>WTXI01000011.1:600000-941831 GCA_022376515.1 Lactifluus volemus
TGGCCTCGTTGAGTATCTTGAGCAGCGACCGCTTTGCTTCGCGGGACGCGGGGTTCATCTTAAAGTTTCCTCCGACGAAAAACTGGCGAGACATGATAGCAATTTGTTAGAGGACGTCGGGGTTGGTGATAGACCTATGCTTGTGTGAACGACACAAGCAATTTTGCTGTTATCGGCTCACGTTCGTCGGAATCTCGGACTGATCGGACCCAACTCCAAGCCAAGATTACCTTACTCGGCAGCGAGGCGCTGAAATCTCAGACTACTTATGTCGCGAGTGTATCGGCTATTAGCAACGTCGGAAGTACACTTTGACTTTTGTAAATTCGAGACCGCCGTCGTCCGACTTGGACGGGTTTCCGGTCCGCACGTTATGTTCTCGTTCGCAACCAATTAACTGAGGAGATAGATCTGGGTGGACCAAGCCTTGAGTACGTGTCTGTATGTTCAACGCGTCGAGATAGCCTGAGCAGCGAGATTAACAATGAAACACCTTTCCCTGCAGTGTTCGTTGGCCCTGTCGTTTTCGTTCAAACTCCCACATTTCAGCAACATTGCTAGATACTCATGAAGATTGCCTCAATTCAAGCTACTAGAAAGTTATCGTCCCTAGCCGCGAAGGTAGATCGTCTCGCGGGTACGGTTCCCTTGCATCAGGCATACATCTTGCTCCATAGCCACCATTCTCCTCGTACTTTCCCTTCGCGTGTCGCTTCACCTCTGCTTTTAGAGCTGCGACGACAGGCATTACGTTGGTCAGCATTAGTCAACTTTGCTTGGATTCCATCGAATACCGTCGGAAATGGTCCCAATCCACCTCCAGATGGAGTTGGAGACTCCGACACCTACGACCTTTTAGCTTTTTCTCGCGACCGTACGGTGTTGCAAATACCCTCGTTGACGATGAATAATTTGGGGGATGCATGTACCCGGCTAGACGGTCATTTGAAGGGGACTCCAGCAAGCATGGTCGACCAGGATCCAAACGGGTCATTGTTCCTGTATGTCTGCACTCATGGTGCTCGAGACTGCCGTTGTGGGGAATGGGGCACCAAAGTCGCAGATGCCCTGAGAGAGGAAGTTTGCAGGAGAAAGGAGATCGAACCTACGGGCAAGTATTCGCGTGTTGTGGTAGGAGAGGTTGGACATGTTGGAGGTCATCAGTGAGCCATGATCATCTCCATATGACTTCCTCGCTCAACTAGTGTGCCATTGCTTTACAGGCATGCCGCGAACATGCTCGTCTTTCCACGCGGAGAATGGTACGCCTCTGGTACTATTAACTTGCCCCTTCTTATCTCAGGTAACTGTCACCATTCAGGCTAGGCAGGCTTCGGCCAGAGGATGTTCCTAGGGTCTTGGATGTTATTGTGGGACAACCCCTGTCCGTTGAATTATCTGGCAGCCCTCTCGTACACACTCATTGGAGAGGTCGGATGGGCCTCACCAAAGACGAACAAATACGACAAAGTGCCAACCCCAATTAGTGAGTAGTTTGGTGTACTGTACCTTACATTAGAGGCGTCTGTTGTATACACATGGTTACCCGATCAAACAAAAGGGTTTCGCGTGCTTTCGACAGTTTGCATTTGTCTTTTAACTTGAACCGTGGATTTCATGATCGTTTATATCATCCTGCGGAAGATCTCTGAATGGTCGCTTTCTACCTTTTACTCTGATGTCCATGTAGACAGCAGTGAGAACGTGCCCAAGGATGGGCCGCTACTGGTGTATGTACCCCTCTCCGAGTCGTGTTGCCTGTCCTTACCCATATATATTCCTGTCACTCCAAGATGCGCCAACCACCACAACGAACTTATAGATATTGCTACCCTTAGTAAGGACATTTCTGGCGTATTCAAGTTCGGCACAGGTGTTTAACCCGAGCGCGTATTCTACGGACTAGCGGCTACGATTCCTACCGACGTCAAATCAGCTTTTGGGCCAAAGCCAGCTCTTTCAAAAACCCCATCTCGGGATTCATCCTGGGCTCCTCCGGCGCTATTCCTGTTCATAGAAACCCAAATAACCTGCGCGATGCGTCTACGGCGGGTGCTCTGCGTGGCCCCACGAACGAGTCTCTCTTTCTCGCCACCTCCCGCGCGCTCGCGGGCCTGCGTCCTCGAGGCGGCCTATTGAATCGCCTCGTCGGAATGTTTCCCGATCGTGTTATTGGGATCTTTCCTGAGGGCACAAGTTACACTGAACCATGCATCGTACAGGTAAAAGAGGGAGCTGCGTGGGTAGCTCTCGAGTACGGTCGGTGGATGCGAGAAAGAGGAGATAGGGATGGCCAGACAATAAAAATAATCCCCGTTGGCATAGCTTACACTGACAAAACGCAGTACCTGAGTCGTGTGCGTATCGAACAATCTGTTTTCTCTGCAGTCATTAACTGTAATTCGGCAGGTCTATGTGCAGTAAGTATCCCTGCAGAGGGGACAACACCCCAGCTGATCTCGCTTGCAGTTATGGTGAACCTCTTGTCTTGACCGACCTTGAGGATGAATATTGCTCTGCCATAGAGGCAAACGATAATCAAACGACCCGAGCCATTGCGGCAGAGCTGACCACAAGGCTCGCAAAAGAAATTCATAGATTATCTATCAATGCACCCAACTGGTATGAGTCTTTTTTTTTCCCCTTAACTGTATCCCAACGTTCATGGCTGCCGTTAGGTCTGTCCTTCATTCGGCCGAGATCTCCAGACGTATACTATGGACGGATAAAGAGGTCCCTCTTGAAGACTTTGTTGTGATCACTAACGCGTAAGCTTCTATGTCTTTCCCGATGACAAATGATCCTACGTCTCTCTTTTTGTAGTCTCATAACGTTGTTTTCGTCCACACCTTCAACCGTTGACTCTGATTTGCAAAACCGTACTATTTCCTCACTCCTGGCCTATTCCGGTCTTCTCTATTATACTAAGCTTCGTCACGAGAGTCTTTCTGCGGTCATCCCCCGGACCCATCTTCCGTCAACTATGAGTGCGATGGGCGCATTCTTCTCTCAACTGTTGAGAGCCGTTCTCTATCCAAAGTTCATTTTTTTCCTTCCGCATTGATCGTGCATATACCTGCATATTTATTTGCGGCCCTTGCTGCACGCTTTATCGCGACACCTGAGTTGCCAGAGACAGTGGCAATCTTCAAGGTTCTTGTTGGCGGTCTCGGGGCCGGGCTTGGGTACGCTGGCGCTACGGCAGCACTCGCTCGCACTCTCTTCCGGCTAGGTGATACATCACCTTCAGGAGCGGGTTGGCCTTTCGTGAATGAGCAGATCGAAAGGTGGCATTTAGACCCTACTGGGCACGAGGGCCCTGGGGTCGTATTCGTGCTTTCTTTGGAATAGCGGCGCTTGCCTATGTCACGAGCAACGTCTTTGCTACCTGGCACCACGCTTTCATTCAAGGTGAGTCACCCATTAACTTGACGAAATTTGTCTAACGTTTGACATCGACAGCTAATCGTGAACGGTGTGTGCGAGACCCCTGCAGGGCTGCTTTAATTGGAGATCTGACATTGCCTTTTGTCTTTTACTACTAGAGCCTCGCGCCTGCTTGCAGCTATCAAAGTCGCACGCGGACTCATGGGGACTTCCATCTCGGGGGACCACTGAAACCTTACCTTCGCCCTCCCGCACCCCCGCCGAGCCCATTCGTCCGCTATACATCGCCTCCTACCGAGGATAGCACTCGTGCAACCCCCGCACCCCCCTTACCCACCCACAAACTTATGCGGCCGCTACTTTCTGCTCGTCTGGAGGCGGAAAGCTTGCTGGTGGAATATCTCCGCACTGCCGATCTGCCACAGGGACCTCCTTGGGTTGAGATAAGCCGTCGCGTAAGGGACCTGGCATCGCACAGATTCACATAGGGCGTCTGCAGCCCTGGTTCTGATACTTGGTGCTGTGCCAAACTTGATTTACCCTGTAATATTCCCCATGTTATATGAATACAGTGAAGAGATAGTAAGGTACAGATGTCCTGTGATAACATAACTACCCTCGATAATGTTGTGTCGGATACAATTTATCAAGAAAACTCGCACATGATAAGTGTCATCAAATAAAAGTCAGCGACCTCGCCGAATACGTCACTGGGATTCTGGTAAATCAATGGTGTGTGCGATGGCTTGGATTCTGTGATTGCGAAGTGGAAGAACCGTAGAAAAAGGGTTGATGGGTATTCTGAGGCGGGCGTGAAACCGCAGTAGTTGGTTGCGGAGCTGGTATCTGGGGGAAAGGCGGGTGGATCGCCGATAAAGAGTGAGATTGAGGTTGAGATCCAGGGGTGGTTGCGCGAGGCGGACATAAGGAATTGGGACAGACCGCGGGTGAGGAGGCAGGTAAGAAAACCCACGGTCCTCAGGCGTAAAAGATCGCGGTGCCGAGTGCTGGGAGGGGTCGCGGTTTGAGACGAGCGATGTTCGTGACTGGGAGCGCGAATGGTGAGAACGACGGGAGCGCGGGCGAGAATCTGTGTCGCGGTCCGGGTGGCTGGCAACAAAGACTGGCTGCATTGGAGCCTGTGGAAACTGTGGTCGCGGACTCGCGATTTGGGTGGAGCGGCCCTGCGTGAAAAAAACAAAAACAAAAGGGAGAGTGAGCGTGCGACATAGCAAAGAGAGAAAATATGTACACGCACAACACCGAGAAGCTGTCCGTCTGGCCTGGGAAGGAGATCGCTGGCCGGAAGTCCGCTGTCTGCCGGGGCCGAAGCGAGCGGACGTAACGTCGAGAACAGATCATTATGAGCCGGACCGGCCAATGAATCTGCGGTGCCCCACGAGGAAACACTATCGCGTGCGGTCGGTTGCGCTTGCGAATTGATGGAGCCGTTGACACCTTGCCCAGGCGCTGAGAGACCGAGACTGTTCAGTGAGGGGTTCGATATATCCGGTGCAGTCCACGATGAAAGCATAGGCATAGGGCCAGTTGGCGTAGAGGATGGGCGGTACATGTGGTGGGGTGCACGAGATATCCCTGTGCCGTAGTTCTGCAGAACATCACGGTGTCTCGATCCGGAAACGGAGACGGATGTCGCCATTGTAGGGGCATTTGCATGACCAGGGGCGGGATACGGAGATGTTGCTCCGGCTGCGCGAGAGGTGCTAGGATATGGTTCTGGATAACGGGCACTTCCGGAAGCTGAAGTGACGGGAGGTGCTACCGGGGCGTAAAGTCCTTGACCGGGATGGAGCTGCTGGATACCTAGTGCATTCATATGGGGCGACTGATCCCCGGAGACAACCGTACGATCAGCCGCGTCTTCGTCGCCACGCCCCGTATCACGCCGATGCCGATCTCGCCTTCGCCTGTGCCAATCCTTCTCGCTTTCTCCGTCTCGCCGACGACTTCTTTCTCTGCTGCGATCCTTGTGACGCGATCTGCTTCTGTCCGCCCGTCTTCGAAGCCTACATCCCGAGAGGCCATATCATGTGCGGACGGGGGAACGACGCGGTCGTCGTAGGGTGCACCTTTGTAGAAGACAGCGCCCGCGCCAGTCTTTCGGGTTCAATGGTATTAATGTCGCTTACTTTCGGGCAAGGATGGGCTAACTGACCTGGTAAACGTATGGCTGTGAGGGCATAGGCGGAATGTTCGTGCGCTGATAAGGATCTTGCGCATTGCCGGGGGGTATGAAGTTCGGATTATGCGCGGTGAACGAGTGCCATATCGGTTTAGGTGGCAAAGGGAGAGGGTTGGGCCCATTGGGATTGGGGTTGGGATTGGGATTGGGATCGCGGCCACCGTTGGCTCGGAGCTCAGAAGCCGAACTGTTGCCCCTAGGACGAGCCAGTTCACGGACACCGGGGAAATGGTGCCTGTAAAACTCAAGCTGTGTCTCTAGGTCTTGGATCTGTGATAGTGATGAGAAACACCCGATGATATGTGTTATTCCCGCTTACCTTCCTGTAAGAGTTGTGGGTAAGGGTCATTAATATTCGGAGGCATGATGCTCACCGAATAAGGCCATTTTCCACGAGAGAATCCTTCCTTCCCTGCTCCTCTTCCCTGTGCAATCGACTGATCGTAGCCTGTTGATCACGATATCGTTCCTGGAGCGTCTTGTACTTAATTAGAGCCGAAAACGTAGCGTCCACCTCGGGAAACTACGGGGTAATATTGAGCAATCATATATCATATAAAATGGCAAGGATGATCGTACTAGTTCCTTGCGATTGCCAGTTTCGAGCCATCGTCGTGCCTCTCCGATCAGCTCTTCAGTTGTCGGTATGTCTACGTCACTGCGCACGCATCGGGAGAGACGTTCAACGAAACGCCAAGCATCAGGCATAGCCGCCTCTCGCTCTCCTGGGACAGGTCGGTCGACATGTAGCTTCTTGATGTGATCTACTGCTCTGAAAGTTTTCCGACAAAGTGGGCAGGATGGTGGATGATTAAGCTGAGCGAGGCATCTAAGAAAAGGTGTACAATCAATTTCCGTTGGGCAACTGCTGCCCGCCACATACTCGTAGCAAAAGATGTGACCACAAGGTATGGCGTGCGGAGTCTTCGCATTATTAGTAAAGGAGTAATGGTCGAGACACACGTCACAGGTTGAGTCCGGGTGAATCTGCAACATGGCAGAGGCCACGGGTGGGTCTCAAGAAGTTGAAGGGAGACGGATATTTGTTGTGGTAGATGTGGAAGAAAACTCACTGTATTTAGTAGTGGCGATACAAGGACAGTCTTTACAGTGCCACGAGGCCTGGTATTCCAAATCTAATCAACCCTGCACTGCGCTGCCCGCATAGCATCAACCGCGAGCCGGACTTTTATGATGATGAATGTCTAGGGGGCTGTACATATACATACTACAAATGCAATTCTATCAAGTCACTAGAAGAACGCAACGGGGCTGTTCGGGGGTGCAGAGGGAAATTTCGCGTTCGTTTTCGAACGAGACCCCGGGCTTGATGACGACCGCCTTCTTGAACGCGAACGTGCCTTCAAAACGGGGTTGCTACTGAAGCAAATGGCGTAAATGAGCAATGAGCAAACCCACGCGCATTGCGCATGAACCAGTGGGCCTCGAACCTTGTCATAAATGAATTCGAATGGCCGCCTTTCTCCAGGTCCGTGTTAAGTCCATCACCGCTGCCCGTGGCGCCGGTAAATGACATTGGGAAAAGCGGACCCCCCGGACGCCACGTGAAACCCTCATAACCGGGTGCACCGGACAACATGTGGGAAACCTGCACTGTATTCCGTCGTTGCTTTGGCCGCACAGGCGACGCCATGGCATGAGGCATTGCGCTATGTGGGACAATAGATGGGAGAGAAGGATCAGCTGCAAGCCGTGCACAAGTCGAGATGCTGAGACCACAGCAATTATCGATCTGCTGCCATGATTTACGCCAATGATTATCGTCTGGGAACTGATCATTTTCATTATCCCACTGATCTGACATTGCGGACAACGGGTTATGCATTGTTATTCGTTCCGATGAATTGGCAATGATCGCTCCTACCGGCGATCCTGCACGAACGGTGACCTCACCCGAGAGGTGCTCGTCGAGGACACCGGATTCCGATTCGACTGGGGCACGTTCCGCGCGTATTTCCGCGTCTTGCTCACCGTCGCTTTCGCCAATGCTCTCCATAGTCGTTGATAGACACGAGCTGGACTGCGAAGAGGGAGACCAGCTGGAGGTACTCCCAGAGGGAGAGGGATGCTGCGCATCATGTTTGGTCTCTAGGTCGGTGCTCATAAACGCGATAGGCAAGATCTCGAGTTGAAATGCGTCCTCGTTATCGTTGGATGGTATCTCAGGTAGGGTAGGAAGCTGAGCAAGCAGGCCGCCTGCAAAGGTCGTGGACAATTCGGGAAGCACCAAGTCAGTGTCTGGCATACCAACAGGAAGGGTCACCACGTCGAGGTCCGCGCCTCCCTCCATGGGCACGCCGAGTGCAGCAAGCAGAGAGACGCATATTTGCTCACTGCGAGCCATAACACAGGTACGAATTGCGCGTACCCATGTGGCGTCATCTGCTTCTGAACGTGAACCCGTCGACATCCACTCGAGTAGCATCTCGTAGGACCATTCATGTGGGGGTGTATCATGGTAGCTTCCACTCGTGGGAGGTTGGGAATCGGTGTCATTCGACGGAGATGATTGAGCGTCATCAGAGAGAGGACGCTGCCTACGCAGATGCGGAGGGAATGCCTGCTCTAATAAGGCCATCAATCTGTTCGTGGGGCTCGTGGAAAGAAAGTCAGAAACCTCCGCGGGTCTATTGAGGAAAGGCAAAAATTGGCTGTCAGGGAGTAGATGGAAATTGGCCGTGGTTGGCAAAGTGGAGGATGAATGCCCGGAAGAGTGAGCGAGGCTCCCAGGGGACGAAGACAGGCCCATGGTTTCCGACGTGGCATTGTGGGATGGTTGGATAGACGATTGAGCAAGATCGCACAGTTGCTGAGGATTCAGAACCATGCGCTGTGCGTATACAGACGCTGATGCCCGGCGTTTTTTACTCCCGTAGGAAGGAGGTGAGTTGGATGTGACTGAGGAAGGTGATTCGTGGGCGAATGAGGAGGATGCGAATGATAGGCGTCTCGACTGCGCGGCCTGCCCCGAGCGAGGATTCAAAGATGGACTCGTTGAGGAACAACTAGAGCGACGAGACAGTGGTGATCCAGGTGTTGAATCCAATCGATGGCCATCGCGAAAGTCCTGACTCTCCTCGGGGCTGACGCGGACAATGGACAACCTGCTCATAAGAGCCCTCTCCTCTGATAAATTCTGCTCTGCGTGAATACCAAATGGGTCGCTGGCGGAAACTGAGCCCCTTCTGTGTAATACATTCCGAGAACGATAAATGGGGGTAGTAGATGAATCCATCGAGTGTGATGACGAAGTACAAAGAGCCGCGATACGGCACAGGGGCTGACCACTCCAGTTGTAATACCTTGATGTATGACGATACAATACACCGACCTCTACTCTACTTGCTCTCATCCCCTGTCTAGCCCCGGTCTTAAGTTTGATTGTCCCTACACCCAGGTGCAACCCTCGGTTGTTAAAGAAATTTTTTATTTCGTATCCACCTTGCACCTCTTCACCAAGTCACTAATAGAAAGTTCTTCTGCTCTCAAAGCATATTGCTTGTGCTTCATCTGCCATTCACGCGCTCAAGTTCCCGGGCGCAATCTAGTCTCCCCCTCACCTTCTCTCTGGAACGTCCATCCAGTCAATAATATTCCGGGCAAAAAACCAGCACACGTTGATGACACGAGATAATAACACACCTCTGGGGGACCATGAGAGCCAATCACATGGTCTACCCCTGGATAACGTGAACCGCCCGGATAACGCGAGTTAACTACACGCACGCACTTTGATGCGAGGGGCGGACTTTATTCCCCACTCCGCTAGATTGCAGATTATACTACCACTTCATCTTCCGCATGCTTATCTCCTCAGTCTGTTCTCGCCGTCGCCCTGTTGAGTGAAGCGCTTACGCTCACGGCCAATGCCACGAGCATCAAGTAATTTGTGATAACAGAAGGGGACCTTTCCTTTTTGTATACTGTAACCTCTCCATTCCGGAACGGTTTACCGCCACTTTGCAATGCTAATGGAATGGCCGTCTGACCTCGTGCTGCGGGAAGCCCCGTCACGCTTCCCTGGCTCAGTTTGGATCGTAGGATCTTTCCCCTGCTGCATACCTAATCCGCTTGCCAGGCGATCGGTCCCGCGAGACCATAAAAGCTCCAGTTGGCGTGTTCCAGGGCTCCTCTTGTCCCCATCCCTGGCACAGTCGCCCTTCCCTCTCTCTATTCCATGCTACTCATCAAGGCCAATTCTTCCTGTGATGTTTGCCTCGAGCCTTTCCAGCTCAGGGGCGAGTCCTCAGCTCCTCTTCGCGTCCCGTGTGCAATAGATTGCGGCCATATTTTCTGTTCTACGTACGAGTTCAATGCTGAACCCTTGACCAGACCTTTTTACTCAATCATCGACAGGTGTATCGACTCGTTCACACGTCTAGCCTGCCCTCTGTGTCGTAGCTATTTTGATCCGCGTGCTGTACGGCGCCTACACATCGACGTTTCCCCACAAACTCCCGATGCTCGCTCGACACGCGTCAACTACTCCGACAACGAAGATGTAACGTCTTCCAAGGAAGATCTCAAGGACCGTATCATTTCTATCGTCCGAAATGGTGCGGCTGGCGGCCATTATCAAGCGCTTATCCAAGAGACCTGCGCTTGGCTGAAAGAGCATTCATCCGAAGAGGTGAGCAATTTTGTTCTGACACTCGATTGTCATTCATGACACTTCCAAGCATTGGGACCTTCGAGCTTTATATCTGCTCCTCATCCGATATCATCAAATGCACAAGGATGAACAAGCTGCCACAGTTAGTCTTCATGAGAAGACCCGGCTCTACCAAGATGCCGTCCGCAGGGCAGAAAAGCGTCATCAAGAAATTGGTGAATTGAAGCAGATCATAGAGGATCTTACAGATAAGATCGACTCGAACGAAGTCAAGTGGGCGGTTAAAGAGAGACAGCTCGTCATGTAAGTTCTATCATATTTCTCTGCTACGTTTCGGCTGTGTTCTAACTCTCCTGTTTCGCTCTTTAGGAAGGTACGGACTGGAACTTCCGTAAGAGAGTTTTTGAGTTGACGCTTTTGTCTATCTAGTACGAAAAGGCGATCGAGGAAACACGAAATCTCCGGGATCAGCTCATGGTATTTTGTGGTTCCAAGGGACGCTCTGATCAGCACAGAAGCTCTGAAGGGCGGTTCACGAATCAGCGACTTTTCGAGCCCATGGTTGAGGAAGAATGCTCCGATGATACGCCCCTGAAGCCCATTGCTGACCATTTTTCCCCGCTTCCCATTCATCTCTCGCCTATGCCGTCGACGATCAATTCAGTTAGCCCCCTTGTCAAGAATATCGCCGACTCAGTGGAGGAAGAGGACTTCTTCAAGCCACTGCCCTCATCTGAAGATGGCGAGCAGACCCCCGTTGAACATCCTCAACCTCTCGTGTCCACTCCGTCAACTAAACCCGTGGCTATTGGCGCAGCTATCGCGCGCTTTTATGACATATCAGCATCTGAGACGAGCACCTCGCTGCCACATCCGACGCCAGCTACATATTACAGTAGACGACACGAAAAGGAGAAAGAGAAACAGCGCGAGCTTTCGCGGAACAATTCTTCTGGTGGCAGCACCGGCCGAGTGGCCTTGAGCCGCATCCGAGCCCTACAGGAGAAACTAGTTCCAGAATCCGGAGACGAAGCGGAACGCACGCGCTCAAACCGTCGCCAATTACTCAACGCGATTTTAGCGGATGCACCCACCCACAATCCACCCCGGCTCCCTTCTTGGGTGCCGGCCCACCTCCACCAGCGCCTCCACCTCCACCACCCCCACCGCCCCGTCCTATGGCGATATCGCGTGCGAGCGCAGCTGCACAAGAATTGAGCGCGAGCGCGAGCGCCGTCGTCGGCAGTCGAGCGAAAATCGCGCTCCGGAAACCCCAAATCCCACGGTACCGCCTACGCATCATCATCAGTCCAGTCCCAGTCCCAGCCCCAGCCCCAGGCCCAGCCTCAGCCCCAACCCCCTCAACTCCAGACTCTTTCCCAACGCCTCGCCCACCCTCGCCCATCGATAGCATCACTGAAGGATGTGATGCACTCATATGGAGGCGAGGATGGTATGCAACGCAGCAGGCCTGCGTACCCTGATCGGCGTTCCACGACTACTGAGAGACGCCCTTCGATAGGGAAGCCCCAGTGGCATCGCTCGTCACCTACGGAGGCCTGAATACCCCTATGAGCTGCGCTCGTCACATGTTCTTCATTCAACTATTTTTCTCTACCTGTTCTAGTCATGAAACACCCTGCATACATCACACGTGAGCCGTCGGACTTGCCTGAGTACCCCTTTCTATTAGTTTATGCATTTCACTTTCTTCCCTTTCGGCGCGGCACCATTTCTATTCTATCTATGTCACGACACGATATCGACTTGTAGGCGTAGAGGGGTCTGGAGTTAACCCCAAAACATGAAACATCATGCATTACATTCGGATCTTCGCGCCTTGAGATAGCAGACAGAGATAAAACTAATTCGCACTCGTGACATGTCTCTGGACTCAGACGAGCTCAGGGGTAAATTTACCAGAAATAGTTAGCGCTGGATTGCGCCACAGACGAGACGAGGAATTGGGAGGCGATATGGAACGGAGTTACTGGCAGAATGAGAGCATATAGCTATAGGAGAAAGATTAAGCAACAGACAGGACAGAGTCTGAGCATTCCGAAAGGAGGGGAAACGACAGTGCTAATCAGATCAGATCGAGAACTCGGGCACGAACATGCGGCGGAAAAGAAAGATGGACCCTTCACTTTGCTCCGCAACGAAGCGCAGCGCCACAGAACTGGGCCATAATCATCCAAATTATCACCTGAGAAGAACGCACATCTTGGGTCAGGCACGGACTAGTGGGAAGTGAGAAAGGCAAGGCGTCCGCACCAAAGCGACGAGGAAGCCGAGTCCAAGGACGCGCTGGTTCTTCCACCACATCTGGCGTCGCACCGTGCGCGCTCCACGGCGAAATGCCGTTGCTTGACTCGCCATGTTATCCGTCTTGTCCACCAAAAGTTCAATGCGCTCCCCGCGACTGAGGATCTGCTCGACGTTCTGGACCATGATGTCCTTCACCTGTGCGAGCTCTGATTGTGCGCGGGAAAGATCATCCGTTGGGGGAGATGTGTTGTAAGCGGAAACGAGTTGTAAAATTACTGGACCAAAGGATGACTGGAGTGCATGTGGGGAATAGGAGGCCGAAGAGGATGACGCCGAGGGACTAGACAGGAACTACGCAACGGTGAGCGCATAATAAACGCAGGCGATATGAAATGGGGCGTACCTTGTGCTGGAGTTCTCCGAGGAACGTAAAAGGCATTCTCCTGTGCATCACCTCAGTTCTTGGGATTACCCGCGCCGCCGCAGGACGAGACACACCTGCCGGCGGAATCATCCGCCATCACCAAGTACGTGAAGCCGCCTTCAGAGATATAGTGGAAAAGGTATTGCTCCCAGACATATGTGAGCTTGCTGTTGTTTGGCGGTATCTTTGAAAGAATCTTCTGCGTGGCTGGGATGACGAGTGAAACAGTGAAACGAACTGTGCAGCTTGGGATGAAACGGACCTTGAGAAAAGTCTCGTTTGCCCGCTTGGTGTTCGGCGAGTATGGTTGAACCCTGGGCTACGAGTGCATGTATCTGTAAGTTATTTCAGTATCGAGACATTCCACATCCAGCTGTGAAGTACACACCAGCGACATGAGTGAGGCGGCTGAGCTGAGTAACAAGTCGGAAGAGGTAAAAGAGAACCGGGGCGAATGTTACCGTCGGGCCGGAGTCGTGGTTCCCGTTGGACTTTGTGACTAGCTCGAGTTGTTGCACAACCACAACTACCACGTTTCACTGGGAACGCAAACAGAGCAATTCTTCCTCTCTTTTGGTACATATTCGCAGAAATCCAGAAGTTGACGGTCTCTTGTTTCTTGAGCCATGCGGTTCAGTGCTCGTTCTCCCTCTCCTTCACCTGTACGAAGGTGCGTGTGCATAATGCATCTCTCAGTAATATTCCTTTAGATGTGACAGCCACTCTTACAGACGGCGTAGTCTTTCCTACGGTCTACAATCCTCCTCGGATTCAGACTCGAATTCAGACTCGGATGATTCCAAAACGGGCTCAACTTCTGAATCCGACGAATACAGCAGCGATGCCAGTGGGAACTTGTCTATTTCTGCTACTGAGGTTAGGAATAACAGCACTCCATCAGCCTCTACTTCATTGTGAGTGTTGTCCTTCGTGCCACTTTCTCCTGCCTGAGTATGAGCCAGACGACGGCTGGCAGGAAACGCGTCTGCTCCTGGGCACATAGAAATCGACGACACCGTGGCTGCCATCCGCCTTCGTACCAGACATCGCGACCCATATGAGGAGTGGGCAGCGCGGACGCGAAGAGATGCTTTCGTGCGTCCCGCCCTGTCGATTGTGCCTCTCATTGCTTATGTCTTCCTCGATTCAGAAAACCGCACGCCGTGCAGTTGCCTCTGCGCAGAATCAGCGTATTTCAGCGCAAGGGGCAGCTCGTAAACGGGACACCGAAAGGCAAGCGGCGGCTCTAAAGCGAGAGGCCGAAAGTGTTGCAAACCGTCTAGAGGAATTGTCATTGAGTCAGGCCAGGAATGATGAAGACCATGGATCCCTTTGGATTGATGAACAGAAGAAAAGGCGAGCACGTACCGAATTTGTCATCCACGCCGAAGAAGAGAAGTTGCGAGCCCAAGAGCGTTCGGCACAGGTAGAAGCAGAACGCATACGGAAAGAAACTGAAGCGAAGGCGGCGGCCGAGGAGCAACGCAAAAAGGATGAAGCTGCCAAAGCTGAAAAGGCCGCAAAGGAGGCGGAAGAGGCGAAGGCCAAAGCAGAGAAAGAGGAGGCCGCGAGGAAAGAAGTAGAATTGGTGGAACAGGCCAAAGCACAAGCATTGCAAGCTCAGTCCAAGGAACGCAACGCGCTAGGCATGACAACGCCAGATCAGGACTGGCGTGAAGCCAGGCTCGTGCTAAAGGTGCGGTTTTTGCCTGCATTCGATCGCGATCACCTGTTCACAAAGCGACACAGAAATTGAAGTCAGGACCGATCGCGCGCGTCAAAGCAGACCGTGACCTGAAGAAAACTTGGAACGAAATTAGGCGTCAGATTACACCGAGGGTTGGCCAGCTGACCAGCGAACCTCAGGTGATCCACAACATAGTAAGCCAATCAGACCCAAGGTTTGCCTTGCAGCAAATCCTGATCGTGATGGACAGTCGCAGCAGATCGTGCAAGTTCTACGCCCACATATCCCACTACCGTCTGACGTATATGATGCGTCATTATCCTCGCTTGCCAAAGCGATTTTACTACAGGCAGAGACAGAGGTGACTGCTGAGAAGCGATCGGCCAAGCCTCTCGCACAATTAACGCTCAACTCGATGAGCGTACTCGACGGGTTTGGTGCCGTGTTCTGGGCAAAATTATGTCAGAGAACAGGTGGTTGGGCCATCCCAGTGACGGTACCATCCGAAGATGTTGACGGCACGCCGTTCACTCACCTCACCAGTATGAAGGCATTTGGCGTGCGGGAAGAAGAGACAAGTGCAGATCGTACCGCACGCATCGCGGGCATTATGCGCGTGTACTTCTCCTTGCTTCTTCTGCCGCCATCGGCCCCTCTTTCGCGAGAATTTCACTTAGCTCGTCTGTGGGGGTTTATCGCTCGACTCATCGGACAATTATCCTTGTTGAAGACCTCACTCGCAACAGAGCTCCTTTCAGGTATGTCACCCATAATGGTCGCTTACCGCGTTGATTTTATGTGCTGATCGGGACAATGTAGTCGCTCTGGAGGTCGGAGGCGCCCATGCATGCAGTGTATGGGGCTCTCAATGGACCAAGATGATGGCCTTGCTTTATGAAGGTGTCATGGCGAATCCTCCTCGCCTCGGTGACTCGGGGCCAGAAGCCCGTGCATCGCTCGTGCGCTTACAGCTGGAGATTGAACGTGTGATGGGTAGTGGGTGAACTGCAGGAGATTGAAAGTTCCCCCCCCCCTCTCCCCTCGAGTTTCCAACTTCTGTCCACAGGGGCTCATCCATCCATCCAAACGATTGAGGGAAATCTAGGGGTCCATCTGTTCATCGTGCCGAGGCTGCACGTTCGCAATATCGATTGTCGAATTTACTGATGAGAAGAAGAGAGAACCATAGATAAGGACGGGTACGTTCTCATCGGATCTTGCGCAGCCGATCGGGTCCTCCTACTGTATGTACGCATACCGCACACATATACACACATTTGGTGATGATAGACGGATGGCGAACCAGAGAAGGAAGCCCTAGGGCTGTTGTAAGTAGTGGTACAGTATCTCCAATTGAAAGGGCCGTGCGACGGGACATCGGAACACATCCACATCCAATGCGGAGAGCTTCTTCGTCCCGAATCCGGGAAGCTCTTCTTCCTTCCAAGACCGTCAGTCTTCTTCGGAATGTCGTTGCACCTGTCTATTTCCGGAGTCGCCGCATTGACGTGCACAGGTAGCACAGCCGCATGGGCCCCACTGAGCCGGTCTCGCCTGTTACTTTGGATGAGCCAGACCTTAGAGCGCATAGTGACATATAGAACAGTGTATCGAAGACCTGTCTGCGGAACTGATCTGTATCACAAGGCACCTCTTCGTAGTTCCTAATCGGGTTGGGCGGATCTGCAATGCTGTTGACTGCTGGGCGTAAAGTATTTAGATCTCTATTGCCGCCGTGTGCAATCACTTCGGAGCAGAGATTCTCATGTTCTCATGCCAAACTAACTTTGACAAGAAAGCATGCCAGCAAACCGCGAACAAAAGTGTGCTATTAGAATTGACCTTGTGGGCATCCAGTGATCCCACAGGAATCCCAAGCTGTAACCGTAAACGAGACGTATGCAAGGCGTAAAAGGGTTCGTAAGCTGTTTGCTACAGTGTGTATAAAACGACGTGATGAAAGGGAAGAGGTCAACTATTAGGCGAGGAGGAGGATGCAAAGAACTAAGGGCCCAACCAAATCAAAAAAGGGAATAAGTAAGAGCAGCGCGTAGCGCTAAACCAAACACGATTTACAACGAAATAAAGCTAAGGTAGTCACTGCTAAAAGCGGTTTGTGAAGACTAGCTCCATGATAAGATACGGCAGGTTCTGGGTATAGGTACCGTGTAAGGGAGAACGAATCAAGACGAAAGAAAGTTCCCGATCGATTAATCATCACGCCCTAGCGGACACGAGGACCTAGCGGTCGCGAGGTGGCTGAATGGGCAGAGGGGTTCGCAAGAGCAGCAGTGAGCGATGGTGGCCATCGATCACTGGGAGGTAGTGGAGGCTGCTGTGACATCGACATCGTGCGGGACTTGCGGATAGGTGACGGTGATGCTGGGGTAGTGGAACGGTACGACGGTACAGGTGTCGCAGATCGATGAGCAGTAGAGGGTAAGCCCGGGGTTGCAATTCGAGTTGGAGCGGTAGACGCCGCACGCGTGGGAGTGGCAGGAGCCACAGATGCGGAGCGTGCATGGGCTGAGGGGGCTACCGATGCTGAACGGGTGATACCCAGACGGGATAATGGCGAGGCTAGATATGACGGAGATGCAGTAGGTGACGCAACACGAGAACTGGGAGGAGATGCAGATGACCGCGACGCGGATACCGATGCTGTTGACACAGCAGGGGCAGTGGCAGGGGTGGTCACGAAGCGACTGAGCTCTGTACGGAGACTCTGGCACTCTTGGACCTTTTGTTTGTATTGAACTTTCTATAATACCGTCAGTATCTAGCAATGTTTACGACTTGAGACAACTAACCTGCCTAGGAAAAAACAGTCAGAATCATTGGCATCAACAAAAAAAATTGAATTATGACTCACTTGTGAAGTTCGACTTCAAGTCTACCCTTCTCAAGTTCGAGTTCTTCCACTTTTAGTTTTAACGACGTTTCAGCGTGCTTGGCTGCCTTGTTGGCTTCGGAAAATGCAACATGGTTAGCGAGGATAGCCTTGAGGAGCAGGGAGCTCAGATAGAGAGCCGAGGACTGTATATGCCAAGAAGTAAGCGAACTGCTCTGCGCAGACGAGGACGGTGCACGGACAGCGTCGGCCGCAGCGACTTCCGTGAGCCAGCGGTCAACCTCCTGCTGGAGGGCAGTGACTTCTTCAACAGAACATTTTTTGGAAGCCACCCGTGCAACCTTGGTCTCCAACATACGACCCTCACGGGCGCGAGCCTCTCCAGAGTCTGGGAAGCTAGGCGCAGAAGCTTTGAGGAGGAGATCGTTGGGGAAATCATCTTCGATAAGTGGGGGTCGAGGGCTATTCGGACTTCTTCGTGGGGTGCTCCAGCCGCTGCTAGGGCCATTAAAATCAATACGAATGAGGCGAACGGAGCCACGGGAAAATTGTTCGCGGCAGAATGGGCAAACGGGGGCGAGACGAGATGTAGTTTTTTCGAGGATGTTATTGCAACAATTCAAGCAGAGTATATGACCTGAAAGGGAGGAGGGGAAGGCTAAGCGAAAATTTTCCGAGACAAAAAACAAGAGAAAACTGACCGCATGGGATAGAATGGGGCAAATTACGAGGACCAAACTCGTCCGCGCAGACGTCGCACAGAGAGCCAGGCTCGAGGGTGAGCATGATGGCATAAAAAGAAGAGAAAGAATCTAGTGGAGCATATGGAGAGGGGGGAAAAAGTAGAGACGTCAACGGGTGGATCTCTGTCCAATAAATAGTTTTGACTCGTTTCGCCTGTTTCGGCACTCCTCCGGGGTCCTCTCTTCCTTTCTAATCGACATCCACGTTTTTTCTTTCTTTTTTCTGCCCTTTGTCCGGATTCCTCCGTTTCTGTCACTGACGACTAAACCACAAATGCATCATTTATCCAATGCATTTTTTCTATGAATCATCTTTTTCATAAAGTTTGTAGGGATGAGGATCGAGAAAATGGAACTGTACAGTTTTACTTTATATGGTTGTTGTGCCTTGCATAAGGTTAGGGCCAAATCTCGGATTTCGCAAGAGCCGGTTGCTTGGCTCTATACCTCCATTCACCCGGCTTCGGCACGGAACCATTTTTTCTCGGGTGAAAACTCGTACAGAAAAGTCTCACTCTTCCGCCGCGAACCACGGCTCAAGGGCCGACCAGTGCTGGCCCATGCACGGTTCACCTAACGGAAGGCGCAGCTTCAGCTTTGCCATCTGATTAACCGACGGATGATGTATGATGTGGCTTGGGGCTGAAACACGTTCCGTAGCACCGCCGTCGACTGCGGTTGGCAACCTCGGAGAGTTTAGATGGGCTTTGGCTCATCCCAATTTGGTGCCTACATTTCTTTCCTCTATTTTTTTGATCAAACTGATTTCGATTGGAAGTAGACAACTCCGATCCTCCTAGAATTTTTTTGTGCCCGCCCATTCCCCAAAGACTTTTTTTTCGGAGTCCGGCCGCACGTTATGAATGCGGTGCCCTTTGCCCATAACCCTGAGCGCTTATTAGATGAGGCCACCCCTGGGCGAGTCATAGTTAATTCCTTTGTTGCGAAGCACCGCGCCTCGCATCATCTCCGAGTCATGATGATGATGATGATGATGATGGTGTTTCGTTCAAGATCATTGCTCGTCGTTCTACGAGGGGACTGAACACTTTTACGCGGTGATCTCGGGACCACTGCCCAGCGCTTTCCTAGACAGCACCTCGAGGCTTGCATGTTACTCAATATTTGCGCCACAGAAAACCCATCCCATGCAGAATAGACAGTGTCTACGCTCAACTCGGAATCTATATCACATGGACTTCTTTATCGATAATCGGCTAATGTACAACGTTGTACTGCACGTTGCGTCTTTGTCGGACGCATTCTCCCATAGCGCACTTCCGAAGTGTAATATTCCAGACCGAGTGTCACTTTTAATATCCCATAATTCAGTTTCCTGTCGTGATTAAAGAATGACATGGCGCTCCCGATGCGTAATTCACGTCAGGCCCTCTGGAACAAGGTTATAGCATTCGTGAAAGAGTAGAATCCTCCGGTGTCTACCATTGCCTACTCTCTATTACCGCCCATTCCCCTTCTATCGAACGCGTCGCAGGCCCCAACCTCCCTACCTTCCCCAGCCCTGTTACACGTACATCGGAATCATCTTTTCGATCTCTTCATGAGTATCTGCCCATGGTCAAACTGGGTATGACGCAGTCCTTTTGGGTTATCATCACAACACGTGGAGATTGCGTGGGGCGGCCTGGACACGCGCCAAGCTCCCGTTTTGTACAAAAACGCTTTACGATTATACCTGCACACGCCTGATTCCGTATGTGGTTTACGGAGACGCGTCCGCCTCGAGGTTTGGTATCGGCAATGCTATAATGCCGCTTAAAAAGACACGCGTCCCGTTGCGCGATGCGCTCGCACTTTGCGAATTGGACTCACAACGTTAACAACGTAAAAAAAAAGCTTGATCTCCGATCAGAATAACTGTTCTAATCGCATCGTTCACGAACAACGTGCGCAATATCATCAAACTAGGTAGGTGAAAGCGAAGGGGGCTTCGAATTCCGAACGATGTCTCTCACGACTACGGTGCGACGATGGGACCAAGCAATGCAATAGTGTGAAGGCTTTCACACCGTATTCAGAGACAACGCACACAAGGCGCGGCAATTCGGTCCAGGCCTTGGCGAAATTTACCAATGCGGCCATTGAGCTCGCGTATTACTCGCGTGTAACTAAACAAAAAAAAACTGACAACCCATTGAAAATCTTCCTTTCCTTTCCCTCGCAAGGCATGGCCGCAGTCAGTATTCCCGGGTCGCCTAGCACCTGGCGCGCCACGCGAGTTGCCGTTCCCGCAGGCTGTCTCGCCTACAAGGTAACTTACGCACGATCAACGCCGCGTTGTTAGCGAAAGTGTGCCGACTAGGTAGATGGTTCCAGGGGTATGCCAAAAAAAATTATATGGGCCAGCGTTCACACCGTAGTACCGACGACTACGGCGGTGCGTGCTGTGCAGCCGTTACTGGTGGAGTTTGGAAATACAGCGCCGACCTATACAATGGATATGGACATTCGCTGACATTATCTCTCACCCAACTGAACCACATGTAGATTGGTTATGTTGAGACGTTGCAATTCTATCCACCCCGTGGAATGCGGCTGGAAGCCACCCTCAAAGTCTCTTCTGATAAGAACAGTTTCTATCGCTCTTGCGTTCTTTGAGAGGAACCACCCTACCGAATACAAGACTCACTTTATTCGTGGCAGCGGCAGACTGGAAGCACCGTGGGGTGTAATACCTTATTTCAGGCATTCAGATATCTCAGACCGAAAACTTCCTTATGCAACGAAACATTGTCACACCAACTCACATACAACTCAATTTCCATTTTGACCATTGGATTGTGAAACCCGGCATTGGCAGACTGTTCTCAATGTTAATCGGTCACATTCCGAAAGTAAAATGCATGACCACGGGACAAGCCCTTATCATAAGGACTTGCTGCGCGTCGTGCGGGCGACAAATTCATCATTCAACAGCACATATTACAGATGTGGAAAGACTTTCATCTTTTTGCGATCACAAACGACGACCACGACGACCACCCTGTGAAGGTCAGCAAACCCTGATAGATGAAACACTAGCGATGGAAAACAAAGCAGACCTTGCGACGAGTGGAGTCAGTCGGGATGGGGGTGACATCTTCGATACGACCAATACGCATTCCAGAGCGTGCAAGGGCACGTAAGGCACTCTGGGCACCGGGACCAGGGGTCTTGGTACCAGTGCCGCCTGTTGCGCGCAATTTGACGTGGAGCGCCGTGATACCAACCTCCCGGCAACGAGTAGCAACATCTTGCGCAGCAAGCATAGCAGCATAAGGGGATGATTCATCCCGATCGGCCTTGACTTTCATTCCGCCTAAGGGAGAATATGAGGTTTAACTCGCATTCAGAAAGAACAGATAAATTTCACCTGTAACACGGGAAATTGTCTCTTTGCCAGACAGGTCGGTGACATGGACAAAAGTATCATTGAAGGAAGCGTAGATATGAGCAACTCCAAACACGAGCTCGCCCTCGCTGACCTGGGGACCCAGCTGGACTGTGGTCTCTTGTGCGACGCGTGCCTTTCTGGGAGGCTATAATCGGGACGTTAGTAAATCCATCCACCGAACTGCAGACTGTTTC
Source organism: Lactifluus volemus (assembly GCA_022376515.1). Taxonomy (NCBI): domain Eukaryota; kingdom Fungi; phylum Basidiomycota; class Agaricomycetes; order Russulales; family Russulaceae; genus Lactifluus; species Lactifluus volemus. The sequence continues at coordinate 621,785 of WTXI01000011.1, forward strand.
TTCCACACAAAATCATGGAAGCTTGCAGTACCACTCGTAAATTTTGGATGTTATGCGACGTACCATCTTTTAAAGCTTGCAGTACCAAGGAACTTGAACTTGAGCTGACGGGAAGACGATGTGAGGGTAGTGCTTGAAATTAGAGTTTACGCTGGATGCCGTGACTAAACATACGCATACAATCTCCAATTTAAGGTTAGTGGGGACCACTGGCAGAGCCTTATCTCTCATCTATCCATCCATCATCCATCATGGCATCCAACACCACCCAATGTACTGCGCTCAATGCCGCGATGCAAAGGAAAGGTTGTCACATCCCTTGACATGATGGCTAGTCATTGACCCTGTTATTATCTTGCATCGTCAGGTGTTAACAATTCCGACCTTGCTCGGAGTGTCGGCACCACTGAAGATCGCATTTCTGATAGTCCGTCCGAGTGTTGAATCATTATCGCTCACTTATTTACGTCTATACAGTATGCAGCGGCAGATCGCGTGCTACCCAACAAGAGTTCAACGGGCTTGCTAATGCATTGGGCCTTAACTCCGCACCTAACGACGCCACTCACACCACCAAGTAGATCGCTCGATCACAATGTGTTGTAAGTTAGCACGAAGAGGTCCGAGCAAATCGAGCCTGTCTGGGTGTATTGGATTTATCTAGCCTTTTTTGAGACGCGACCCTTCGGTTAGAATAGTTGAAGATCTCGGCGAAGAGCGAGTGATATGTCTATCGTCTTGGTGATCTGCTTTGCTGTATTGTCATATCGATGAGTCATGAATGTGAATGTATACTTTGACCGTCTGGTCCTTCCTGTTCCCAGCTTGCCACGTAGACCTCCAGTCGGATTTGTGACTTGCGAGCCATGCTTCAAACAACACTTCAAAACCAACAAAACGTGTAGAATGTTACAACATTCCCACCGACTTTGCGCACACCATTGAAAGAAATGTTTGAGAGTCTCCTCGTCCCCCAAACATTGATAACGTCCGTGAGTGCCTCCGTCGGCGCAATGCCAGAGTCCTTCGTGCGTGGCCAACTGGCGTACTTGCGAGAAACACGTGCACAAGAATTGATGCCTAAGGCGAACAGATGTACGTACCACATGATGCACCACGGAGTGGCGTGGTCAGTATATAGCGGGCTCCCTTACACACTAGCAGGGAGCCGCCATGTGAAAATCCTCTCTTGACTCCATGATGTTGCGCCACGGTCAGGTCAGACGAGAAGATAACGGTTGGGGCCGCGATAACAATGCCGTAATCCGGAAATGAGTCGAAAGACGTTATTCCTGAGCAAAAACAAAATGCATACTGGAATGGATGAATGCGATCCCAGTCAAGGAGTCAAAATGTAGGCTGCACTTTTTCCTGAGTCATAGAAGACCTGAGCTTTCTTTCAAGAGGTTCATTTGCATGTGAAATGAATAGACATTCTTCCGACGCCAGGGTCGGAAAATCGATTGACTATAACTGGGAATGTCTGTGTCAATTTTCCGGGACGAGCCTGAGGGAATCAAGCCGAACCCCTTCTCTACTATCAACTGGAGCCCAGTCACCGGGAAAACCAGGGGTAACTTAGATAGCTTGATAAGTTACAGTGCTTGGGGCATGCTGCCACATCAGTAAAAGTCGATATTTATTAGCACTGGCTTGACACTCCTTAAACTGACTTAAACGTCCTTAAATGTCGTTTTAATAAGGTTTAAGGAAAATATTTTTTAATTAAATTTTTATTGACACAAGCAAGTTTTATTGGGTTAAGCAGATCCTTCCTATTAAACTGCTTAACGCTGCTGCTTAAGCAGGTTAATGCGACTGTTTAAGAAGCTTAATGTGACTCCTTAAGACCTTTTAATGCGACTACTTAAGACATTTAATATGACTACTTAAGCGATTGCTTAATATGTTTAATGCGACTGCTTAAGACGTTTAATGCAATTACTTAAGACATTCAATGTGATTGCTTAAGATGCTTAATGCAACGTCTTAAGAAGCTTAAGATTGGTTTAAGAAAGGGCTAATATGAAAGGTACCAACGCAAGGAAAAACAGCAGTGGTAAGACAGTCCATCGTGATAATGAGATATAAGAGGGTCAAGTCCAGCAAGAAAGAACCGAGATCGTAGATACATAACATCACTTGGGTTGAAACAAGCATTACGGTCAGCAAGGGAGTTGAATCACGGGCGCACAGGAAGGGTGATAGGTAAAGAGCGCTAAATTTTACAAAAACGCGGTCAGAATTTTTAAAAAAAGGTGGACATTAGCATTGCACATTACTGGTGACTGGAATCGCAATAGAATCGTCTCTTTGGTCACGGATTCACTGAGAAGTTAGCTGTAAAGAAATATAGGAAGACTAAAAAAATTGGATGTCGCTTACAATCGGCGTCCGAGTCGTCATCACAACTTGAAAGGTCAACCAGATGGGCTCGCCGATTGGGTTCATAACCAAGGGTTTCTTGAGCGACAGCCAAAGATTTGGACCGCCTCGAATTGGGTCTATTAAAGATGTCAAGTGCCTCATTGAGAATGGCAGCGAGCGCCTCTGGGTTAAGGTCTTCAACAGATTCAAGGTATTGGCGCGTTGTGTCACCCCAGTTTCCGTCACTAAATGCGGTACCTGTAGTAGATTCTTTGCCCGTGAGTTCATTCAGCGTCCTTCCAACTTTGACCCTCCTAGAATTGGATTTCTGTAGTCCCTCGATTGTAATGTCGTCATTTAGGAGTAGATAAAAAGCCCTCTCAACCTTCATTGTGCAATCAAGCTGAATCAGAACAAGCAAAGGTTTGAAATTGAAAACATACCGCAGTGGCAGATAGCGCGACTGCCGCTTTTGCCTTCGATTGGTCAGCTTCCAGCACCAGCCCCCTTACTTGGGTAACTCCATTGATCGCTTGGAAATGACTACTAGCCAATGTTTTGATGACAAGTTCCCCACGGAAAAGTCCCTTGTACTTCTGGAGTAAAATGTACAAATTTCAGAATTGGGAACAAAACTAATATGATAACATACCTTGGGCTTTTTCGACGTCGTATCTGAGTAGAGAAAACCTAAGTTCATCAGCATTTCCTTGGCGTAATCTCGACACTTGATTTCTGTATCGTAGATTTCGCCACTCTGTGCGGCAAAAAAATTCTTCATGGCAACGATTGCGTTATTTCCGAAATTAGTCCACCAAGTGTCCCGGACACGTTGTTCGGTCTAAAGTATGGAGCGTCATATGTGTATAAGACAAAATTAAAACCTATGACTTACCACTTTGACAACGTGACAGCGAAGAGCAATCTTATAGTCCATGGTAATGGTCCCCCTGTAAACTTGTGCCCAGATCTTCCGCACTACACTTAACATTTCGTCGTTGGGAACCTTCCATGGATCGGTAGCATGCTGTGCAATCCAGGAAATATAAGTCGGAACGAATTTGCCTCGAAAGCGGTCCTGGTCGGTAGCGCCAGGCGGAAGCTCGTCGTCCTTGTCCAAAGACTTCGGCCTTGCCTTCAGGGACGATACCTCTTGTACTCTGACAATGCCCTGAATGTGTAAGTTAGCGATATCACGATAAAAGTGTTAAAAGAGAAGACGATATACCGAACTTGTCAAGCGTTGCTTCCCTTTAAGAGGGCTCGATATGGCTGCCTCCCGCTCAGCGCCATGCATTTCGTCATCGTCATCCAACCCTCCGAGCCCAGCGTTGGTGTACCCATTCTCTCTGTCTTCGTTTGTGTCAGTGTCGTATTCGTTTGTCAAGGCCACCGGCGAGGGGGATCTATCTGACTCTGAGTCGGAGATAGCTGCAACATTTTTCACAGCAGGGCTGTTTCTAGTACGAGTAGTTGTAGCCAAGTTGTTGCCAGTGGTAGCCTGAGGGGATGCAACAAATGAGCTCCGAGCGCGAGAGAGCCTGGCAGGTATCCTCAATTTTGGGGTACTTTTGGCCGGTGCCTTGGTAAGACTGCGACGAGAGCGACAATTGTTTATATCGGAAATCTCGGGCCTGAGATACGTCAAGTTAATAATACGCATCAAAAGAAGCCTGCAATGCGGCGCTCACGTGTGATCAATGACCATATTAGTGTTCACGTCAGTTGCCTTATCGGTTTCACAATAACCGATCCCTTTGTTCTTGATTCCCATCTCTGTATCAGCAGAGACTTTGTTAACGAGCTGGACGGCAGCTCGGAAGGACGGCTTGTCTGTCTTCCCTTTCTTCTTTTTTGGCATCGGGGTGTTGACTTCTTGCTCTGTGTCAGTCAGCTCGGTGCCAGTGACAGTGGCTACCTTTTCTTCAGTTTCTGTTGCAGTCTCATCACCGCTGACACAAGCCACTTCAAACTCCTCACTCGGTGGAAGTGGGATACTTGTGTGACCATGGGTGCGGCGAAGTGTCCTGGGTTTCTTTGCCAATGGCGTTGATTGATCGAGGTCTTCTTCAGCAATGCGTCTCTCCAGGGTAGCAATACGTTGGACCTTGTTTTTCTCTGCTAGGGCTTTTTCAACTTTCCTCTGTGCGTCCTCCTCCTTCGCCCTTTCCACTTCTTCTTTACTGCGCCGTTTTCGCTTCAGGACCACACCAGGAGGCTGGTCCACCTTCTTCTCACGGGTTGTCATACCGTGAGTTCGTTTGGCCATGGTGTGAAATAGTTCTGAGGGAAAAGACTGAGGAATTTTGGGTCGTGGGAGGAAAGGATTACCAAGGTGACGGTCGTTATTATTCGCCCCCCTCTGAATTTGACCAACGTGACTTAGCTACTTTCGGCCTTATTTTTCGGACTACTGCGCGGCCAGCACCCACAGTTTTATTGGTCGCTTCCTTTTCACCACGATTGCCCTTATGCCCGTGACCCGTTCTCCCAAACGTCAAGTCCAAAGACGTTGCCTGCATGCCCCTCTATTACCATGTACTCATACAGGATGCAATCGGTCGTTTCGGAATCACTCTGGGCTGACACAACATATTCGTGCCAAGCACCCCATTTCACCAATTTCTTCCAAACCGACGAACCTTTCGCCTTTCTCCCCAACTGTTGCATCTTCCCCGTGTCGACCTCTGTCTAGAACCTTATTTGGGGATATTCCGGAGGCAAATTTCACTGACAATGATATCCGTCACTCACCACTCCATGATGGGTTCGGATTTGACGCGTTGTCGGAAATGCCAGTGAGCCAAGGGGACTGCGACTATGATACCGTCAGGTTACCTTCTCCTGGCTCAGCTAGCATTACTAGTTCTCGAGGTGGACACAAAGGTACGGTACTAAGACGAGAGTTTCATGGCAATATAAATGGTGCGACGCCAACTTGAATATAACCGGAATGTGTCTAATTATAACATTTGGTATCTTACAGCTGTTATATGTGATGACTCGGAGCGTGTCGAATTCATAGATCCCAGTACATTGTCTCCGCATAGCGAGTCCGAGTCTGATTGGGTACCCTTCAAAAGTCAGGTCCAATTTGAGATGGCCGAATTCCTTTTTAGCAGAAACCAGATGCCTGCAACACAAATTGACATTCTGCTTAAGCTATGGGAAGCTACTTTGGCTAAGCATGGTGATGCTGCCCCATTTTCGGACCATAGAGACTTGTATGCGACGATCGATTCTATTTCTTTCGCTGACACACCCTGGGAGTCATTTAATGTGGTACACAATGACAATAAGCCAGATCGTGACATTCCGTCTTGGATGACATCAAATTACGATGTCTGGTTTCGGAACCCTCGCACACTCCTTCACAATCTCATATCAAATCCTGATTTTGACAAGGGGTTTGATTATGTGCCTTTTCGCGAATATGATCAGCTCGGAAACCACCGCTTTCAGGATTTCATGTCCGGGAATTGGGCCTGGAAGCAAGCGGTATGGCACTTCTTTTTCGCTTACACAGGAGACATTCTGATGCTTCCAAAGGACTTGCTTGCTGAGGACGACCACACGCATGGCTCAATGTTTGTGCCAATCATCCTGGGAAGCGATAAAACGACTGTGTCCATCGCAACTGGTAACAATGAGTACTGGCCCATCTACATGTCAATAGGAAACATCTGTAACAACATCCGGCGGGCTCATCGTAACGGCGTTGTGCTTCTTGGCTTTTTCGCCATCCCCAAATGTATGTGTTTCAGATTTCTTAAATAAAAAACACATTTACAGGTGGCACATAGCAGAAAAGAAGTATGCCAGCGATGCATCGTTCCGAAGATATCGGCGCCAGCTATTCCATACAACTCTTGCTAAAATTCTCAAGCCCCTCGAACACAATATGACGATCCCTGAGGTTGTTCGCTGTCCAGATGGACATTTTCGGCGAGCCATTTATGGTCTTGGGCCTTATATCGCGGACTACCCTGAGCAAGCACTCCTTGCGTCCATTGTCCAAGGGTGGTGTCCCAAGTGAGTTTCCATGGTGATATATCTGATCAAGATCAATTGAGATTACCAACTACTAGGTGCACTGCACCTCCTCATGAGTTCGACAAACCCGGGCTCCGCCGTTGTCAAGAGCATACAGAGGCGCTTGTAGAGGCACGTGAGTTAGGTGAATTGTGGGACGAGTATGGCCTAGTCGGTGACATCATTGTAAGAGTTTCTTTCTACCTGTTAAATCTCTTTCATTTTCTACTTCATTTTCGTATTCTTTCGCTGTGGTATCTGGGCGCGTGCGGAGTCACGAGAGCGCTGATTGGGATCGAGCGCTGAGAGAGTGATTGACGTCATTTGCGCTCTGATGAATAGTCTGGTGGGAGATGCGTCAAGCCCATTGGCCTATAATTTTCTCTCGTGACATCTTCCTGTCGTCTCATCACTCGGATGACCTCAGCCGAGCTGGTTATTGTGAGTCCTACGAGTCACCTTCGCCTATATCCTCTTCCTCTCCATCGTCATCACATCTCTCTTCACCATCTAGCTTTCCATCGTCCGAGATCCTCCCCTTCACACCTGTAATATCACGTTCCCCTCCATCATCAGGCGAATATCTTTCCCGGACTTCCGTATTATTCACACCATCAGTAATCTCAAGCGCTACTGTGTAGTACTGTCAGGCCGACAGCTCCAGGTATAGGTCATGGTGTCCTCAACCGCATACGTGACATACTGGATGTCGTCAAGGCACAAGCTGATGGGTTGTGGGATGGCCAATTATCGACAAAATGTTTATTGGATGAGCTTCGCCAGCACATCCCTCAGGTGCCGGATAACGGGGAACTAGTACCAGTGGACAGGTTACAGCGCATTCAGGACTTGATTAACGGCCTGGCAGAAGCGTCGAGACCTGCAAGACCTCCGACGCCTGAAGAGTCGCCATTCGATTCTGGCTCTGACACCTCGACCATGATCAGACGTCTTAGGAAAAGGTGGGACAGGCTGAGGTGAGAGCGCCGACACCATTAAAGCCACGATGGCAGAACTTCTTCGTCCTTCCCAACCTCCAACTGCTGTGCAAATTCAACCACCACCCGCATTCGTGCCCCTAAACTTCCGACCTGATGCTCGTGGCCCACGACCTCGAAGTGCCAGTCCGACACTTCTTACCGAATTACCCCCGCTACGGCCGTTTACTGTCCCAATTCCAGAACCTCTCGCTGCACATAATATGGGTCTCAGGCCTCCAGGGCGGCCAGAAAGAATCCCAGTCTGTTTCCTCCACCGCCTCCTGCAAGGGTTCCCTCAGCGATCTCAGGGGCCGACGTTGGTCGTCGACCACCCACAGATGGACCACGTTTTGATGACGCTGTTCATGCCGGGAGGCGGATACGGACAGGTGATGGTGACGGATGGATAGGGTCTCGATCCCCCCCAAGCTGCGGTGGTAAGCCTGAAGATTGATCCTGGTTTCCTCACTGTCTGACATTGATATATTGTAGCCTCCTCCACCGATTATCGAGGAAGTGCCTAGACGTGCTACTATGCCAGCGGTGCTTCAAGCATACCCACCACTCCCGGTATGCCTGTTGCTGGTTCTTATGCCTCTGCCTCTGACCAACAAAGCCGCAGCCTCCGCACTTAGGTGTACCAGGTGCCGCACCAGCCCCTCTGCCATTCACACAGGTACCGTATTCTCTGGAATTATGATGGACTTTGTTAACACAAAAATATCTGTAGTCTGTCATTCTGCCGCCTATTTTCAATGAAATGATGGCCATGGTTCGGGTGCGTTCCCGTGCTGCATCCTTTGGCAATGCGGGTACAAGCTGACTTCGCGAAGGAAATCGATTCATGCATTTAGCCTCTTTGGAACAGCAACACGAGCTGATGAGATACATGGGCTCTCTGAACGATTGGCTTGGGAATGATGTAGCAGACCGGCAAGCTGAGATTCGTAGTACCTCCGACCACCTCGACCAACTTCGGGACGATGTGAATCGCCTGTGCTACCCGCGTTGTAGGTTGCACTATATCTATGTCCTGACGTGCCGCTAATAATCCTTAGACCCGCAACCAGGGTCGGATTTGAACCAGGCTTTATGGGCCCAGGCCCTCCTGGCCCACAGTACTCTCGGTGTTCCACGTCTTCTCGCACCTCCACCTGGCGTGTATGTGCCCCCCTTCCCCCATGTTCCCTCGGCCGTATAGTGGGGCGATCCCTCCTGTTATTCCTGGCCGTCCTAGCGCAAATAAAACTCCAACCCCGAGTGACTCACCAGTAATTCTCTCTCCCCGATCCCACGATGGAGGTATACCATTCGTAGCACCAGCCATAGGTGTATTCCCTGGAGTTCTCCAGCTCCTCGAGTATACCAGCCTCCTGTTCCTATCGACGAGGAACCATATATACCTCCTGCTCCCAGCCGGACTCCCACCGAATCCCCCCGCCATCTGTGATTCCAGTAGTCGGTCGTCATCTCGTACCAGGTGCATTTCCTGTTGCGATGGTAGCTTCTCACCCTTCTCATTACCCCGACAGGCCAGAAACGCCAAACAAGCGAAGCCGCTCTCCCCCGTAGCCCTACAACCAGAGTCGCCGGGACCGTATTATCCCTCTCGTGTTCCCACTCGCTACTTGAAACGCCCCATTTAACCCATCCAATCCATCCACCCAGTTCTAGTTGCGCTGACTCGGATTCCATCTGCAGTACTACGCACATGCCAGCTGAGTCGTATCCGACGAGATATCGCCGGGACGGTATACTGAGTCAATAACCACCTTCTGAATGGCCCCTTTCACCCGAAGGAAGAGAATATTACCCTTGGATTCAGCACGAGCGCATTGCGGCGGCACACCTTCACTTTTTTCCCTTTCCCTTTCCCTTCTTTTGTCTGTTGTCACTGTGATCTAGATTGCTTATCTGCTTTCGTTTATAGCCATTTACAAATGATTTCCCTCGTGCAGATATCCATGAACTTCTGTCGCCCGATCTTCTCCACCAAGTGATTAAAGGCACATTCAAGGATCACTTAGTGACGTGGGTGGAGCAATACCTTGTCATCGCTCATTGCCGTAAACGTGCAAATGATATTATGGATGATATTGACCATCGGTACCTTCTCCATTGCTTATTTGAAGCTGTGGCATTTTCACAAGTTTAGTATTGCTATCGTAGCTCCTTTTTCTGGCCTGCGGCGATTCCCCCGGGGTAGAGGATTCAAACAATGGACTGGGGATGATTCTAAGGCCTTGATGAAGGTCAGTGATTAGTGCATTTATCTTGCTAAATTTATATCAATTCCTTTAGGTCTACCTTCCAGCTATTCAAGGCCATGTCCCTCAGGGAATAGTGCGCACTTTCCGTGCCTTCTTGGAATTTTGCTATATTGCACGACATGACGTCATTGATACACCTGCGCTCAAGTCACTCGAAGACGCACTCAGTCGGTTCCACCAACATCGAGCTGTGTTCGAGGAATATGCTGTTCGACCTGGTGGCTTCAGTCTCCCTCGACAGCATTCCCTTGTTCATTATGCAAGCCTTATTCGATTGTTTGGTGCACCCAATGGACTTTGTTCATCCATCACGGAATCAAAGCACATCAAAGCTATCAAAGAGCCTTGGCGACGATCTAATCGGTACAACGCACTTGACCAAATATTACTTACAAATCAGCGCCTTGATAAACTTGCTTCTTGCCGAGTTGACTTTACGAGCCGCGGTATGCTTGATAGAACTTGTTCATCGGACTTACATCGTGAGCGACTACCAAAAGCTGTCTAGCAGCCAAATTTACCACTTGCAATCCAAAAGGTAGCAACACGACTCGGAGTCACGGTGACAACCACGACATGCGCAGCGGCGACTTGAATGGGGGCACCAGCAAAGGAGATAAAGGCAACGATTACGATGGGGTTGTAGACGGACCAACTGTTCTTGCTCACACGAATTTGGCCAAAACGATTTGTAAGTACTTCGTCCTTCTTGTTACATGTTAAACCATGGATATGTCCAGGTCGTAAACGGCTCCTTAGTGCGCTTGCGGTTGAGCTTGGCCAACCAGATTTTGTTCAACTAATCCAGAGGTTTTTATGTGACCAACTGCCTGCTAATACTAATGATCTTATCCCGGAGGCTCGTGGCAACGTTTCAGTTTATACAAGTGCCATCTCGACCTTTCATGCGCCAAGTGACCTTAGTGGCATTGGTGGCATGCGATCGGAGTACATTCGAGCGACCTCAAGTTGGCGAAAAGGCCCGCCTCGTTATGACTGCGTTTTCGTTAATACAGACCCAGCCCTCGAAGGATTGCGTGGTCTTGAAGTTGCCCGCGTTCGTCTTTTTTTCTCATTCAAATTTCGTAACACGACGTATCCTTGCGCTCTGGTCCACTGGATGTCTCGAATTGGCGATGGACCCAACGAGGAGACTGGAATGTGGGTCGTTGAACCCGACTTCAACGCTGATGGGTCACGATTTGTTTCTGTCATTCATCTTGATGCGATACTTCGAGCGGCTCACTTGATTCCAGTGTATGGGGTAGACTTTATATCAAAGAACTTTTCCTTTCATGATTCGTTAGATAGATTTTCCTCTTTTTATGTCAACAAATTCATCGACCATCATGCTTTTGAGATCGCTTTCTAGGCATTTGTTACACTGCTTAACCTTCTTAAGCCCTTAGAATTCATTTATTTACTTAGACAACATTCACTTGATTACCGTTCATTACCCTTAGAGTTCATTTAATTACTTAGACAACATTCATTTGATTACCGTTCATTAGCGGTTGGTTTTCCTACTTAGCATAGCTTAGCATAGAGCGAGTTGCTTAACGTCAGCAGGTCAAGATCATTCTAATTAGTTCAATCTAGATGTAACCACGTCAATTATCAGTTAAGCGTGTCTAAACAGGGTCAAGCGTGTCTAAGCAATTTCGAATTTTACTGATGCAGTGCGAGGACCGCAAATGCCGTAAGTGACGGGGGTACCTGAGTAACAGTACCTGAGGCAGGAGCGGAATCGGAGCCTGGCTAAAACATCCACGGAGTTGGTGGAGGGTCACCGCAGCACTCCACCAGGTACGAGCGGTTACCACTGAGGGAACTGTGGTGTTCAAGGGAAAAGGTGAGAGGCTCAGAACAAGTTCCGGGAACGCTGAAAACTTAGGTCCATGTGTCCTTCAAAAGAAGAGATTCTATGGTCGACCCTGTTGAACCGGCTCCACCCGTTCCACGCGTCGCAGTGAAGGAACGTCCAAAGTTCTCACTTCCACAGATGTTCGGGAATTCCTTCATTTCGAAGCTCAGCATGGCCCAAATTCGCCGTTGGTGCTAGCTTGCCTTTTGAGACACCCTGAAGAAAGTCCGGACCCCTCGTGAGAAGACGAAGAAATTAAACGCTAGAAGAACAGGTTGACATCGCAAAGATATCGGCGAGTGGAAATGTATTGCCAATTGAGACAAACCGAGCAGGGATCTCAGGGCCGAGTCCTATCACTCTTGTACACAGATCCCCGTGGTCATGTCAGCTGGCAGGGACGTTGAGCTAGAACACTCTAAGACAGGATTCGACACCATGAAGTGACTTTTCTGGCAGCGCCTAGTACTTGGTACAGAGATATCACCGGGTACGTTATCAGTCACGGTGGCGTGCTACTAGAGAAGTCAGGGGACGAAGCCGGCGTCCTGCATCGTATGACCTGTCGAATTTCGTCTTCAGGCTAATACGTGGCGCGACGTTACAATAGATTAGTAAATGGTTATTGTGCGTTAGCCACAAGATGAGAAGTTGCAAATTTGCTACGTTGGCCACAATAAGAAGAGCGGTTTCGAGGGTCCTGGCTGTATAGAGGGGTTCGGTGTTCAATTGTATTCTTGCGAAAGAAGACATGGCTCATACTTGGTAATGTCAGCAAGAAAGTGATAAACACAGCAAAAATCGAGTACTATTCATCTAAGCCAATATTCCGTTGGTGATGATGTGGGGAAGTACTGATACCAGAAGATACATAACTCTCGATGACCTACGGCTGACCTGATAAGCGAACTCGGAGTACTTGATCTTCAGGATTCTGTCGCACAACAGTGGACGAGGGGTTACTTCAACCGTCAACCACAATGAGTAGTAGGTTTGGCACACTAGTACAATCGTGTTGGCATTGTAACAGCAAGGAACCATTTAAGGTTTTGATGCTAATCCCAACTTGCCTACGCAAAGAGATAATGATCCCTTAATGATACCTACTCACTATGCTTGGAAACGAAATGAATGGCACATGAAGCTAGCATATCACTGAAAAACGCTCAGCCAAGGACGTGGGGGATTATTTACAGCACCAGTTCAAGTGCGTACGTCATCTGTGTCAGTCTCCTCGGACACAGCAATGTTGGAGGTCCACTACCGTTTACCACCCAGACCTTACCGTAAATTTAATGGGACATTTTTGTAGTCTTGTTTGACAAAGTCAGGGTATATGACGCACACACTCAACTCGAGAAAGTGTCCGGCTAGATACCAATAACATAAATAGAGTTCACAGAAATACTGGCACTCGCAAAGGGGATGAATTAAAGGACCAGTCACCCATAGAATTCGAGAAATCTTCGACACTGGGAAGCGTTAGCTTCTCGAGAGGACGATCGATATGGGGACATGAGAATCCACATACGTACAACAAACAGCGGGAACATAGGAGACGCATTAGAAGGGGGACAAGTTTAAGCAAACCGAGGCTGATATCTAGCTATGATGGGATGCCCTCACGATGGCAAATATGATAATGGCGAGGATGACGAGGATGGAAATTCCAATGATAATACGCATCTGTAATGGAATCAATTTGAGTAAATCGTGCTGCGAATCAGGCTTGATACCTTACCTTCATATCTTTCCACCTTTCGAAGTATTCCATGGTTAGAAAAGTGTGTTTAGTACAGGGAGTTCACATTCAACGCACCACATGTTCTGAAAACTTCGGTTAGCCTGCGTACTACGAAACAGAAAAGCTGAAACGCACCTTCCGGACCCGATTCGCGTTGCGGCGAAAGCCTTGAGCGGACACAGCAAGATTGTCTATGAAGAGAGTAGTGAATGAGTGTCTGCATCTAGTACGTCATCCCGGCAAAAAGGAAAACAGGGGTAGGGTGGGGGCTCAGATGGGTAAACACTGCAGTGAAACGAACCTGTCTTGTCTTGCAGAGAGTCAAGTCGCTCCTGGCGCTCTACGACCTTTGTGATATTGTCTCGCATAATGTTAACAGTGTCGTCGATTTGAGCTTGAATGGCAGCGGTCTTTGGGTTCCCTCCAGTGCTTCCGCCTGGGGCAGAGGGATTGGCTGACGAGCCACCACGGGGAAGGTATGGATCATAAGGTTCGGACCTGGGTAGGTAGGGTGTAAAAAGGTATAGTGATGTATGACATGAGGAAACGAGACGACTGCAGACGACGAAAGGCTTACATGGCGTTGTCGTACAGTTCTGGGTGAAAAAAAATCGATTGAGAGGAGAGTATGCTTGTTAAGTGACGTTGAAAATCAAAATAAGAGTGACGCTATGCTCACCGTGTTTTGTGTTGGAGGGGGGTTCGCTTACAGGATGAGGAATAAGGGATGCTGACGATGCCCGTCGGGTTGCGCAGGCACTGCCGCACAACCGTGTGAACACAACCGGGCTTCGGCCGGCAACCCGACCGGCACAGCCCGGTAGCCCTCCCACGCCCCACGGCTACATCGGCGGCAAATTGACACACTGTTCTGATTGCATACGTTGTAACTGACATAGTAACACTCTCCGGAAAGGAAAACAGCGCAAGTGTAATCATGATACATGTGCCATACAACACAATCCAGGTAATAAACGGAGTTTAACGGCCTCCCCGTCCACCTTTTGCTTGCTGCTTGGAGATGTTCTTCAGGTTGGCTAGGGGAGCCGTGGGGCGTTGCGTCTGTCGCCATGTGAGAATTATATCTTGACCAGGTGGGGATACAAACCTTGGGCTTTTTAGACTCTTTCGCCTTCTTCTCGGCCTTCGCCTTCGAGATCGCAGCCAGCCGTTGTTGCGTCCGGTCCTGCACGCTCTGTGTGCGTTTGGCTTTGATCGCCTCAAGGTCGGCGCCGACAATGCCACGCTGATGCTTTACAGTTCTACGTGACCGTTTCTTTGCCACCTCCTCCGTGATACCCTTCTTGTGCATGCGACGGTAAAGTTGTGTCCATGCGATCTTTCGCGGGTTTTTACGCTGCAGAAATAATGATTCATTCTTCGATGCGCCGAAGCGAAAAATCTGAAATAAAATAAGTTCCCAATATTTACATATATTATCAATGGGGGTAGAAATATGGGCACAAACCTTGCTGTCACCGCGGACAAACAAGCGGCCTTTGCTTGGATATATTTTGTAGCCAGTGAAGATGTCAATCTCGACTTTCTACACCCACAAAACGAATGGTCAGTAGGATATTTCCAGGCAGATATATGTAACGTACCATCTGAAGGGCGAAACCAATTCGAAAGTTTCCGTCAGTTATCAGTTCGCAAGCGATAGTCATCCAGGGGTGCCGCCAAGCATCCATCCCCACAGAACCCACAAAACGAGGTATCCAGAGCCAAAAGAAAACAAAAGGCGTCCTTTCTGCCTTCTGATAACAAGATAAAGACTCACCTTGAGCAATTAGAGTACAGTTGACGGCCTTGACTTTGGAGTGGTGGGCAATGGAGGTTTGAGGTCGGATATCTCCGGGTCGGCGTGTAAATGGCCGCGATCCACTTTGCTCTTCTGTCAAAGGTTGTGAATTTTTTTTTACTCGGTTCCACCAATTTTTACAGCTTTTACTCTATAAAAGAGATATCGTTGTATATCCACCGTTCACGCAACATTTTTACTATTATTTTTTTTGGTGGAAAGTGAGTTTGAATTTGGTGCAGGTGCACGCTGACGCATGCCACGTTGCCGTGTGAGAGGCCAAATGTTAAACATCCGCTGTCATGCTACCTTGAGATGAGAGGATATTCGGTTGAATCGAATGAACAGAGCTGATCGTCATGATGTCATTCAAAGGATGGGAACGAACTACCTTAACATAAGACTACGTACACGATGATTGCGTTCCCGGCTGGGAACACGCGATGAGCGCCCTTACCACGCACACACTCACATCCCTGTCCCGCTTCACGGGTTATCTGACATCCCTATAATTCAAGTTTCCTCTTATACACACTTCACGCTCATTTTTCTTATGCCATCATGTTCAAGCCTTCTCACAAGCACACCGCTTCTACTGTCCAAAATCAAAAGGCTCACCTTGCTACCGCCTACAATGAACTCGGCAAGGAACTCTCCTCCACAAGGATTAAAGTCGTAGGAAACTACACCCTCGGTAAGGCTATAGGCGAAGGTAACTCTTCTCTCTTATCTTTTCTTCCGAACATCTTCTCATACTTCTTAGGGGCATACGGAAAAGTGCGATTGGGCACACATCGACTCACCTCCACCCGTGTTGCTATCAAGCAAATTCCCAAAGCACTCTCCGCTACTCTTACCCGAGAAATCCACCACCATCGCCAACTTCATCACCCGCACATTACGCAGTTGTATGAAGTAATTGCTACAGAAACTTCAATATGGCTGGTGACAGAATTATGTTCGGGAGGCGAACTTTTCGACTACCTTACAGAGAAAGGCAGGATATCAGAAGAGGAGTCCCGCCGCATATTCGGCCAGATATGCTTGGCAGTAAACTATTTGCACGAGAAAGGCATAGTTCACCGCGACTTGAAGCTCGAGAACGTCTTGCTGGACGAACGCTGTCGGATCAAGCTCGGTGACTTTGGTTTCACACGCGAGTTTGATCGAGGAACGTATCTGGAGACATTTTGCGGTACGACTGGCTATGCCGCCCCCGAAATGTTGGAGGGGAGGAGGTACCTTGGACCAGGTAGTCCATACATACATCCCCCGTCTGACAACACTGACGCTTCATCAGAGGTCGATGTCTGGTCCCTCGGTGTCATACTCTACTGCCTTTTGACGGGGGGACTCCCCTTCGATCATGACGATGAATCGGTTATGAGGGCGATGGTTATCAAAGGAAATTTTGAGGATCCTGAGTGGCTCTCTGATGGTCTGTTTACTTGTCATTCTTCCGCACCCATTCTCTAAACTTCTCTCAGACATACGCGATTTGATTCACAAAATACTGCAGAAGGACCCCATCAAGCGAATTACAATCCCCCAAATCCTTGCCCATTCTTGGTTTACATCTCCGTCCTCGTCCGCAATTGGCAGGGCTACCCCCGCAAGCTATGCAACCGTCGTCCCGCAACCCATCCAAGCGCAACCCTCTGCTACAACCTCGGAATCTTCCGCGACTTCCGAGTCTTCATTCCGCTCGGCATCATCAGAGCTTGACGCTTCTTCTGCGACAACGCCGGATGATATTTCTCATGAATCTGTCTCTGATGAGAATCCTCAAATCCATCGCCACCCAAGTCAGGCTACTATACGTAAGGCCGTCAAGAATGAAGGGAAGAAACATTCACATCCGGAGACGGTAATGGAAGAGGACGTCCCACATTCAACCTATCCAGAATCCTCTACGCCTCGGTCTCCCAGGTCCAGAGAGCCCCCCGCACTCCCTGCGCGCACTCCTGTGCGAACCAAGAGACGCTCTGTGTCTTCAAACCTCTCAGATCCATCATCCCCTGCGGTCGAACCCCCTCTGACGTCTTTTCCGCCCAAGACTTTGCATCCCTTTTGAGCGCCCCGGCACCCATCATTTTTGGGACAAAATCCGAGCGTGAACTGCTTAATAGTCTAAGTTCCCTCGGCTTTGACACTGGCCAGATCGTGCATTCTGTATTAAGTGATGCTTGCGATGCAGCTAGCGCCATATGGTGGATGCTCATGCGGCGAGTCGAACGCAAAGCCGTGGAAGAGGGAAGCTCTCGCTCTATTCAAGGGCCTCAGGCTCGGGGGGTCGGTTCAGAAGCGCCAGAGAGTGTAGAGCGAATGGCCCCATCAGACAGCAGGACAACCGACCCTGAAACGACCTCAACAGTCTGCGCCGACACACCACCTTTGGTTTCCGCTCATTCAGCCCCAGAGCTTGCTTTCATCCCCCCTACGCCCACGTCTGTGACTCGCTCGCGTGCCTCTGCGAAGACACCGCCTCGTGTATCTTCCCCTGTCCATCCTCTCTTATCGCCCACCTCTTCCACTACGGATTCACAAACCAAGTCTCACTCATCATCTCCAAGTGGAACGGCTAAGGAGAAAGACAAAGACAAGGAGGGCTCGAAGGGGAGACGAGAGGGTAAGATGCGGTCTGGTAGCGTCAGTATTATGCAAAGAGCCACTACAGCTCTTGAGGCTGCCGGGTTGGTCCGGAAAAAATCTGCGGAGGTCGTGAAGGATGATAAGTCAAAGGAGAGAGAGGGCGAGAAACGTGGTGGGGTGAGCGACGAACCTCGGCACTCGCATGGCTCGGGGAAGCTTCTAAGATCGCCTCCATCACGGGAAACACATGTCCCTGGAACATCCACCCCTGATCAGGAAGTCTTTGCGAACCCCGCAGGCCCAGGTTCTCCTTGGGTTCTGGCGAGATTTAGCAATTCTTCTCCTCCGGAAATCTCACCAACGCCGTCGCCTGGAGATACGCTTACGTCCTTGCCTCAGATTTCTCCTAGAGAAGGTGGCCAGCATCGGAACCGTGCCAGTTTGCTCTCCGCATTCCGGACGTGGTTTAATGAAGATCGAAGGAACAAACGCAAGTCCGCTGCCAAGGGAGCAGCAAATGTACCTTACAGCCACGGGGTAGACCCGCGCACACCGTCGTCTTCTGTCGCTGGCCCAGGACGCAATTCGGTTAAAGCGAAGCGAAGGACCAGCGGCAGCGGGGGGACGTTACGTAAAGGACATCGTGCAAAGGGTCCTTCCATATCCTCTCGCCGTTCTAGCAGTGTCAACTCCCGGCGATCGTCTACCGCATCTATGGCGCAAGTCGCCATGGAATCACCGCAGTTCGCTTTTGATCATATGATCACTATGTCAAGACAACGAAGCGATCCTTCTCGTCGTTCCTTTGGCAGCAGGACACCAAACTCGGAGCGTGGGGACTACAATTCGTCCCGCCCGTCTTCCGTGCATAGTTTTACCGTTGGAAAGCATAGACATCGTAAATCGCCTTCTGCGAGCTCAACGGGTTCTCTGCAGCTCGCACGCACCACCTCTCCCTATCACCGAAGGGCGGGCTCTGGTTCGTCCACGAGGGTAGTGCGCTCGCCTGTTCAGGGAGCGCCGCGGACGCCACACCTACGCTCGAACTCTACCGCGTCTTCCATTCATTCTCTGCCCTCTTCGAGGCGTGGCTCATTCTATGAGCAGTCGGAAAGCGACGCACAGCGTAATGGTTCGCCGCTTCGTCCCAACTCGCGTTGCACTCTAGACGAGACGCCACGGCGCGGCCAACCCCACGGAAACACCACTTTCGTTGCTCAGAAGCGTCAGACGCCCTTCCAACCCCCCCTATTAACAGGTTCCACTAGCACATCGAGCCGCTCTAGCTGGAAGAAGTCATGGGGGTTAGAGCCTCCAGGTTGGCAGTCACGGACGGCCCGCCTTCCCATCGAGGTATTATCGATTTCTCCTACAGGAGATGCTGCTACGATACGTGACGTGTTTACTGGGCGACCGTCGCTAAGCCCTGATGATGACGACGAATGGGTGGATGTAGATGACGAACCTAGCTACATGGGTGGGGTAGGCCAGACGCCCGCAACTGCGGCTCCGCCTTTTAGCAATAGCGGTGGTGTGTCGCCCATCGACCCACCGTTCGCCGGCTATCCTTTTGTGGAGACGTCTTTGGTGCTTAATGCACCGCGTGTACCCAGCGCCGTGCGCGTCCAAAAGGGCAAACGCGTCAGCAAAGTCTCGTCCAACCGTACCAAGCCAGGTACACCGCCGATTGGGCGACTATCTCCACTTCCCAGCGAAATTACCCTGGAAGGTGTACCCGATGCGCGTGGTGGACGTAGACAGCTTCCGAATGCCCGACCAGGACCCGCTTTCAAGCAAGCAATCCAAGAGGAGGACGAGGA
This sequence comes from Lactifluus volemus, assembly GCA_022376515.1. Classification (NCBI taxonomy): domain Eukaryota; kingdom Fungi; phylum Basidiomycota; class Agaricomycetes; order Russulales; family Russulaceae; genus Lactifluus; species Lactifluus volemus. The sequence goes on from WTXI01000011.1 coordinate 641,255, forward strand.
CGAAGGAGAAGAATGATTTGCATTGGATTTTTTGTGTTCTGCGCACGTGCATAAATGACTCTATGCTCCAGTTCTAGATGACCCACGTCCCTAGCATGGTTTTACTTGATTTGATTTGTCTCATGTCTGCATACTAGTCAGCCGGAAACCTCTTTACGTCTACCGTACCTCATTCTCTTCCTTCCATTGCTTTATTGATTGGCATGCTCTCCACTCTGTTCTAGCTTATCCACGTGTCCCTGTATAGGGTACTAACGCGATAGCCATGTATTATTTATTTATGTGAACTTGTACAATTGGACATGGATTGTCTTCTACAGTAATTTGGAGACGCGTGACTGACGCGCTTGTCACGTAACGTCTTCGCCTGTAAGTTAGAAACGCGCCGCTCATCTCCTTGCTCCTCCAGTATCTTGTCTGGAGATGGTACGCGGTTCGAATTTTAGAGGCCGTGGATATTTCCGTGGCTCTAGGGGTAATGGCTCATTTAGAGGACTTCGTAGCCGCGGTCGAGGTGGTTCAAGCACTGCAAGGACAGACGCGACACCAAAACAGGTTGACGAAGGCACGCGGCTCGCGGAAAGGTTCGAGCAAGTCCAGCTATGTGATGATATCGACGATAAGCTTGGGTTCACTCGGATTCAAGAAGGCCCGAAGAAGGAAGGTTGGCTAGTGAATATGCATCCAGTTGAGTGTAGCTTTTCAATTCTGTGCGCATAACGCGTCATTCTGCTGATATAAATGCACACCATCCACCCAACTCTTCTCACGTCACCCACTGGCTGACCCTGCATGATAGACAATCGTGAAGGACCCCGACTGGCCTGGTGGCAGAGCCGCAGTCGATTATTACTTCATCCAGGAGGACGGTGGGATGTTCAAATGTACGATGAACTATGAGCCGTATTTTTATATCTCATGCGTGGTACGTCCTTCCCAGAGAGACATCTCGCCACGCTGTTGAGCTACTCTCACATCTCACAGGTTGGAATGGAAACGATCGTCGAAGAATGGCTCGTCAAGAAATATGAAGGCGTCATTTATCGCATTGTCCGCGAGAGAAAAGAGGACCTTAAGATGCCCAACCACCTACTTGGTCATCGACGCCTCTTTCTTCAGCTATGCTTCCGGAATGTCTCGGACCTCTTGACTGTTCGGCGCGATATCATGCCCCTCGCCTTGGCCAACAGCGCAAAACGGAGCGCAATAGACGCATATGCTGAAGTTGTCAACGCGACAGAGAGCTCTCACATGGATATCGACAACGCGTGGAGTACCGAGGCGGGCACGTCTACCGCGCGTGATAAGGACCCACGCGATGGCATTATTGACATACGCGAGTTCGACGTGCCATATTACTTACGTGTGGCGATGGACAACGAAATTCGCGTGGGGTTGTGGTATACTATCACTTTCAATGCGGGCCAACCTACTCTCACCCAACTTACGGAACGAGTCAAGCGTCCCGATCCCGTGGTTATGGCGTACGATATCGAGACGACAAAGGCGCCCTTGAAATTCCCTGACCAAGCCATAGATCAAGTTATGATGATTTCGTACATGATAGACGGACAGGGCTATCTCATTACCAACCGCGAAATCGTGAGCGAAGATATAGAGGATTTTGAATACACTCCGAAAGAAGGCTACGAAGGACCTTTCATTGTGTTCAATGAGCCGAACGAGGTCAGCTTAGCCTCGGAAATTGCTAGCGTTTACTCAGTTTTTTTTTTTCAAGGCATCTACAATTATGCGCTTCTTTCGGCACATTCAGGATGTAAAGCCCACCGTCATGGCTACGTTTAATGGCGACTTCTTCGATTTTCCGTTTCTGTGTGCTCGCGCGAAGGCTCATGAAATCGACATGTTTCTCGAGACGGGATTTGCTAAAGACTCGGAAGACGAATTCAAGAGCCGATCCTGCGTACATATGGACTGTTTCCGCTGGGTCAAACGTGATTCATACCTACCACAAGGCAGTCAGGGCTTGAAGGCGGTCACTGTTGCAAAACTTGGCTATAACCCGATTGAGCTCGACCCTGAGCTCATGACACCGTGCGATTTTCTTTGCCATTCATTACGCTCATGCTGAGATGGATGTGAACAGGTATGCCATAGAGCAGCCACAGACGCTGGCACAATACTCAGTCTCAGATGCCGTCGCAACATATTTTCTGTACATGAAATATGTCCACCCTTTTATCTTTTCACTATGTAACATCATTCCACTATGCCCTGATGAAGTCCTCAGAAAGGGCAGTGGGACATTATGTGAGACGCTCTTAATGGTGCGCTAAACAGTAGCTTTCATGTTACCTCCGTTAACACCATATTCAGGTGGAGGCTTTCCGCGGGCATATCATAATGCCGAATCGTCACGAAGAAGAGTATGGCAACATGTACGAAGGTCACCTCTTGGCATCTGAAACATACGTTGGCGGCCATGTCGAAGCCCTCGAGGCAGGAGTGTTTCGCAGTGACATCGATACCCACTTCAAAATCGCTCCCTCTGCAGCGCAGAAGGTTTTAATTTTATCTTTTATGCCAGAAGCTTGCTGACGTTCAGCAAAGTTGATTGACGAACTAGACGCTGCGCTAACATTCTGTATTACAGAGGAGTTTAAAACTCCTCTCGAGGATGTTACCAACTACGATACTGTGAAGGCCGAGATCCAAGCCGCTCTTGAAGAACTGCGGGACAACCCTTTGCGAACGGACAAGCCTCTGATCTATCACTTGGATGTTGCCGCAATGTACCCCAATATCATGTTGTCGAATCGTTTACAACCCGATTCCGTGGTGGACGAATCAGTCTGTGCCGTCTGCGACTTTAACCGACCAGGGAAGACCTGCGATAGGCGGCTGACGTGGGCCTGGAGGGGCGAATTCTTTCCTGCCCGTCGTGACGAGTTCAACATGATTCGACATGCCCTTAATCAGGAGACTTTCCCTCCTAAACGCCCCGGAGGACCCCCGAGACGGTTTTCTGACTTGTCACCGGTCGAACAAACCGCTCTCACACATAAACGACTTGGCGATTATTCAAGGAAGGTCTATAAGAAGACCAGAGACACCAAGATCGAGAACCGTGAGACAATCATCTGTCAGCGCGAAAATCCCTTTTACGTCGATACCGTGCGTCGGTTCCGTGACCGCCGCTACGAGTACAAAGGTCTTCATAAGACATGGAAGAAGAAGCTTGACGCGATCTTAGCGGAAGGGCAATCACTTGCCGAGGTCGATGAAGCAAAGAAGCTGATCGTCGTTTATGACTCACTGCAGCTGGCTCACAAGTGCATTCTCAATTCGTTCTACGGCTACGTCATGCGTAAGGGTGCACGCTGGCACTCGATGGAAATGGCCGGAGTAACATGCTTGACGGGGGCGACAATCATCCAGATGGCTCGACAACTCGTGGAACAGATCGGTCGCCCCTTAGAACTCGACACAGATGGGATTTGGTGCATGCTCCCTGGAGTATTCCCGGAGAACTTCAAGTTTCAACTAGAGAGCGGAAAATCAATTCCGTTCACCTACCCATGTACGATGCTGAATCATCTCGTCTACGACAAATTTACAAATCATCAATACCACGATCTGGACCCGGAGACTGGAGATTACAAAGTACACAGCGAAAATTCCATTTTCTTTGAGCTGGACGGTCCTTACAAAGCAATGATATTGCCCTCATCCAAGGAGGAGGACAAATTATTGAAGAAGCGCTATGCTGTCTTCAATGACGACGGGACCTTGGCAGAGTTGAAAGGTTTCGAGGTGAAACGCCGTGGCGAACTTCAGCTCATCAAGATCTTCCAATCCCAAATTTTCGAGAAATTCTTACTTGGGACAACGACAGAAGAGTGTTATGCAGCCGTTGCAGAAGTCGCAGATCGTTGGCTGGACGTCTTATTCAGCAAGGCGGCCGACCTTTCGGACGAGGAACTTGTTGATCTTATTGCCGAAAACAGAAGTATGTCCAAGACCTTGGCCGAGTACGCGGGACAGAAGTCGACTTCGATCAGCACTGCCAAGCGACTTGCAGAGTTTCTTGGAGATCAGATGGTCAAGGACAAAGGTCTCGCTTGCAAGTTTGTTATTTCCGCGCAGCCAGTTGGAGCACCTGTCACGGAACGCGCAGTTCCTGTGGCCATATTTTCAGCAGAGGAGAGCGTGAAACGAACGTATCTACGAAAGTGGTTGAGGAACAATGGCCTCACTAACTTTGAACTGCGGTCCATCCTCGATTGGGATTATTATATCGAGCGCCTTGGTTCCGTCGTTCAAAAACTTATCACCATTCCTGCGGCCATGCAAAAGGTAGCAAACCCTGTCCCCGCATTCATCATCCCGATTGGCTCCACAAACGAGTGGCTGCTCTTGAAGACAAGTTTCACCAGCAGAAGATGACTGACTTTTTCAATCCGAGCGCTGGCGGCGAGGGGTCTAGTCATTTAGCGGATATCGAGGACATTGGGAATCTGGACAGAAGCTCCGATCGCCGTCGCATCGCAGTAATCAACCGTAAGCCACGCAAGAGCGTAGTATCATCAAATGAGAAGGGGGAGGATGTCTCCAACAAGCCTTTGCCTGATCCTTCGCGAAACTACTCCGCCTGGATTAAGGCTATGCGTCTCCGCTGGAAGCAACGACGTAGCGTGCGTACGGCCAGCGCGGATTCAACGATGGTCCCGTCTATGTTCCGTGGCGTGGCGAAACATAAATCAATGTCTCGCTGGGACATTGTACAGCTGCGTCCTACACGCTCGCCTGGGCGGTATGATCTCTGGCTCAATGTCGACGGAGAACTTACCTCGATACCACTTCGTATACCCCGCGAGTTTTACCTCCACCTTCGAGTGGATTCGCCGGACACACTCTTTCGAACAGACCTGTACGCCTGGGAAAAAGTCACACGAAGCTCGCCCAGAAACATGCCATGTACGAACCTCTACAAGATCACCACCCGTGAGGACGTGTATCAAGAAAACCAGGAGCATTTTGTCGACCTCACAAACCACCCAAATGTCGATGGGGTCTTCGAGTTGCAGGTAACGACCGGATGGATTTCAACTCTCAATTATTACTTACCATAGCCATTGGTGGCAGGTTCCTTTGGCCATCCGTGGTATCCTGAAGCTAGGCAAAACATGCATACCAGCTGAAAACAGTACCACGCTCAACCGAGCAGGGATAACGGGTCTGGATCTCAACCAGATAGAAATGGGGAGTCCTTCGCCACGCTCGCGATACTTGGACGAAGGAGAGCAGGAAAATACCTCTTCCTTTATCACGCTTGCTCGGTCAACGCCCCTATCCACGTCTTTGCGTTCTTTTTACCGGCTGGTAACGTGAGACTGCATCTCGTGGATCCTGCAACTCGGCGGCAGCCGATTTCGAGGCTTCGGAAGTTTACAGCGATCTACGACGGCAACATCATGCAAAGTATGGAAGATGCATCTCGATAAACTATCCAGAGTCTCGCGAGTTCAGCCCTACGTACCACTCAAGCGATTCAGCAGCGTTAAAAGCCATATCACGAGAGCTCGGTCTGCTTGAAAACCAGTCCCTCACGGTGATAATTTCTTCCATGAAAGACCAAGCATACTTCAACCAGTCGGTACCCAGGCTTAGTAGATTTCCTGTCCTTTCAATGTCCAAAGCAAGGGCCCCTCACAGTCTCGATGTCTTTCCCTGGCAGACAAATGTCGCGCAAAAAATGTGCCAACGTTATCTTTCCCTTGGTCCCTGGATCGACCGAATGACAGCCCTCGCTGAATATTACGACGTACCCATTGGCCACATCGATGGAGACCAACCGCTACTCCTCTCGGATATCGTGTTCGCCAGGCGACTCGTAAACCAAGATATGATTTTGTGGTGGTCACCGAGTGGTTGCCCGGATCTAGGTGGCCTGGAGGACGATATGCGCTCTGCAGAGGAGCTGCCCGTTACCGAGTTTATTACCCCCGGTTGCTACTCCAATGTCTGCCTTGAGGTGACTGTGCGGAACCTATCCGTAAACTCTGTGCTTCACGCGATGGCCGTCAACGAGCTGGAGGGTAGTGGTGGGACAACCGCTTTTGATTCGGTATCACATACAATCAAAGAGTTCGCCGACGGCGAATCTCAACGCGACCTCACCCTTGGAGAGTGTAATGTTTCTCCGCAAACATTCGGGATTATCAAATCCATGGTCAGGGCGTGGTTGTTGGACAAGATCCGACATGGTTTCGAAAGCCCAGCGACGCTGGCCATCGACCACTTTTGGAGATGGATCAGCTCGAAAGCTTCTCACATGTATGACCCCAGTATCCATCGTTTCGTGCACGGCCTCATGAGGAAGACGTTCATTCAAATGCTCGCCGAGTTCAAGCGCCTTGGTTCGCAAGTAATATACGCAGACTTCAGCCGGCTTTTGCTCGTTACTTCGAAGCCTCCAGGAACGGCATATGCTTATGCAACGTATATCACAACGGCAGTGACGTCGAATGAACTATTTCAGCACATATACCTGAAGACGGAGCGTTTCTTTGACTTTCTATTGTTCATGGACCAAGCCAACGCTGGCGGCATCGTTTGCGAAGACCCGCTCTCAGTCGAACCACCCGAGGACCTGGTCGTTGAGATGCGCTGGAATATCGAACTTTTCCTACCACCCGCCATTCAGAGCGAGTTTTCGGACCTCGTCCGTTACTTCCTCCTCGAAATGTATAGAGCCGCTCAAAAGGAAGGGCAACGTGCACCGTTGCGTGTACTCGCAAATGGCGCTCCAGACCTTACGCAGCGAGATGCCAATAAAGTCCGCGAGCACGACGCAATCAGAAACTTCATCTCGCGTCGGCTGACGAGGAAATTGTTCCGCGCGATCGAGAATGTCCAAGCACAGGTGCATGCCGCCATCGGCGACCCCGAGGCCGAACAGGCGCTTTCCTTCCCCTTGCTGCCGGGCGGACACCTCACGCTCACCGATCCGGCCGTAGAACTCACAAAGTTTGCCTGCGCGGTATTTTCCCTGGCTCGTCCATTCGAAAATGAGGTCGGATTGCTGACCCGTAACGCGTGGAGCTCGTCGGCATCAAAGCGTTTGGGGAGAACGCGGCCTTCCGCAATCCGTGTGCGCCATTACGCTTGAGCGGCGTGCCTTGCCGTCACTGCGACGCGCTCAGAGATTTCGACTTTTGTCGCGACGCGGATTTGCTCCCGCGTCCCGATGAGGGACGCCCACGGTGGGCGTGTACGAGATGTGGCGCCGAACATGACCGAACGGCGGTTGAATTTGAACTCATCGAACGAGTGCACACGCTCGAACGTGCCATCGCACAACAAGACTTGCGTTGCGCCCGTTGCGGACAAGTGCGCGCAGATCACGTCGCACGGATACACGACTGCGGGGGATCATTCCGCAATACGGTGAACCGGACGGATGTACGCCGCACGCTTCGCACCATGGTGAATGTCGCCATTGTCCATGACCTTCATCGGCTCCGGGTGGGTGCGATTGTTCTACGTTTTCGTATTTTCTGATATATGCGTCACAGGAAACCGCTCAGGCCATGTTGGAATGCTCTTGAATCTTGAATGTCCGGTCTCGTCTGTGATTAGTTTCGCTGTCTGCCAGGATATCCTTTATTTACCCTGTCCCGAACATCGTCTCATTCATTGTATTTTGTATCAACCACATACCCGCATATAATAACATCAACCCGTTCACTGCCGCGACTTGTAACCGGTTGATGGATATGATATTGTTGTCAGCATTGGTGTGGGTGCCTGCCCCGTTCCGTTAAAATGACCTCAATGAGGCTCTGGTAACGATCAAGGGCGCGACTCAGTATTTGGGGATGAAACACTATATTGTGCAACATTGTGCCTAGTCACGACCTTTGATCGCTAACAGGTTAAGACATATAGTCTTTCCCCAAAGACTGAGTCACAATCTTGGTCCAACAGATTATGAGACCTGGTGAATCTCCCAAGCCACACCTCAGTCCGGCCTCCATAATGTGTTCAATGTGCTGCAGTAGCCTGGCTGGACATTGAATGCATTATGGGCGGCAGGGTGAACATATGGACCGGGAAACATGCAGGTGCCATACCCCGTTAGATCAAAACCACGACTCAGTCCTCCAAGTTGCGGATGAAGGACCGAATTACCCTCAGCGTATTGTGGGTTTTTATAAACTATGGAAAGGAAGAGCATGGGAATCTTGCGGTCCAGTGAACTAAAATCGAAGGTGTTTCCTTTTTAGCATCACTCCAACATGACTGAAAGGATGACTTGACTAATTCCGATGAAAGAATCGACATAACAAGTGTGATACATTTGTTACTCAAGGGGACTACCTGCGACCACCTCTAAGTTCATGATCATGCGTTGCCCATTATTGGCTAAATATACAAAGAAAAGGGTTATATCCGAGTGAGGAAAGATATCGTCCGAGTGCACTCGAAAAGGATCGGACCGATGTCCGACTCGCCACGCGGTCAGAGAGTCTGAATCTGTACAATGAGGAATTGCTTCTCGTCCTAAAAAGTTCAATTGGTAAGTCAAGTAGTAAAGAGAGGTCAAAAGAGAAGTAGACGGACCGTGAATTGTTCGTCTGTAGACAAAATCGGAGACAGGTTACATAGTGTGGCAACAACAAGGGGGACTGGACGTACCATCCTTATCATTGTGGAAGTTCTTGAGGAAAACAAGCAGTTTCTCCTTGTTCCGTCGAAGGATGGCTTCGATCTGCGGCGGTTTCTTAGGATTCGCGACAAATACCTTGAATACATGGAAAGCCTCGAATTGGATGTTCTTGCTCTTGTCACGGAGAAGGTTCATCATCATCTTGAGGTTAACGTCATTCGCAATGTAGCGCGTCATAACATTGAAGTTGGCACGGTCCAGAGTATCTCGCCGAGTAATTTGAGGGATTGTCGCTTCGTGACGTAGTTGTTCGACAATATGAGTGTCGCGAACGAATTGAAGAATCGGTCGTAATTCTTGTCCAAGTACTCTGCGACCATTGGTTTATGCCGGGTCAGGGTTTCCTTAAGGCTCGTGTATGCGTCCGTCGAGATTCCAAATGTAGTTGTCTCTATATATTGCGGGTATTTGTAAAACCTACGCATGCACAGAGTGGACATCAAAACACGGGATTGAAGCGTGCGGAAAAACGTACTGTTCGGAATACAGCAGGATCTTGCATAATGGTTCGTGGCGAAGCATTTCACGAAGGATCATGCCCGTGTTGAGCGCAACATCTTCGTTCTCATAACCGGCAAGAGCAGCAAACAGAACCTCACGCTTCCCCGATATGTACTCGACCGTTGGCCAGCGTGCGCCGATTTGCCGCCGGAGGAGGTTGTTGAAGATTTGTACGACATCTTTCCTGGCTTCAAAATCAAAGCGCGCGATGTGGACGACCAGCCAGTGCAATAGGTCCGTGTTATAAGTCTCCTGCGCGAGCTGTGCGAAAAGTTCCGGTACGGGCTCTGGCGGTGGGTCAATTGGAGTACGAACTGTACAGCCATGGAAAGGGTTTCACCTCCATCACCGTAGAGCATGCCTTTGATCTGCTGCAGGTATTTGCTGACTTCTTCGCCCGCCTAGAAAGGCCACGTCATATCCTTTTTCTTAAGGGCGGGATAGGAAGCGCACCTTCTTTCTCGGCTCACCTTGCTGAGCAGATTCGAGCTTGAAGATGTTATCTCGCAGGCCACGCACGAGATCGGTTGGCGTGCGTTGTTTTGTCTTGAAAAAGTTCATGAGGAGGATGGGGGGAGGGATACTGGAGAGGATGATGGGGAGAAGGTAAGATGTGGAGTAAGAGGGAGAGAGGGATAGCGGCAGTGAGGAACATGAGTAACGACACGGTTATTACAGTTGGTTTCTTGACCAGAATGCCGGCATCAACCAGATTTGACAAATCTGCAATTGGCCGATTTCACTCTTTTTCCCTCTACAACGGTGCCTCAAATTCCCTTTAATCGAGTTCGGCACTCGAGCAATTACTAACTAAACTTGACCTAATTTTGATGGTTCTGTCCACCTGATCCGTTTCACGCACGGTCAACCTGATCCGGATACTGTATTATATTTTACGGTCACCAACAGCCTTTTATTTGATTATGTCACTTGCGGCTTTATCCGACCAACCCCAGCCCCCAGCCCCAGATACCCACCCAACCGCTTTCCCTAATGTCTTTCACTTCGAACACCGCTCTTCAACTTCTTTTCCCCGAAGAGCTCATCCCCCAACACGTCAAGGACGAATTACCACCCGACCTACACGTGCGTCTACCTTTCGCTCCACTATCTCTCTTTCTCACTTCTCGACTTCTTCTTTCGCACTCTTTCCCCTTCAGATTCGCCCTTTAGCTTCCACAGATTACGAACGTGGTCATCTCTCAGTCCTCTCAGTCCTTACCCAAACCCCCGATGTCGGCGCAGCGGCGTGGACATCTCAGTTCCACGCCCTGAACTCCGCCCCGAACACATACTACATCCTCGTCATCGTCTCACGAGAGACAGACCGGATCGTCGGCACCGGTGGCGTCTTCGTCGAGCGTAAATTCTTGCGCGGACTCGGCCGCGTCGGTCATATCGAGGATATCGCCGTCGCCAGCGAGATGCAGGGCAAAAAACTCGGCCTTCGCATCATCCAAGCCCTCACGCACATCGCGGAAAATGCAGGGTGCTACAAGACCATCCTTGACTGCAGCGACGACAATACTCGTACGTATCGCTCTTGTTGACAACGGCGCTGTTCTTGTCAGACCTGATATCCTCTTCTTTCCCTCTTAGCGTTCTATGAGAAATGTGGCTATGAGAAACGAGGGAACGAGATGGTGATCACCGTTATTGCGTTCCTGTAAAAGTCGTTGGTTGACCTCTTTGCAGGCGAAATATACCACCGTACGTGAGCGTACGCCTAGGCTCTAAAGCCTAAACCTTCAAGTCAATCCACCGTTAGACCACGACAGATCTAGACCGTGGCATTAGCATTTAGACGTGTATGGTCTCATTATCGGGCCGGGGGCTCATGTTTTGCATTTTAGCATTCGTAGCTTTGGATATCGGGTTTGTGACGCAGCGCATGGTACAACAGCTCACTATCGTACACGTGCAACTCGAATAAATGTACTATCAAAATAATCATGAGAACGCGTGGATAGCCGCGCAATAAACTGGAAGAGTGTGAGAAACCGAATAAATGCGCGGTAAGCAAAAAAAAACGAAACAATCATGTATCCTCATCCTCTTCCTTTATTAATGCGTGTTCGTCCACGCCACCACCATACCGTCCCTGAGGTGCTGCTGACTGCCAATCTCCACTCGGTCGCGGTCGGAAACTTTCCCTGCGCGCACGCTTCTCTTTGAGAGCGACCGTCTGTGGATTTCTCGACGTGGTCGTACCGAGTCCAGAGCCGACGCTCCGTACACGGTACGAGCTCGATGACGATGACAAATGATGTGTGATGCGTCGCCGCACCAACGCCGCCCGAAGTCATCGGTCCCCTTGACGGTGGACGGCCGATCCCGAGCGCAACATGTTGCTTCGGTACGACGGTGGCGGACACGGCACGTGGCGCCGGTACGGGCAATACCGACGCGCGAACGGGCACTGGCATCGCAATTTTGCTCGGTGGACGGTCACTACTACTTGCGCAACGCGGAACGAATCCTGGCACCGCCGCCGCCACTTGCGGTCCGTTGTTGTTGGTCTCTGCGAGCCGCGGCCGTTTGCTCGGCACGGAATGTGCGCGACCCATGCTGGACGCTGGGCGGACGGCCGGCGTGACGACGCCCTTTCCGGGTGCAGAGTTGGGCGTGGTCGCTCGTGGGGGAACCGAGCCCGCACGCGCCTTGGTCCCTCGACGGTTCTCCTTGTCGGCAGCACCAGTTGCGTTGAGCAGAATTTGTAGCATGCTCTCTCCATGCACAAGAAAAGGGCGACCCGATTCCGCTTCCCATGCGGGAATGGAGGCGAGGAGATCTTTTTCGAGCTACAAACGTCGTCAGTGTCACCGCGTCTTGCTTTGTGAATAAACGGTGGACTTGCCCTTGGTTTCTCCTTCTGAACACGCTTGCGCATCTTTTCTTCGCGCAATAATCGACCTGGGTCTCGCGGACCCCTCCCAAGGAGGCGACTTTGGTCAGTTGCTGCACTTGCAAGTTCTTTCTGCTCATCACAAATGTCGAAATACTTGCGTACACCTGGGAGGAGATGGGCTTTTGTCCGCCGTTCTTCCTTGAGTCGCCTAATCTCCTCTTCGTGAATGAGGAGTAGTTCCTCGGTATGTTCATCTAGAGAACGAGGTCATAAGTACACATTATAGAAACTTCTTAAAGCGGGAAACTCACCGTCAAAGAATGGCGTAAAGTCTGACCGCTCCTCCTCGCTGATAAGGAGCTCATCCCAAAGTTTGGCAATCTCACCGCGCGCGTTCTCCACGAATGCGCTCATGCGTTCACGCTTCAACTCAAGCATGCGCTCGAGCTCGGCTTCGTACTCGCGGATTGTTTCCTCTGTGCTACCACGATGCGCGTCGACGAATCCGTCCATCGCTTCATCTGGAACGCCCATCCGGCGCCACAGACCCTCGAGTTGGTCGTACATAGCTTGTATGTGCGCTTCGCGGCGACGCTGTAGGTCTTCAAGCGCGCTGCGAGTTCCCTCTGCCCAAACAAGTAAACCAGGAGTTGGTTCGACACCCTCAAGTCCCACGCAACGCCCTGAAAGGTGCTCGTCGTCTGCTTCGTCAAGCTGTGCCACGAAACGCGCAAATACACGCTGGTATTCGACTTCACTCTCGGAGTAATCGGATGTAGAAAATAATGTTGGGGGCTTGGATCGTGATCTGGGCGTTGGCGTTCGTATAAACGGGTCCGAAGGTGATAACTTGCCAAATTCCAGGGCGGAAGGCGGGCGGGATATAGGGGGGACACTAAGCGAATTCGATGATGATGATGATGACGAGGATGACGAGGGAAGGTCCTCGAGCGTAGGTGGTATGATGCCAAGTTCAGTTTGGAGCCAATCAATCTGGATGAATATTGTTGACAAATGGCTGAGACGCTTGGACTGCCGAAGTTTCGTTTATAAACAGAGTAACAAGTGAGGGACTCGGTGAAACATACTATTTCACCCTTTCCCCGTACAAGCTCTTTTTCCAGCTTCGAGAACCGCTCCGGGCTTACATCCTCGTAAGGCCCACTGGAACTTCGTGCTGTTGAGCAATTAAGAACATCTTCTGAAAAGAAACTATCTCCGACAATGCGTGCGATCGAGGCGAGGCGAGTGGTGAGAGCGATCAGTTGCTCGAGCTTGGTGTGGTACAGCTGTGACACGCCATGGTCAGTCAGCATAATGGCACCAGCAGGAGCTGCTCACCTGTCGGAGCTTCTCTTGAAGCTCAGCGAGCTGGTCATATCTCCTAGGAAGAACAGGCTCCCTGCGTAGTTCAGTGGCAGTAATTTCCAAGCCCTTTGCAGAGGGACCGAGGGCAATGCTATAGCTATGGCATTCCGACTCTAGATTCTCGCAGCGTTCCTCTAGCTCGTGCACTTGCTTCTTCCTAGAGCTGATCTGATCCTCGACACAGCGCGTAAGAGCCTTTTGCAAAGAAGATAACTCATCTGCGAGGGCGGTAGGAGGAAGACCGAGCTGAGCATGAAGAGTTGGGAGAAGTTGAGTCTGTGTTTGGAGATGTGTGTGTAAAGAGTTGAGAAGTGAAGTGATTGTAGGCTGTGATGACATGATTTTCAAAGAGTCAATCGACGCATTCGTTGATTTCGACGACCCCGAACGATGAGACGACCAAAGTGAGAACGCGCCAAAGTCAACAACATCACGTGATCTCATTCAGAACCCGGCTTGGGCCGCTGACCGCTCTGCAAGACTACCTCGGGCTGCCCATCCACTGACAAATTCAGTCGTGTCCCCCTCCAGACCATATTTTTCCGAAGCAACTCCCCACCCACCCCCACCAGGTGTCTCAATCCGTATGCGGTCCCCTTTACCCATGCTGATCGTAGCTTTTCCTCCGATGTTAATCTCCCGTGTCTTTGGTAAATCACCCTCGGGGCGTCCCCGTCCTCCTCACGTCCTTGCTTAATCCAGGTGTTGCGTCCAAGTCCGCCCGGTAGGCCACCCTCTAGGCCGTACGGCGTTCGTGTCCGCCGCTATGGAAATTATTAGAATGTACAAGGTTGACTTGAAACAGTCAAGTACCTCTGAGAGGATAGACACTTGCAACGGCTCCAAGAATTCGAGTTCCCGGGTCACGCCCTCTCCGCCACGGAACTCCCCAGACCCAGCAGAGCCCTGGCGTAGACCGAAGGTATGAACAAGCACTGGATATCGCCGCTCGAGCAACTCAACATCGCCGATCCTTGTATTTGTTATATGCGTGTGTACCCCTGATGTTCCATGCCAGTTCGGGCCAGCACCCGAACCCCCAGCGATCGTCTGAGCAGCTTGTCAGCGTCTAATAGAAGAAGAATGGTGCAGACACATGCCTCGTAGTAACCCCACCCCGCAACAGCGCGTCCCTCGTTGTCTTTGCCGCCCGCGCCGAAAGTGAGATTGTTCGTGCACCCTTGGCTAGCCGCGCAGGCATGGAATGCTCGTAGTACGACGTCTACGATGCGCTGTGATGTCAGTACATTCCCTCCACAAACTGCCGCAGTACGTGACGGCGCCAATAGGGTGTCCCTGGGTGTCCGGACTACCACACAACTCAACAAAATCACGACGCAGAAGAAAAGGAGAATTACTATCAAGTGGGACTAGACAACCCGCATTCAACGGGATGTCAACGTCCAGCATGGCTCGCATGCAATATATTACTGCCGAGTGAACGACCGAAATAGGTGCGTTGAGGTTGCCGCGAACCTCGCATCCGGTGCCATCGAAGTCGAACACAGCGGAGCCCTCGTCCTTATTTATCTCGACTCGAAGACAGATCTACAGTTTCCGGCCATGAGTCAGAACGTCGATCGCCATTCGTTAGAGAAGGTAACATGCAGGGGAACCATCATCCAAATAATCGACCGCACTTAGGACATTCGTGTTCAGTTTTTTGGCAACATTGCGTAGGAGGTTGCGCACAGAGCTCTCTGCGTTGTTTCGGATATGCCGCATATATTCCTGAACAGTCTTCAGGCTATAATCCTCACAACTATGGGAAAAGGTTGAAATCACATACATCCAGCATGTATCGAAAGGAGACGTACTCTGGTGGATTAACTGGATGCCTTTGTAGTTGGCAGCAATTTGCTGGACGATCGATCTCAGGGGTCTATTGATGTGTAGTACACATTTCGCTTACAGCTTTCAAGTCGCTCTCGACATCTCGGATATTCCGACATCCGGAGCTTCCTGGGTACTTTGCAGGCTTGTCGATCATGTATTCGTACAGTCCGTGTTTATCGAACACGCCTTCCTTCACGAGTTTGAAACTGACGATCTCCGCGCCTTCCTCAAAAATATTCACAGAGGTTGGGGGCATGGACCCAGGCAAAATACCACCAATATCGGCGTGATGGCCACGCGATGCAGTAAAAAAAATTATTTTTTTGGACTCTGGATCAAAAACGGGGCTGATGATGGTGATATCTGGGAGGTGTCTACAACAAAAAAAGGTGTTACTAATAGGAAGAGGTGAAAATTTGAGGGAACTTGCGATCCTCCTGCGTGCGGTGAATTGGTCATCAAAACATCCCCTTCCTTGAGGTCATCTCCGTAAAGATTCATTTGATACTTGACGGCACTATCGACTCAGATAAGACTAAGACGTAGGGTAAGACACTGGACAAACAAGCTCATGGAGCCCAAGTGAATCGGAATGTAAGGGGCATTGGCTACCAGATCACCATCTGGAGCAAATAGAGCGCAGGAAAAGTCCAGGCGTTCTTTGATGTTGGTGCTGATTGAGGTCTGCTGCAATGAGCGCCCCATGGCCTCCGCGACGCTCATAAACCGATTGGCGAAGAGCGTGAGCAAGATTGGATCGGGGCCCTCAGAGGTTGACATCGTTATGGGGGATCCCAGTCTAGAGGAAATAGGTCCTGTGAACTAAATCGCAGAGCAAGACAGTGACGGTCAAAGGAGACTCGGAACTGGAGCTGGGACGATATTACGTAATCTAGTTCATAACCATCTTGTCCGTCCGAGTCCAAGACTCCGCCGAGTCATATGCTGCCAGAACACTGCCTCACTGCTACAGTCACCATATCCGAATCGGACCTGTAGGTAACAAAAGGCCGTTGTTGTGCCTGTTGGCCTCTATGCACAATCCGCTAGATTAGCGGACGGAAAACTGAAGCTGCGCAGTCCACCAATAAGGTCCAATATCTGATACATCACCCGGATGACATACAGAGCATAGTTCTTTGTTCTTGGGTTTATCTGTGCCAACCTCGCAACTGCGGTAAGTCGGACGTGGCACACGTTGGGTAATCCATACCCCTGGGAACGAATGCAATACCCCATCTCCGCCGACCCATATACCATGCACAGTATTCCTTGTTTCTTGTCACCCGCCCATGGTCCTCAACGCCAGCATGCCTGTCACTTATCTATGCTTATCGATATCCCCATCCTAAAGCTGTTTAAGGACGTTTCCCATACGCCGGCTCGAGTACTACTTTTTTCGCTTGTCAGGATAGACCTCCTCCGTACTCGCTCACATTGATTGTGTTCCCATCGTCCTATCTCCGCGCGATGCGGTGTTGCTGCCGTTCGTGTTTGAGACAGGTGACATGTCAGATTCGCCCAAGACTGTTTCAACCGCTCAGCCCTCAATCGAGGGGGCTCTTTGTACAAGTCACTTCAACCCCAACTCGTGCTAGATAACGTACAGGGACTGCTCGACTGCCACACGTCGCGTCGTGTCTGTATCGTGCTTCCTCTACTTTCTATCACCCTCGAACCTCCGACCATCACCCATCACCCACGCCAAGCACTGAACCCATTGACATGGCGTGTATTGGGATGTTCTCGGACCTATTGATTTCCCCTCCAAAGTGCGGACACCGCATTATGGGCAAGCCTATCCCCCCATCCCGAAATTGTGCAAAAGGGCGAGGGAAACGAAGCATTTAGAGAATACGCTCTTTAAATGACCCGTCCGCCGGTCAGCCCAATGAGCGGGATTAATATTTCTCGAGCTATGTATGGAGCAAGCTTGCCTTTGAGGTCAAGAGATGAAGCTGCGCTAATTCTACAACACATGCATAGAGCCGTTGAAGCACAATCTGAAACTCAAGTTTCTCGTCAATGACAACGACGAGCTGGTCTCCAGTGTTGTGGCGCACCGGTGTAGCACCCCGTCGAGGATCAATTAACAGCGCCATACCGTACAACCTCCATTCAGAATGGCTGTGCAAAACGCCTCATTTCCAAGCCAGTGCAACGCGGTTTGCGTGCACAGCGAACCCGAATTTCTAGGACGAATCCCATGCTATCCACACATATTTCACTGCTTTCAGTACCATGCAGGGCTAGACCCCTGTTAGGCTATGGCACGGAAGGCGTCCATCTCTCTCATCTCCGAGAGAACCACTGCCGCCCGTTCACCCTTCTCCATCGGCACACGAGTGTCCTGCAACGCTCAAACCCAAATACCCTGATCGGTCATGCACCTCGTGCTAAGGCTTATTTCTTTGGGAGCGATCTTGTACCGACTTTTTCCACGTGTCCTTAACAAATGCAGGATTTCGTAACGACCACAACTTTGTGCTGACGTGCCCTGCATGAGCTCGGTTTCGGTTACCGTGACGTTGCATAACAAGTGGCCTACCTCGGTCCAACCTGGCCGTCGAACTTCCATCTTTGAAAACCTTCACTTTGGATCCGGGAATTCGGCCACGTACCTGCCTGACCTTCATTGGATTTCCTCCCGCACAGCCCTCTTCGCCTCATTCCCGGCGCCATATTCTTCCGCCTACGCCCTCGTATCATATCCATGTCACTCTAATACATTCCGTCTTCATCGACGCCAGTTACGCTCGCGTGCACTGCTCCACAACACCTCGGTTCTTCTCTCACACAGATCACTCGGATACCGAAAGGAACACATTGTTATCGACTCATCGTGCTATTCCGAGTATATAACGCTGCACGAAGCATCACACGAAGCGATCTTCCCCAGGCAAGTGCTCTCTGGCCCCACGCCTCTGTATTGTGACAACCACGCCGCAGCGGTGCTCGTGCCACGTAGAAGGTCAGTGTAGAAGGTGAGAGTATGAGAGGACGGGCCCTGCGCCCAAGTTGCATTCATGAGTTGTTCAGGCCTGTGTGCGAGTGCCGTGCTCCGAGTGCTTGAATTACGACACCCTTGTGGCCATATTTTTTTTGGCACCCAACCAGTCATTGTGTGTCGTCGGCGCTCATTCTGAGTTTATTAAAATCGCGCCCCTCGCACGCGTGCGGCGTGTCCTCGCCCTTTCCAGCTTTGGGACTTTGGTGGCCGCATGCCGATGACGTTCCAGATCTTTATGTTTTTTTTTTTTTTCGCGTGATTTGCGAGTTGCCCTTCTCTCTTTTGACGTCCTATCTTCCTGCAGTGCCAAACTCCACTAACGGTCGGGAGCTCTACGACCTGTAAACCTTGAGTTTGGCCCTTGTAGCGCACGACTCGTTCTTTTTGTGGGGCCTCCTTTTTGTAGAAGGGACGTGTCAGGGAGTGTGGAGCCGTGGATAGGACTATTCCCCTCAGTGATGCGGGGTCATTTGAAAAGAGTTATACGGAAAGATGGTTTTCGGCCCGTGGACGGAAGTCTGTACGCTTCCCACTCATCCGATTCCATATTATTCACCAACATCTACAGCCCATATAAAGGCAGAGCAGGTCTGGCAAGTTGTCAACGAACCGTGCAAAGTCCAGTCGTTGCCATTACAAGAAAGCAATCATGAGATGAGCGGACCTAGCACTCATGAGTTCGACAAGCTCAGGACCAGCAGAGCTTCCATTCAGGTTACCCGATGATTTTTGCATTCCTCCCGCAAGCATTGTCCGGTGCTACAAGGAAACATTCAGTCCGAGGGAAACAGCGTCATCAGAGCTTCCAATGTATCATGTAGTGAGGGTCGATAAGGCAGATCCACGCTGCGTGGGCGTGCATTCACGAATTCTACCAAATTGAGCGACCGAGTCATACAGTACGGGTCCATGGACCTTGACTCGCAACGCAGCTCGATTCTTTGCTCACGTATACTGCTTCGTATTGGCGTGGCTTGGAGATGCATTGGTGGGTGCCAGAGATCCAAGATTGATCTCGGATCAGTTCCCTGGTCCTGGTGCCAAGGCACGAGTGACGGCGGTGCTGAGCCCACTCCATAATCCGATATGGATAGAAAATCTAGAACAGCTCTTCCGTGTGGTCCCAGATTCTTTACAGTCAGTGCAGTTTTGAACGCCTATCCACACGAGGCAGCCAACCCGTAGGACACGCGCGGCAGACAAGTGATGGCCCGTGCGGCAAAATTCGCTCAGCTCCATAGTCGTCCAATCGGCCACTACAAGGCTCCTACTTTCTTCCTTGCAATGCTCGCGAAACGACAACTTGTGTGGAGACACTGTTGTGGTTCCACGATAGGTGGGGGTTAGCACTGTAAGCAAAGGACTACTTATAACGACTTTGAATTCGAGTCAAAAACATAACCAAAGCTGGGCTTGCCAAACTGCCAGGGTCATATCAAGCACGCTTTATGGATCACTCCAACACACCTAACAGGGCCATACGTGTGCCGGAAATACGTAAACATACATTCTAAAACCCTTGTTTGGTAGATAGACGGATCACGGGACCTTTTGATTATCGCTGTTGTGAAATGTGAAGAGTGACGGCGGAGAATTATAAAAAGCGAGACATACCATCCTGTACTACACCCAATGGACGACACACATTACTCGCCCACTGATAGTTTCTCTGGCCCTTACTCGTACCAGGTGAGATCGTTCTGACCCAATACGTGGGCACCTATATTGACGTATCATGTACCATCGAACTCCTTGACATAGCCGCAACGCCGCCGCCGCGTCTCCACTTCCAAGCCACTGCTTGTAACCTGTCCAAAATGCCAGGTTTCATTCAAACGACTGCAAGAGTTACGCAGGCACATCCTGTCAATCCACCTTCCCTGCTGGATTTATTGTCCCTATACGCCTTGCTCTTGGCGGGGACGCCGTAGGGAGGACTTCCAGAGGCACTTGGACACGCAAAAGTGCGGCCCGAAACCTGAACAAAGGCTGTACGAAATATACGTGACCAAATTAGTCCTAGACTTCATCCTTGAAGGGGTTTCTGTCGACACGGCAGCAGATTACGCGCTCGATTTTGTGGGAGAAAGGGCGCTTGAGCTTGGTAAGGAGGGAGATTGGCAAAAAGATTTGTGGGGAGACCGGGGAAGAAGAGCTAAGCGGTCCAAGTAGGTCTGTAACGTTATGTAATGTAAGACCTAGTTCCGGGGTGATGGCTCGGATCACGCTAATTGAACATGCACCAATCAAAGCCCACACTTGATGAAAGAACTCCCACAAGAACGGTTTACGCTGTACATTTATTTACTGTATCTCAGGCTGATAGGCAGCGCCAATCGTAGCACCGCTATTACGGTATGACGATCACAAGGTTGAGAGGCACAAAAAAAACGTCCATCAGACTGTCAGCCCCGAGCGAGAAGTCAGTCCGAGTACCTTGCTTGCGGGCATTCACGTCAAGGTGATTGCGAATACGTCTACTTCATAACTCACCACTGCTGTGTATCTACCGGACGTAGCTTCGTCGCAGTCACGGTTGACTTGGCTTCACTCCCCTCACTGCTTGCTACCTTTCTGTTCTCCCCTTTTGCTGCAAGGTGGCCAGTATGGCTCCCACTCGCTGGCAGAACAGTCACCTTTGTCCGCCGGATCAACTTCCTTCTGACCGGGCTTGTTGCCGTCCTCAGAACGCACGTATGACACACCCGCTGCATTCGCGATGCATGGGAGACTGATGGTGCCCTTCCCTCGGGCTAGGTCATTCATTTGGTTCTGAGCAGTGGACTCCTTGAGTAACGGAGATCCGAAACGCACCTGGTCGGACCTTTTGCTCGCAACCGTGATGTCACCGTCCCGATACTGGTCCATATTTCTTTGTCATGTATCTCCATCAGTCCCAACTTCTCTAATTTGCCTCGCAATGTAGCCATCAACCCCTTGCTTGCTCCGGTATCTCGAAAGCAGCACGTGTAGACCCCGGAATGTATTGGATGTCGGAGCTTAATCATGGTGCCATAGCGGCATCCGAAACAAGGGAGCTGGCGCAAGGAGTGCCGTGATGTAGGGTATGGTGGCACCGTGACAAACTGACCCATCTGGTAATTGAATTACGGATCTAGACGTGCTACCTCTCCTCGTGTACAACTCCCAAAGTCATTCACGCCGACACGATGTCAACTGTAGAAATGAGGCGTTCGGCCTGCCGCGGCAGAAAGCAACGCGAATGGAATTACGCCGACGTAGCTGCACAACGACGAAGACGACGCATCGTCGTTCTCATATCAGGTTCACCTGAAATGCTTCAAGCATTCCCTCAGCAATATACTAGTGCAAGCACCTCAAAGAACTTCTTTTCTGATTTCCCAACGATCTCTGCAGCCCTCCCGCTGACATTTTTCATTGCTGCGACGAAAGGCCCTGGCCCAAGGAAAAGAGCGTCGTCAGAGTCTCCAATGTATCGCGCGCAGTGAGTGGCAATAAGAGGGCAGTCCAATTGTGGTCGTCCGGGTTGCGTGGTGTGTTCGTCCATGAGCACACGGAATGGTGCATTGAGCGCGACATAATCAAACGAAGCGGGTGAAAAAGCGACCACTTATGGAAGCGTAGGATCCAACTCCTGCACTCATCTACAGCCGATTCGGTAGCTAGGATGAATGGTCTATATGTCCCCATTTAGTGGACTATTCCCCTCGACAAAGGGATTCGCATCGTACCTGGTTAGACCCTTTGTTCGCAACAGAGAATTACTGCTCCTATACTCGTCCGTACTTCGTTGTCATGCGTCTCGATACCCATCTTGGCTAGTGTGCTTCGCAATGCAGCCGTCGACTCCTTGCTTGTAATACTGCAGAACCGGAACGGTATCGACGAGGCTCGGAGGCGTTGTATTGCATGTGCAGACCCCGGAATAGGTTGGGTGCCGGTATAGATGGTGCCGGAGAGATCAATGAGTAAACCTCGAATGGTTGGTCGTGGTGCCATAGCGGCGCGGTTTCGGTCAGGGACGAGAAGGTCTCGACTGAGGAGTGGAAACGGGGAAAGATGATGATACACATGGCATGTGTCATTGGAACAGGTTCGATCTGGTGTACATAGCTATTTTCGGTATCTTAGGTAGCCCTCTTCGTGTGCTTCCCCAAAAATATTAACAGCATCCGATGGGAAACCAACCCTTCCATACGCTACTTCCAGATTACTTCAATTCACGTCAACACAACAGCGTGTGAATACCACGGGTGAGAACGTTCCTACTATGGTGGGTGCCGCGGCAAGATGATGGCGTTACCGTACCTCATTACAAGTTTGCTTTTTCTGACAGTGGCTTTGAGCTGTACGAGGCTAGCGAACATGCGCTGGGATACACAAAAGAAGCACGTTAATGAACCTACAGTTTGTAGACAAGGGACGATCTGGAGCCCCTCGATCGACCATCAGGTTACAACGCAACTGTGATACAAGAGTTTGGCATTTGTAGAATTGAGGCACCTCTTCGGCTTTGTTCGCCCAAGTTGGTCATATGATGACTCGGAGGTGGAGCTGGCGAAATATTTTTTTTCTGTTCCGAAAACAGAGATAGAAGACTTTTCTTTTCTTTCGGCTTCTTTGGTACCGTGTATAGCTAACTATTTCAGCACAATGACCAGGCCCTCACAGCTGCAATCATATCAGGCAGGTTTGACTACCTACTCCACTAGTAGAGAGTGCCAGATGTAACGACCATCGGGTGATTGTCGTGTCAAGCTCAATTCGTGGATGTAAAAAATCCATGTAGTCTACAGGTGGTGATCGGTGAAATACCCCTCCAAATTTCCTGTCCTTAACAGGGGACGCGACTATTTCCCTAAATCGGATGTCGAAATAGTGACTCCTCGATGCAATGAATCGGTCTCTTTCACCCAAAATTTACACCTTTAGCTTGAAGAGGCTGCCGTTTCCATAACAATTTTCGCAATCTTTGCAGTTCGTAACACTTCTTATCTTGATCCGGAGCGAGGGGTACGCCGACCTATTTCGGTGTTAGCTACTGATAGAGCCAAGTGTTCCATATATTCTACCTTGCTTTCCTTACAGACATGCTTCCTACTCTCTGAAAAATCGATGAGAAGGAACCCGCCTCCATGGGTACGTACTATATTCCGGGGTTCGAGGTCTTCATGGGCTATTCCAATACGGTGGAGGTCTTGTACCAACTTGTATACTTTGGATCTGCAGGAAATCATGTAAGAGCAATTATTCGACATAATTTCCGCTGCGTACCGCTCTGAGGCGCTTAGGTCGTCCCACGAATTCATAATGCTGTCGCATAAATCAAGGACGAGAACGTCCATGTATCTACCCACAAATGCCCCATAGCAACGCGGAGCGATGCGATCGTGTAGTCGCCCAGATTGATATGCCTCGTCCAAGATAAGGTAGATTTTAAACTCGTTACGGAGCCGTTGTCGCTTCTGTATGTCAGAGGGGCGCAACACCTCAACGATCTTGGCAGCAAATGAGTCATGGCTGGTATCAAAACGACATTGCCAGACGGCGCCAGTCGATCCCGATGCTATAAAACGGGTAAACCATAGGTGTGGTTATCGTTCCTAGCGCACGATGGAATGGCGAGCGAGTTATTCGATGTGGAATAGAGACGTGTCCATACTTGGAGGTCTTCAGACAATTTGGGAGAAGACGAAGTAACCTGAAGGTGGGTGAATGAGCCAAGTGATCGATATCGGCCAAGGAATGTATGAACCAATAACTCTCCTGAACCATCATCAATGTCATCTTCGGGTAAATGGCCGTCATCTTGTTCTTCCTCGATAGTATCGAGTTCGATATTTGGATTGTATGCGCTAGACTCGACGGGCACATCTTTGACGACAGATAAGATAGCACCAAGGAAAGCTCGAAAAGGCTCAGATGACTCTTGGATGCTGATCCCTGGCGAGTACACAAGATAGGGTTGGTCGTCATCCCTCACAAGACGGCATACAATCCAGTAGTTGAAACAGGTAAGAAAAAGCCATTCCGTCTTTCTCAGACCCATATACAGTGCGGCCTACACATTTCTCCTTAAAACGAGTGCGGTAATTAACGGGAAGAGCGTACTCACCTTTGCGAGAATTTTCGGCACCAGAGGTTGACCATGAACCCATTTCAACTCGATGCCGTGTGGCGGTAGCGAATTGCAGACATTCTTCATAACTGATGGTGATTTAACTTCACAGAGTCCCATAATTTCATCGTTCACCCGTGCAACGTAGTCAACCTTGGAGCCCCCGCCTTCGGCAAAATGTTCTTCAGTCGTTTCGAAGACAGATCGATCGTATGCCCAAAAACATTTCCTTGCGGCGGGGAAGAACCCCCTGTCTAGCAACCTCGACTCTGCCGCAGGGTCAGCTCGAAATTGCTCGGTTTTGAATAATGAACATCCGAAAACACTTACACGAGCTTCACTTGAATTCATGGACCAATGCTTGTCTTCTCCGCCAAGCTCATCGAATTGAATTCTAGGCGAAAAACTCGCCAGGAGATAATCTTCGACGAACTCTACTAAAGGGGCGTCCCCAAGGATACCCTCCAGAGCATCACAAAGCTTCTGAACAAGAGTATCGTCTCGCACAGCAAGCTTGGCTTTCCACTCTGGGTTTTTTTTTTCGAGCGAATCGACCTCGAGTGTGGATATATCAGTAGTAGTTGAAGATAGATGCTCATTAAGAGCAGGGAATGGGAATTTTGCATGTTCTACTAGAAAGTCGTGCAATTTGGACATGGCGGCGGTGAGAGAAGAAGTCGGTGGCCAATTACAGTACGAACAAAACAAGGTTGTCAGGCTGTGCCTCGGCTGGTTGGGGGGTGCAGGTAGTATGGTGCCGAAGTGCACTGGGTGGTGTTTGTGTTCTGAGTTTAGGGGGAGGAGATGAACGTGTTGCATGTTTGGGGCGGTGCCGCGGTGGTTTGTCGTTGGAGCTGGCGAAATATTTTTTTCTGTTCCGAAAACAGAGATAGAAGACTTTTCCTTTCTTTCGGCTTCTTTGGTACCGTGTATAGCTAACTATTTCAGCACAATGACCAGGCTCTCACAGCTGCAATCACATCAGCCAGGTTTGACTACCTACTCCACTAGTACAGAGTGCCAGATGTAACGGCCATCGGGTGAGTACATTGATGGGTGAGATGGATGCAGTCGTTTGAAACAGTGGTTACTAGCGAATGTGCGCTGGGATACACAAAGGGAGCACATAAATGAAACCTACAGTCCGGACAAACCCGCAGGCGTTCATCCGTCTACGCGCAAAACACCCCCGCGCTGCCAAACGCCCAGATTGTGTTCGTGGTCTCATTGCAAGGCCGCCTCTGGCCTC
The DNA here is from genome assembly GCA_022376515.1 of Lactifluus volemus. Lineage (NCBI taxonomy): Eukaryota > Fungi > Basidiomycota > Agaricomycetes > Russulales > Russulaceae > Lactifluus > Lactifluus volemus. The sequence goes on from WTXI01000011.1 coordinate 666,859, forward strand.
ACGCGCAGACGAAACGCCACTTCGCCCTGCAACCGTAGCTCAAGACAATGGGCGGACTGCACGCGCAGCACGTACGACGCAGAGATCGCGCGCACGTCGTGCTCGAAGCGCATCCCGATGTCGTGGTGGCGGATTGGATGCACGTTTTCGGCGAGTTGCTCCCCGATGTCGTCGGTTCGTCGATTGCGGTGATCAATTTCGCTGCCCGGTGCGTTTGATGCGCGTGCGATAGAACGAAGGTACGAGGCCCCTCAGAAGGGCGGTGCATGACGTAGTGCCAGTGAAAGAGGTCGATCATGGTGAGCCGGTCGTGATGCGTGAGGATCGCGTGAGGTTGATGCATCGAGCGGGGATGGGTTACCATCGTAGAAAGCATCCCGGAGGGTGTCCAACAGATTGCTGCGTTCATCACACTTATGTCAGTTGGCACTCACCGAAAGTTCGACTGTACCGTTAACGGCAGAGTTCCGAGTTCCGTACCCTAATTAGTCCAGTTTAGTGTTGATGGGGGACCTTCTTTGGCCGCCCATACTGAGAAGGTGAAGTTCAGCTGTTCAAAAAAAAAAACACATCGTCCTTTTCCCATGTTTCCCGTCCGAGGTGTAGAAACCCGACGACAGACTCCATTGCATCAAGGCAGACATCAATTCACTAGGGTCTTATGGTACACGAAGCACGTCTGCGATACAGTGACGAGGATTTCCAATGGTACGAAGGGTGCGAGATCGCTGAGAAATGGGGATCATAAGCGAGCGATTCTTAGATTCGGAGCACTACCGAGCAGTAGTCCTCCAGCCTGTATCGCGCGTTTACTCAGGAGCACAACCAGCTGGAAGTGATACTTACCAGCTCGGACGCCGCGACAATCACCAAAGTGGCCGTTATTGCGTCTGTCCAATACGAGCAGCCTCTGCGCGTGCTTCAAAAAACCTGCGGACATCCAGCTCTCCGACTTCTCTGCCTTCTTGGGCAAAAGGCCTGAGGAAATTCTTGAGGTCGTCTCTGAAAAGCAATCGTACCCGGGTGTCTAAAAGAAATCTCGTTACAACATACCTCATGGTGTTGAATGCGCGGATGCCATCAAGCGCACGGTCACGTGGAATACGATCAAGAGCTCGGAGTCCGAGTTCCTCTAACGATAGCTCTGTGGTGCTGGGTCATTAGCAACCCGTACAAGCATTGAACAATTGGAGCTCACGTGAATCCGGGTCTTCAGGCGGTTGATAAGTCTCCTCTTCTTCGAGAAGATATGGATGCTTCCGTAGCTCCGGTAGACATGAGCCGCATAAACACCATCGTTTGCGCCAATCCCCTGAGAGAAAGACGTCACCCTCGCCTAGTGTCCGGGCGCCTTCCTGGACGAAAATCGACTGGGCAAGTGGGTGTCGAGTTGGTACCAGGCACGCCTTATCACAGGACATCCCGGACGTCCGCGAGCGTTTAACGCTCGGGCCATCCGCAGACGGGGAAGAAGAACTAAGCAAGCTTCGTTTCCTTCCTTCGACATGTGAGAGAGGTGGACAAGTGTCATCGGATACAGGATCTGTGGTTGTATGCATCTCTGAGTCTGGCTGTTCTACGGGAGCGGGGGGTGCGTTGCCTGCTGCTTCTAGCCCATCGACTTGGACAGGGTTTTCTTCTGCGAGCGCGCCGATAATTTTCCATGAAGAGTCAGGGATCTCACGTACAACCATCGCAACCCCCGGGGTCCCGGCCCAAGCCTGTAGATAGGGATTTGCGAGACACAGGATCTACAAACAAGCGCCTCATAATCTTCAGCTGTGATCAAGGGACGTGGGAGGCCCGAAGAGGACGCGTCTGAGCGGGAAGTATCGTCTTGTTCTACTTCGGCGACACGATTCTCTTCTTCTGGCAACTCGGGGGATGGAAAGCGGGATGGTGGACGAGTACGCAGATTCAGACAGGATTCATGAAACCAGTCCTGGAGGGTCTGTGGGTAAAGATCTGACTGAGATTATCGTGAGCGTACCTCACATGCAAGACACTGTATCATAGTCTCCCGCTCTAATTTCGCGTCGTACGGTCGCCCACATCGACAGAACTTGCTATCAAAGTTTTGGCCATACTCGTTCTCCTCGTTCGGGGCTTCCTGTTGTTTATGAAGTGAACACGGCTGTGCCAGCGCACTTGTAGGGCAGTCACAACGAAAATGGCGCTTTGGAAATAGCTCGAGTTGTTCGTGGTCGGTATGACAAGCGATAGAACAGGATGAGCAGATGCCGCGTCTTGAAGAACAAGTGATGCAGAGGTAGACGGCCTGACGAATGTAACCTGACGAATGGGTACAGCGAGAGAAGGAGTATGGAAGGGCGAGTGCAGCTTCCTTCTCAAGCTCCTGTTGTGAATTGAGATACTCTGTGAGGGTACCAGCCATGGTCAAGTCCGCGGCCAGTCCGAGTCCGAATCACACCCGTGTCACAGCCCGTGACGGCCAGCTCGGTGAAACCGGCCCGCTAACTCCGCAGTAGGCGGTATCCTCTCATTCCCCTCAATCGTAACGCATTCACGCTCATCCTTCCCCTCCGACGATGCCAGCCGTTAAAACTAAGGGAAAGAAGCGTCTGAGGTCTGCAACTCTTGATGTAGAAGAGCCATCCTCCTCGAAGCGTGTCAAATCTGACTCAACTGACACCCCTTCATCCAGTAAGTCGTAAGCTACACAAGACCGTGCTTGTGGCGGCCTCACACACAGTCCGCGGTGTACTCAGACCAAGGGATAGTATTTCAGATGCAAGAGAAATTCTGCCTCGCAACTGCTTATAAAGACGCCAAACTCTCGAGGTGTACATCCTGTTCCCGTCGCAATGGAATGGATACCTGTCGGTTTCGCGACATCCGTTTCATCATACGTGATACTTCCGGTGCATGTCGTGGAATAGGTTTCAAAAGCAAGCCTGCGGAAACATCGGGTCGGGTTGTTTTTCCAGAGTCATGGAATTCAGACCTAACGAAAGGACATGTCGACATAATCAAGGTGGGCCTCATGTTGTCCCCCTCTTCACCGCATTGCTGATTCGCAGAGAAGCGGGCAATAACGATGGGTCTTCTTCCGATACTGCTAAAAGAAATAAAGCATCTGGAGCAGAAGGATACCATCTGCCGGCCCCGTGAAGTCGATGTCCGTGCAACATGCGGTAAGGTGCCTCGACGTCCTTCTTTGACACGCTACCAACCGAATACGTCAGATACTTGCTTAACGTCCCTCTTTTCTTTGTCGTGGATGTGTCGTCAATGTGGGCGCGAGGCATGTGCAGATTGTTACGCGAAATTGTCTTCAATACCACAACACACTACCCCGGTGGGCGCGTCGAAGGATCGACGTGATCCTGAGAGACGTCTTATCGCTTGTGTTCCCCGCGAAAGCCATACCTACCAACAGTTCTTTCCTATCTCGCGTTTTGAAGAGCCGGAGCTGCGGGCAGCTGTCAAGGAGATGGGCGTCATCCTGAATGACGAGAGACACACAGACCCTTCAAGAGAGCAGTCCCCACCAACCAAAATTCCCGAGTTACGCTACCCGTCACCACTTGACACCGGCAGCTCATTAGCAAACCTCGACCTCCTTGCTTCCGTTGTCGCTGCACATCCCCATCTCCCAGGTTCCGGACCGCCGCCGTTACACCCAGAAGCAAAGTTGTCCATTTCATCACCAGCTACTCCGGAGCCTTTGTCACCTAACCAGCACACTCCTACAAAAACGCCGCTGTCAACGGGTGAAACCATCCCCTTGGTCAAAGTAGAGGCTTCTCACGACATCGAAGTAAATACCTCGTCATCTACTTCGGAGCCTGTGTCCAGTCCTCTCCTCCCTATCTCCCCATCCACTTCCGCATCTGATCTATCTCGCGATACCCAAGCACTTAAATCCAAGTCACCTGTCTTGTCGACGAAACTCATCACCCCAGAGGACGATATCCCATTTCATCCAACAGTAACGTTCAGTGATTCGACGCTCACTGAGGATATATTTCGTCAAGTTTGGTCCGAGGGCCGCCCACTCATTGTTAAGGGAGTCCAGGACAAATTCCACATTAAATGGACGCCACAGTATTTCATCGAGAAATACTCTGAGCATGGTTGTATAGTCGTGGATTGTACCACAGAAGCCAAACGAGAGGTGACAGTTGGTTGGTTCTTTGCATTATTTGGCAAATACAACGAACGGGACGACTCCCGCGTGTGGAAATTGAAGGATTGGCCCCCATCAACAGATTTCAAGAGTGCTTTCCAGAGCTGTACGATGATTTTGCCCGCGCTGTGCCGATCCCGAGCTACTGTCGTCGCGACGGTGTACTCAACATTGCATCGCATTTTCCCACAAACGCTGTTGGGCCTGACCTCGGTACGCTCCGCCATTTCCTTTGGTGGATGTTAGACGCTAATTCGGAGGCGAGTAGGTCCAAAAATGTACAATGCGTTTGCCACGCAAGACACAGAAGGTTCCAAGGGTACCACGCGGCTTCACATGGACATGGCGGATGCTGTGAACATGATGGTGCATGCAGAGCCATGTCCCGACGGTACGCCTGGTGGCGCGAGATGGGACTTATTCCGCGCAGAGGATGCACCCGCGATCAGGAAATTCCTGACTGATCACTTCAAGTTGGCCAATGGTCTCGATCCAATTCACTCTCAACAGTTCTACCTTGACAAGCAGCTGCGCGCCGAACTATATGCCAAGACAGGTGTGAGGAGTCACCGCGTAATTCAAAGGCAGGGCGAGGCGGTGTTTATCCCAGCCGGGTGCGCCCATCAAGTGTGTACCATTTACGGCACCATTCAGACAGCCCTGAAAATGTCGCTGACTATGACCGGTTTCAATAGGTGTGCAATCTGTCGGACTGCATCAAGGTGGCGGCAGACTTTGTTAGTCCAGAGAACATTGAGCGCTGCGCACGCTTGACAGAAGAGTTTCGCGCTCAAAATCTCGAGCGGATGTGGAAGGAGGATGTGCTACAGTTGCAAACGATGATGTGGTATGCTTGGGTGTCGTGTTCGCGACAAGGAGTGGTGCGCGCACATAGCCATTCGTGGATGGTATGTTCTGGCTTTTATTCTCGCGTATAGGACGAAGCAGGATTGGTGTGCACGTCTTGATTGTGTATGTATTATCACTCTATAACCTGAGGCGGACACGACACCCATTTTGTATAATACATTGAGCTACTTAGTACATATCCTCGTAACTAAGTTCATTTTATTCACACACGTGCACGCTGGTCGTCTATTTACCTCCGTGTCTTGGCATCATCTGATCTCTGCCGTCACCTTTCGGTGTATTGGGCTTTGATTGTACAATACAATGTTACAAGAGTCCCCATTTATCCAATTCTCCTCGAGGTCCGGCGCACATCTGTCACTGGTTAATAAAGTTTTACTCCTTTTGATTTCCTCACATTTTTAGCTTCAATAAATAGCCGAGCTACCTGGAGTCCGAGGTACATTCACAGGAGTCACCCACATCGAGTACGTGGCTAGTATGAGTTTTCATATCCCCGTGCCCAGTAGTATCACCCATCACCCCTCGCAACAGTCATCACACACTCAAGCCAGCCCTGATCAACTCGCTGCCATTGCAGCTTTCCTTGACGAGCTCGAAGCCAAGGCCCCTTGAACCACTTTCAAAAAGAGACCGATGGCAGTAAGACACTTCTCGATACCATCAATTCCCTCATCGCAGTCGTGCGTATCACTGCATTAATTCAAGAACCTCTCTCTTTCTCTCTCATAATACAAATACCCCCAGGGCGCGTTCATCGCAGGCGTCCAGGCACAGGTCGTCTTCGGTATAGGTATATCCAGTTCCACTCAACCCGCTCGAGAAAGCCGTGAGATGGTTCAGCTTCGTCGGGCTCACGCTCGACCTCATCGGCACGAGCACGGGCGTCGCACGCGCCCTTCTCCTGCAACATGCCATCCGAAAAGCGCACAGCCTCTCCGCCCAGTTAACCGCCCAGATTGACGGTGCGCGCCACGACCTGCGCGAGCTGCAGCACCGAACCGCCACGGGAGACCAGTCCACCGATGATCCCCGCACGTACTCGTCCCTGATGAACACAGTGCGCGCCATCTCGTCCGTCATCGCGTTACTCGCCGAGGATCGCGCGAGGTTTGGCGCAGACAGAAAGCAAGGTGGTGGCGAGCGCGCCAAGGCGGCAGCAGCAGCAGCGGCAGCGGATGTCGAAGAGCTCGAAAGGGCGGCCACGATGGCGATCAACGCGCTCGATCCGAGCCCTGTGCACCGCATCCCCCCCATTCGTATGATGTTGCGCGGGTTCGAGTTGGAATTCCTCATGCATGTCAACTCAGTGTTCAGGGACCCGGCTACGTGCCCGTGATATCCCTCATCGGCGGGGCGCTCTGCTTGATCGCGAGCGTGCTTCTGTTGGCTGGGGCATCGCAACCGCGTTACATCTGGATCTCGTGCACTTCAATTACCGCGGCCATGTTTGCCTTTACCATGATTCCGCCAGGCATTACGCACAGTAAGTGGATGGACTTGTCGTTCCTTGCGAACAAAGGACACTAACACATTTCAATCGCAGAACGCAAACGTACAGCTCTGTTCAATCGAGTCGAAGAAACGTTGCGGCAGTGTCCACCTGTTAGACCCCCAGTGTTCTCAGCGCCCCAGAACTTGAAGCAAGGCCCCCCATGAGGTTGCACATGACACTCTGAATTTAACCTAAAACGATTGTCTGCTGGATTCAGCTTCATCGCAAGACTAGCATTCATCGCTTCTTGGACGACTGTAACACGCTGATGCGAAGTCCATGCCTTCATCGAGCCCGAAACCTAGATTACCCTCACAAATAATATTGTTAGTTTTCGAAGTCTGCGGCGGTGCTATGGTGATACATTAGGGTGTTTAACACTAATATGACGGACTTGGGTAAACAAGATCGAGAACCAGTGCCAATGTAGGGCTGGCCTTGACATGCGTTCTGCCTCGATTTGTACGTTTCTATTACGATACTGCCTTGCCCATGTTCCTATTCTTACGCCTCGGGCTCGGTGTAAAGTCGCACGCTGTATCCGAATAGTACCTCAATACCGGTATCATTAATACGTCACGACTGAGGGGGTACAGGTTTGAGATATTAGTCAAGGGCTCCCAAATTACACTGTAAGGGGAGCGAATCATAGCCACTCTTTCTCCCTCAATCTAGCTCCATAGAACTTGCCCACGCACCTTAAAGTGCGCACAGCAGGAAGCATGGTCTCATGTGGATGTGAATGGGGAGTAGCGAGGACGATTACGCAGAGATGAACAATGTGACAGAAAGACTGCGACAGTCATGACTTTTGTGTGTTATTATCTGCACGATGCAGTTCATCACGCACTACGAGGAGGCAGCTTTTGAGTACGAGCAAGATGTGTGACGGGAGCGATACATACCTCTTTCCAGTTCTCTACGCTCCAACACTTCCTTGCCTTCACGTTCAACGCTACTCTCCTTCCTTCCAAAAATAACCTCACGCCACCCGATGCTCTCTCCCAGTTCCCGGTGTGTATCTTCCGCGACATTTTCCGCGAGCCGACGCAAGCGCGCAACCTCGGCATCTGAGACGACTTCTCCCGCCCCCCGTAAGCGTGCTGCAAGTTCACCCAGTATCGAAATACGGGCAGAGTAGTGGCGTCTTTCTGTCTCTGCGGCGCGGCGCTTCAAGAGGAGATGTACCGAGATCGAGCTAAAGGCGAGCGCGTAAACGAGTTCGGGGATGTAACGCGAGCGTAGGGTCATAATGGCGTAATGCCCAAAATTCGTGCGTTGGCTGGCTGGCGCTGGGGCAGTGCGGATTTTGGACCAATTATAAGGAAGGGAGGGGGCGTGTGGTTACGAACCGTATTGCTAGACCGACTTGCCGTATCTGACTTGTGACAGTGCACATCCATGATTTGATCCACGTGGTCTGGCGGCATCGTCTGCGCTGGCTCCGCGCTAGAATCGATGCTCCGCGACGGTTTTAACAACGTTGACTCGGACGCCATCTCTGCTGCCAGAATATCACTTCAGCCGGTTTGGCTCCGTGTAGGCGGCGCGTATCTGACTATTCACCAAAAAAAAACAAATTTGTTTTTTTTCTGTGATTTAAGCTCAATCAGTCAATTCTATCACGGATCCCTATAACCCAGTGGAATATCTCATGATCCCCGCGCCTCCCACCGTGGAGGCAAAAAGTTCGTGAGAATGACATTCTACAAAGTGCTGGTGAGTATTAAATTCCAGTCCATCGCCGTTCTGCTGTAGACTTTGCCATGAGTTCTCCCAGCGAGGCGATTAATGATCCCAACCATGATTTTTCTATCCAACTTTCCGCGTTGAACAGCTCCTTGACGAACACAATGTCAACCCTGTCATACAATCCCTCGAGAGAGAAAGCTACAGTAGCAAGGCACGTCTGGACACTATCAATTCCTCACCACAGTCGTGCGTGTCATCACAAACGTGCAATCTTTTTCTTCGACTCTTACTCACACGACTTGATACCAGGGCGCATTCATCGCAGGTGTTCAGGCAGGCTGATTGCCGTCACTTACACCTCTAATTCAACCGCGCTTGATCGAGCGACCAACTGGTTTGGTTTTGTCGGCCTTACGCTTGACGTCGTCGGCGTATGCGCCGGCTCTCTTACGCTCTTCGGTTGCAAGAAACCATCCATCACACGGACCGCGTTACTGTGTGGCTCACTAGCGCAATCAACAGCGCGCGCCGAGATGCGAAGAAGTTGCGGCAGGTCACGAATATCTCAGTCGCTACAAGTGTCGCTACAAGTGATCAGCGATGTACGCGCGTCTCGAGGAAAAGATAGTCGCTATCTCACAGGTCACTAGCGTGCTTATCAAGACCTTCAGCCGCCCGTCATTGGATTCGATTCTGACAGCCATAAACGATATGTTTACGGAAATTTCCCCGACCCTCAAGTTCCTCACTTCATGTCGAATATTCTCGACTACGTCATTAAGCATTCCTTCCACGGACCTGCTGTGTCACTCACAGGTGGGACTCTATGTTTGCTCATAAGCGTTATTTTGTTTGCTGGGGCATCGCAGCCGCTTTTTATCTGTATCTCATGCATCACGATCACCATGAGTATGATCGTCTTGTCTATCCCATCTACCAAAGCAGACAGTATGTCAATGTCCGCCGTTCCGGTGCATCCCTTTTGTGCGGAGAGAGAGCTAATTGATTCAAATGCAGAACAGATGCGTGCTGTGTACGATCGTGTCGAGAAAGAGTTGCCAGAGTATCTACGTGTCAACGCCTCATACCAAGATCCACAAGGGAGAGACGCCTAAGCCGTCTCTACCCGAGGTCAGGTGGTGCGGGAGCTCGGAACGGTGCAGCGTGCGGTGTAATTTAGGGATATGTAGAGCCGGAACTGTCTAGTCATTATATTTTTGGATTTATTTCTCTGATTGATGCCGACGTTGTGATTTAAACCAGCTTTAACTGAGAACGAGGAATAGTGGACTGAAAAATAAGGTACGTGGGCTTGGAGCCATGTACATGGGCACAATGTGTGTCTCACGAATGAGCCCAAGAGACAGTGCTGTGCGAGTATCGGCAAAGGATAGCGGATGCATCTGCCCTGCATCGGTCACAGTACAAGGGTTTATTTTACGAGGGGATATCGCACAATGTTTAACCTCTAACGGAAATCAGGTAGTACACTAATCCATTCTACCCTTCAGTGTGCGAGTTATGACTTTCTCCGGGGTGCTATAAGTGAGGGTGAGAAATGACGATGGGAGATATGCGGTATCCACACTCACATCACATATACGATAGCACCCCAACCCGAATACGCGTCTCGATCGACAGAATTGAGCAGCGTTTGACTTATCGTCTCAAAAAGGTCTTCTGGGCCGAGGTCTGGTTCCCACAGCCCTTCGGCAACACCAAACAGCTTATCCGACGCAGTCCCCGCCACGATAAAATCCTCCGCAAAGTTGAGGCAGCCGATGAGGTCCGCGCCGGCGATGTAGGGCTTGAGTCCACCCGAGGGTGTGCGTTCGAGCCCGGCGAGCACAGGTTCGGTGAAGTATGGCCCGAAGCGTCGCGAGTAGAGTGTGCTTGAGACGAGGTGGGCAAAGGTAGACGGTTCAATGGTGCGAGATTCTTTGATCGTGAACATGTTCACAAGGTATCGAAAGCGATCACGGCTGGTCATTCATTGCATATAAATAATGGGGATGTTGCAGAACGAAAAGCGACGCACAGAGTTGAGATATCCGTAGCAAGACCGGTGAGACCAAGGTATATTCTCTCCGTCACTGGAAATATCTACGCGCGAGAGTTGCGTAGACTTTGAGAAATGTCCGATAACAATGGCGGAATGAAAGCTTACCTTTTCAAAGTTCATGGCTACGGTCATCGCACCCGCACCGAGACGTAAATCACTGGCGATTGCGACACAGTCTTTGCCGGCCATTGCAATGACCGATCCACCATTGTGATCCATTATAGACTAGAAACAGGTGAATGGTGCATGTACCAACCAAGAAAAGAAGCGCACCATGTTGGAAAATGAAGAGTGACGAAGGTAAGTGCTTGCGCGTACAGCCAAGTGATTAAGCGCTTGTTCAGGACGACGCGTCCTGCCAGCGTGTCACATCACGCTTTAGCTTGTCACACTCGACGTGACACTGGCTAACACTGCTGCATTGTCCGCTAATCTTTATGGAATGTAACATACAAATCATGAACTCGCTCGGATCATGTATCGTCTCATTGTCTCTCTAACTATAGAAGGCTCACTTCCGCTTGTTCAACTCTGCTGCGCGGGCGTGCAATTCCTCGCGTGTCTAGGAGAATGTTACTTTTTAACCCGAGTGGCATTGCTATAGGGAATACCTGGGGTTGTTCAAGATTCTTCACGATATCCTCTGAGGGGATGTGAGGACCACGAGCATGAAAGATTTCCGCTCCCGACTGTGAATCGAGGCCGCAGCCGGGCTGCGGACCATCACCGGCAGTCAGGTCAGCGGGATTATTTGATTTCTAGTGAATGAGTGAGAATTCTGTTGTTGAGATGGTATATGAACACACGGCAGGGTGTGGCTGGATGGAGAATTGCTGCTCTCGAGAGGCTGACATTGTGGTGCAAGGGCAAGCGGAGAAGGATTGACGTCAGAGTAAGTAGCTTTTGTAGTACAGATCGGCAAGTGCCGTGATAACTGGCTGTACCGAGGCGGTGAGGCAAGTCGCAGTCGTTGAACATTAACTAACAACATCATTACCATGCCTTCCTCCTCCACTTTAACAACAACCGATAAAAATCGTGTGAGGTCGATCATCCCAGCCGCAACAAAGATCTTAGCCGCGTCACTTGCTCGCATATATTTTGCCTACCCGGATCCACTTTCCTGGTCCTATGGTGGCCTACAGGGGGCCCTAGTACTGATAGCAGACCGCACGAGAGGTGCCCATTTCTTTTGCCTCGTCGACCTCTTGGGAACACGTGGTATACTTTGGGAGCATGAAATCTACAAAGACTTTGATTATAATCAGGACCGTCTGTACTTCCATTCCTTTGCAGGTGATGTGCGTACGACCAAACAAACAACCTCATCTTACATTGACTGACGTCCAGAGGGCAGGACTGCATGGTCGGTTTCGTCTTTCCTTCAGAGGGAGATGCGAAGAACTTTTTTAAGCAGGTGACTAGTCGCAAAGAGATCAAATGTGCGTTTCCTACCCATACCGTATTCAAATTCTACTGACGTCTCGCAGCAAAATCCAAGGCCGACTCAGCAGCTCCGAAAAAGAAGAGTATCACAAAGGGTGGCACGATCGACAAATCCCTCATCTCTGCACCGACAGCAGGCTCATTCGTCCATGTCGCTCACATGGGTTATGATGCCGAAAAGGGCTTCACGTCTTCTGGCGTCGACCCGTCCTGGCTTTCTTTCCTCAGTGGTCTCGAGGCGCAAGGTATTGATAAGGATGTTATCGCAGAAAACATGGAGTTCATCAAAAGCTTCGTCCGCGATGCCCAGAAGGGCGATGTCCAGAAGAACGGTGCCCCGAAGAGTGATCCCGTTGCCAACGGTGGACCAAAGAAGAAACCACCACCACCCACACCTCGGCGAATCATGCATGCACAACAGGATTCCACGTCCTCATCAACGGCTGGGCCCCCTCCCGCTCTGCCTCCGCCCCCACCGACTCGTGGTACACCCCCGCGTGCACCACCATCTCCTCCAGACGCCCAGCCCGCCCCAGCCAGTCCCCAGCTGCGTTCGCGTGCCCCCCCTCCACAGTCACGCGCACCAGCAGCCCCGCCGCCTCCCGTACCTCCCGCGCCTCCCGTCCTCCATTCGCGCCCTGTCTCAGCCGCACCGAGTGCGCCGCCCCCGCCTCCGCCGGGCAGACCAGGTGCACCTGCACCCCTGCCTCCGCCTGGGAGAACTGCCCCTTCACCAGCACCACCGCCCCGCCCCCCCCCACCCCCACCCCCGACTAGTAATTCTGGGGCCGCACCACCGCCTCCTCGGCTTCCGCCCCCTACTGGTAATTCTGGGGCTGCACCACCGCCTCCTCCGCCTCCACCGCCGCCGCCACCTCAAGGTGGTGGGCTAGTACCGCCACCACCACCTCCGCCGCCACCCCCCCCTGGTGGCGGAGGGGCACAAGTAGCTGGTATGCCTTCTTCATTACCACCTGGTCGTGCGGATCTTTTGGCGTCGATTCAGGGTAAGGGCGTACACACTCTTCGCAAGACAGATGGGCCTCCACCCGCGCCCTCCCCTGCTGCGGTCGCGTCAACCCCTGAGAGTAGCGGAGGGAGTGCAGCAGGCGGAGACCTTACCGCAGCGCTCGCCGCGGCGTTGATGCAACGGAATAAGAAACTGGGAGATAGTGACGAGGAAGAGGAGGAAGAGGATTGGTAGATATATAAGATTAGTTAGACTCGGCGATCGCCGTGATTTTAGTTTAGTGAACAGTGACTTGCCTAGTTGGGGTCGTCAACCTTTCCCCTTGCCTCACTTGTTATTGCTATCCAATTCCTTGTACCCCTCTGAGATTATCCTACATATTGACTATTCAAAGATGGATCAACTGGTCAGTCATTCTGCTTCTTCTACTTGGCCTTCTCAACCGTTTTCTTTCAACACCAGGATCAACGTGCGTATTTTTATCTCCCTGACAATATTCGTATCGTATAACACAGTGGATCACAACAGACCAGGTTCATGGCATGTCCTTTTCCATCTCAGCACAGTCTGTTTCACTCACCTCCGGAGCACAGAGTTTAAGGAAGCCTTCGCGTTATTTGACAAGGGTTCGCGTACTCTGCCCAGGGTGTGATCTGTTTCGTTTAAAAAATCGATCACAGATGGCGACGGAACAATCACAACTGTGGAGCTCGGCACAGTCATGCGCTCGCTAGGCCAAAACCCAACCGAGGCAGAGCTGCAGGACATGATCAACGAAGTCGACGCGGACGGTAACGGGACGATTGACTTCCCAGAGTTCCTCACTATGATGGCGCGCAAGATGAAAGACACGGACTCGGAAGAAGAGATTAAAGAAGCGTTCAAGTCTTTGACAAGGATGGCAATGGCTATATCTCTGCGGCCGAATTGCGGCATGTCATGACCAACCTCGGTGATTATTAGTTTTGAGACCACCCATCCATTCCCCCGAGCTTCCTGATTCTTATCTGTGATGTTTTTTTTTATCGGCGTATAGGCGAGAAGCTCACAGATCAAGAGGTGGATGAGATGATTCGTGAAGCTGACATTGATGGAGATGGCCAAATTAATTATGAAGGTTCGCGACCCGCTTCTCCTCTCCCCCACATCTTCTAACCAACACTTGTCTCCATCACTGTTTTTCACGATGAAGAGTTCGTCAAGGTGCGTTAGGCGTTTCCATCCCCTGTTTGCCTTGTAATGATCGTCATCGGATGATGCAGATGATGATGTCAAAGTGATCGCGCCTCACGCGCGCTCTCTCTACCGCTTGGGATCTCGGACTGACGTCTGCAGCTCGTCGTCATATGATAGCTTAAAAAAACCGGCAAAACGCGTCAAATGTAGTCGATATTATATGTATATCTTGATGTAGGCTGCTCTCGTCCTGGAACGTGTCACTATACAGAGTCTGCTTTTCTTCTTCTCTCTCGGCAAGATCACCTCGCCCTTCACACTTGGACAACGCTAATATGTTCACTTTGTGCGCGCGTCCCATGCGGCCGGCCGCGCGAGCTATCCCGTCGTCAACGTCCATCCCAAACGGGATGTTAAGGGGCATGAGCAAAACCACCCCTTGCGTGTACAACTCGCCTACGGTGATTTCAAAAAGGTGCAACTCCTATCGCGACGTTTCACGCGTCGAGTGTTCCAGAATCTATGCTTGAAGTACCATATCTTTGCATTCACAACTTATCTTATTTCCTTTACACTCAGGTTTTGAAAAATATGTGGATAGTCGTTTCTGGATGATTAAGAAAAGAGAGCGCGAGCGCGAGTCGCTGTAAGTTACAGGAATGGTAATGTTTACCAAGTCGGCTGGGTGAATGGACGTCATCATCATGTGTGAGGTAAAAAAAAAAACCAAAATGAATGTCGTGTAATGCGCCAGGGCACGAGTAAAGTACAAAAATATTTATCATGGACGCCTTTTTCAGAATATCATCAGCATGCAGTATCGGGGGGGGGATGGTTGTTAATCTGTGAACGGAGCAGAATTCTATTATGACAGGATGGTTATCCAAAGGAGTGGTATGAAAGCTAGGCGCGACCAATACTGCCGGGAGCAATTGAACACCGCGCACAAATTGCTTCATCGGGAATCGAGCCGAGGTGGATAAGGTCGCGGAGACGGCGACAACGGCGAAGCCAAACTTGGACTCTCAGCCGCATCGCTCTCGGATGGTTGAGTCGGCGACGTGATGGAAGACTGCGAAGATCGACGTGAGATGTACGGCGGCGGCGGAGGCTTTGGCGACTCTTCGGGGCGGACGAGGTTGGACTGGCGATCGACGTCGTATCCAGCGCGAGCGATAGATCGTCCAGGATGGCGCGCGGAGGAGGTCGTTCCACCTGGGCTTCGAGCAACTTAAAAAACGGGTAAGGAACCTTTGCAAAAAAAACTGGTAGGACACGCGTACCTCGATCCGCAGCTCTTCTCCGTCGTATTCGCCCTCCATTTCTTCTGGACCTAAGAGTTGTTACCTTTACGGAAGATCTCTCCCTCCTCAGCGACCCAACTCCTCGAGCTAATGGGTCAAAACCTTTGTGGTCAGAATAGTATCCAAACCAGTAAGCGTGTAACTCACCGGTCAGTGGGTGAACGAGGATCGTCCTCTACTGTGTCGCTTCATGCTCCATCTCCTCTTCCTCAGAGTCCGATACTGTTGCGAAACCGCGTGGGCTCAACACTGGTTCAACGACTTCCGGCTCCGGGGGAGCCTTGCCTTTGCCTTTGTCTAACCGAGGTGTAGACAGCCCATCATCATCATCAATGAGTTCCTCGGAACCTTCGCTTGGGGTGACAACGTGATTATCGGGAGAGGCGCTGCCATTTCCAGTCCCGTGAGAACCGGTCTCTCCCAGCCCATTAAGTTCTATTCCCAAGCCCTGAAGACTGACCCGTGGCTTTGGAGTGGCACGAGCGAGGAGAGACATAAGTGCGTCATTCAGACTAAGGAGTTCGTCCACGCGATTCAGGTCCGAAGAAGTTTGAATAATCTCCGCAAGGGCTGGTAGCAACGCCTTTGCCGCTCGATGAGCTCAGGGTCTACTTTACGTTCGGACGAGCGTCTCCCAGGTGTAGGCGTCGAGCAACCTAGTAGTTCTTCGAGTTGATCTTTGTATCGCTGCGCCTGTACTATAGTATCCTCGTCGTTCTGTGCGCCTCCTAGGATAAGCAAACCTTCCATGGCTTTGGGAGGGCTGCGAGACTCGACCTTCTTCACCTTCTCTCGTCCTTGCGGAATGTCTTGGCAAGTTTGCTCTCCTCGATCATTCCCCAAATACCTTTACCCTGCCCTCGACCACTGATGCTATTTGCGGAGGGGGGCGGTGCGTTCCGTTCTGCTTCCTCAGTATTGCGTATGCACGTGTTCAGGATATCACGACACATCCTGCAGAGCAGCATTCATTTCCAAAGCCTTCGTGCAAACGCAATGAAACGTACCGAGCCATTTCCTCATCATCTGGTGGAATGTTGAGATCCAAACAGCGCATCACATGGTTCCCCTTCAGACCAGAGCTAAGTGCCATAACACCCGCCAAGTCTAGTGTGTTCATAGTGAGGTCAAGGTGAAGCAGCGACACTGATTCAGGAAGAAACTCCGCCAAGGCGATGGCCCCCGTTGATACGAGCCCCGTTGAAGATAAGAATAATCGCTTCAGCGCCGTATTGAGGGTGAATGCCGTGCGTAAGGATTGAACCTAGAGCGCTGCGTCAGAGAACGTGAGTAGGAAAGCGAATCGTAGATACCCCATCGAGGCCCGGCCCACAACAGGGATTCTTGCTCAAATCAAGTGTCTCGAGGCACGAATTATATTTCTAGAGAGGGTTCCGAATCAGCGAGGAATTCGTACATCGCACACTGAAACGGACCAATCCTTCAGCAATGGCCACAAGGCCGGCCACTTCGAGTTTGTTCTCGCTGAGATTCAACACCTTCAGCGTTCGGTTGCGTTTCAGCACTTGCGCAATATACGTGATCCCAGCCTGCAACACTTCAACAAGTGCCACCCAAAAAGTGTCAGCATCGAAAGCTCACTCTGATGTCATTACCTTTGAGGTCCAGCGTCCTGAGCGCGCCAAGCCGTGGGAGGGCGTCGAGTGCCCTCACCTTATCGAGCAACGCGGCACTTGGTCTATGATCCTGATGCATGCCATGTGGACCTGGAGGTGATACAGGATGCCGCGCTGTCACACCGCCCTGTGCCGAAGATGTAATTAGGGGATCGGATGTCCTGTCGCTGAAAGTGGATCCCCAATAGCCGTTGCGGATACAGGGGGGCCCCGGCGCGATCGGGGAATATATGGAGTGTAGGTTGGTTGCAGAGTCTGCGTCGGGTGCCGAGGAGGGGGTAGGATACCGCCCGGCCGTGGTAGCATAGTCGGTGGCGGTTGGCCGTGGTGTTCGGCAGCTGTGCCGATGAAGGAGTGGCTGGTGACATTGGTGGCGTAGAGGGCGCAGATGATGCCGGTGTCATACTACCTGAAACAACGTCAGGATAGTCACGGATCATCAATGCGATTGCAACGGCGCCGCCCGCATTGATACGATTATACCGTAAAGAAATGTTTCGAAGCGAAGACGTCCTTACCATGTGTGCTATCCATTCTAGTCAACAAAGTCGCGAGGGAAAGCTTCGTACACTAACGTACCAAGCGCCTCCAATGCTTGCGGCTTAAGAAAACAGTCGTCTAATTTGAGAGATGACAGACCGGGTTCGGGAGCTTGAGGGAGTCCATTCGCGATGTATTCAATCGAGCGTTTGTCTAGAGAATTCTGTGACAGGTCGAGAAATTGGAGGGCTTTTGCCTGCAAGACGTTAGTTAGGCCACGGTCACGGTACGTGCCTCCTACAGTAGGGATCACACACCTTCGTCATAAAAGCGCCAATGAAACGGAACGCCGGCGCTTTCAAGCGTCGATTTGAAGCTACGGACAAAAAGGTGACTGTCCCCGGAATGAGAAGGGCGTGTAGGATTGGTTTTAATATCTAATACGCCCGATCAGCAAGTTGAGACGTGTAAGAGCGTATCTCGCTGACTCGGTCATCTAAGCCACATTCCTTGAAAGTCACTCTGCGTAGTCCCCATTCAATTGTAAACACGTCAGAGAGTATCGCCGCTGAAGTAGGGTTGAACTGGATGCCGGAAAAGTCAACGGTACGCGGAGATGTCCTGGAGGCATTCTGTGCGATAATCAGACGCGTTTTGGGATTATGGGCGTTGGATTACCTTGAACGCAGCAGAGATCTCGGCCGAAGGAGTATCATCTCGGCTCGTACAGCATTCTCTGTAGAATGATTCGACCTTGTCGAGGCTCCACCACTCGTCCGAGTCACCAGCTTGGCTCACAGCGTTACCTCGCACGACCCGCCACCGACGCTCTGCCTCACGCTGTTCTATGGACCTCTTCTCGTCCTTGAGTGTGGGTGTTGAAGGTGGATTCGCGGAAGATATCGGGTAGACGGTGACCAGCTCGGGGAGGATAAAGTGGGCCCTTCTCAGGGCCCTGGCTTCATCACCCGTGGACGCTTGGGGTTGGCTTTGGGTGGGTAGAAATTTCGAGATGCGGAGAAAAAGGACTGCTGAGGAGGCGGTGGGCGTTTAAGAATTGATTTGCCTGGGGTCGGAATTGTGACCGCGGAGGAAGAAGGGGCACAAGATGAAGTGGGTGAGGCCATGTCGTAGAGGAATGAACTAAGAGACGCCCATCGACTAGACGGACAACTCATACTGATTTATTCATCATCAAACATTCCTCTACAGTTTACCAGTCTACAAAACATTCAGAATGACGTATAAAGATATGTCCTTTAATTTAAATACGTAGTAGTAGTAGAGTAAACATAAATATTAAAGAGGCGTGGCACTTGGCCATTAAAGGACATCCATGTAATCTCTGCACCGGTCCCACAGCCGCACCCAGCGCCCTCCACTCCACTGTCTCATCCGCGGCCATCCATCGTGCGGCGAGACACGCTCGATCCAAACGAGCAGCGAACAGATAGCAAAGTCTGCATACGAGAGTTCGCGACCCATCGCAACGACGCCGTCCCCGTCAGCGCCGCTGTTTTTGTCAAGCAGACTTGCGAGGAAGTCAAACTTGTCTTTCACCGCTAGCCACGCCTGCTCGCGCTGTGGCCCAGGTGCAAGGTATCCGGGCATTCCTGCGGTGGAGGATCCACGGAAATGAGCCTGTGCACGCTCGGGAAGCCGTATGTGGCTAAGAGGAACCATAATGGCAAGGAGAGGCTTTGCCACCACGTCATTTAGATAGTGTACAAAGGCGACTTGGAGAGCCCTGGACCCTTCAGGGAAAACTGGCCTCGCAGGAAATGCCGATTCTAGGTACTCAACGATGACGTTGGCTGAGGAGAGAACGATGGGAGATTCGGATGGTCGCTGAGGCACCAAGATAGCGGGGAGAGCGTAGACAGGCCGACCATCTCGGCCAGCAGAAGTGGGAGGGGCACCGATGGAGCGCAAGGTCCGCTCCACATCGTGATATTCAACCCAGACCGTCCGGTAAGGCAAACGCTTGTAATTGAGCACGAACCTGAGAAAAGGTAAACGGTGAGGTCCACGAAATAAGCGATGTCACTAAGAACGCTTACCGAATTCGCCATATATTAGGGGCCCATGCTTCCGGGGTTGCAGACGAGACATCGTAAAGGATAATGTTAGGTGGTGGCATCGTGCAAATGTGCCAGTAAAGAAGAATGTGCAAGTGAAGAAGTTGTCAGGAAGTCCTCGAAGCCATTTATGCGCAGCGTCAGAAAGCTCCATCATTCAGCCCAATCATTTCCAAGTCATTTCTTCATCAAAAGCCGGAGCTAGCGGAACATATCGCTAGGGACAGATGTAGGAAACGACTAGAGAGATTTACCCCATGCGATTTCTCTCGTTGTAACACAGGAGCGGGCAGGGCAGCCTCCGATTCCACAAAAGGCTAATAACCCTAGGATGCATGAATCACCACGAGCTACATAAGTCCGGCTGAAGTAAACTAGCGGCTGAAGAAAGCAAGAGACATCGCTTACTGTAGGCTGTACGGCGCTGAGAGGCGCTGGAAGAGAGTCAACCGTTGTACAATGAAGTGAGTCATTGACACGATAAATCAAAAACACGGGAGATGGAGTGAAGTCTGTCACCTGGAAGATTGAGCGCAAGGTTGGTACAGCGAATCTAGATGATAACAAGTATGGCGACAAGTAAATCACGAGGAAATGGAATTGAAATTCGTTGGACCGCGGTAAAGACATCCAAGCATTCCTATGACAAGGATTATTGTGATCACAGTCGGTACCTAGGAATGATTACGTCGAGGGCTGTTCTACCTCGGCGCCGTGATATATGCACCGCCTCGAATCTGTCAAGAATGCGGGTTTCCCAGGCGGCTGTACCTCCGTAGTCCGTACGCACGATTTCGAATTTGAGTCTAGTAGGTGGATACTGAGTCTAACCCTTAAGCTGTACTTTGGACGTCGCTCAGCCCGAGTCTGGATGGATGAATCACGTGATTTTGTGTGATCATGTGACATTGGTTCTGTTGATCGTGTTTACCGTTCCAGAAAAGGCAACTGGACAAGGTTTCACGTTAAACAAGGTTCCACTGCCCAGCTCGCCTCTCTTTCAATCCCACCACCCTCCATCTTACCCTCCGCACCTAATTTTGTATGGCCCGCAAAGGAGCTGCTACCATAACAGATGCTGGCGAGCCTCGTCGCTCCTCCCGCATCAAAGACCAGGCCAAGCCAGAGCCTCCACAGAAGAAGGCCCCAGCCAAGCCACGCTCCAAGAAACCCAAACATGCAGAGGAAGGGGGTGATTCCAGCAACAAGGATCACAACACCGAAAAGCCAAAATCGACAGCTCGCGGCAAGAAACGCACCGCAGCTGAGAAGGATGCTGAACAACCACAGCCCGCTTTGAATGGGGAGGATGCCCCACCTCCCCCTAAGAAGGTGCATTTCCGTTCTCATACCGAATTCCCAAGCTAATCGCACATGCAGGCCAAACCCGATTCTCAGGCCCCATCCAAGTCTACTGCCAAGCCTGCCACTAAACCCGCTTCCAAGGCTGCCGCGAAGCCTGTATCCAAAGCCGTCGCCACCGAAACAAATGCGAAGCCGACGTCCAAAGTTGCTCTTAGTTCGGATGTCGGAGGGAAACCAGCCTCCAAAGCCGCGACAAAGCCTGCCTCTCGAGCAGGGAGCCGCAAGCCCGTATCGAAGGTCTGTGAACATGTGTTAGTTATCATCTGCCTTAACTGATGGTGGCATCCTTTCTATTGCTTGTACAGGCTGACGCCGAGAGGAAGAATGAGCCCGTGGCGTCAGCCCCAGCGCCGATTGCAGAGGAACCCGAGGCTGAAGCAGCAGCAGTACAGGTGAATATCGTCATCCAGGATTTGATTTTGTATCTGATATATCAACCACGTCATAGGCTGCCTGATCTTATTATGTTTTGAATACTTCTTGTCCCCGATCCCGACGCCGCTACACCCTTCCGATGGATTGAGATATCTATGACATTGCAGGACCCCTTGCCCCGTCCAGGAACGGAACATGTGCCTGTTGCATCATTTTTTTTTTGTCCGCCGCTTTCTGTGCTGTGTTGTACTACCTACAGCTCTGCTAGGTTGCTATTCCGCAATGTTTTCCTAGCCTTTGTACTTCCTTTTTTTTTTTTTCACTTATCTGTGGTGTATACGCTCTCTTTCGGTCCGATCCGGGTGCTTTGGCTGCGCACGCCATCTAAGTTATGCAATTTGTGATGGTTTATGATAAAGATTGCGCTCCCAGGCTTAACGTTTAACAAGCAACAATGTCTCAACCAAGGCGATCTGCACGTCTTGCTGCGAATACCACTGCCACAGATGCAACTGACCCCGCAGCAGTGAGTGAGGCTTATCGTGCACTAATATGCCGTTTGAGTACTAGCTCTGCTAGGCTGTCGAATCTCCTCCCGTTGAGATCCCTGTACTTGCACCTATTAACATTGGAGATAGCCTTCCGTCCTACACCCTGAAGAATGAACAGGATGAAGATGTTGATATAGCTAAACTCACCGAGGAAAAGGGTGCAATCCTTTTTTCTGTCCCCAAGGCCGACACTCGTGCGTCCTCCGCTTTACCCATTCGAATCACCGAACCATCCACTGACTGGTCGCACAGCTGGTTGTACTACTCAGGCATGCGGGTTCCGCGATATCTATCCCAACTTTACGGAACACGACTTTACTGTATACTGTCTCAGTCATGACAAACCTGAGGCTCAGAAGAAGTGGCAGCTCAAGGCATGTACATTGCGATAGCATAATGATACCACTCTAATCTCCCCACGTAACAGAAAGAATTCCCTTACCCGCTTTTGTCTGATCCCGACCGCGTTCTCATCGCTGCACTCGGTGCAAAGGATGCGTCAGGAAAGACAAAGCGGGGTCATTTCATTTTTGCAAAGGGTGGGAAACTTGTCGACAAGAAGTTGCCCGTTTCCCCTGGCGATAGGTACGGATCATCAGTTCCCTATCGTAACTAAAGCCTCTCAACACTTGCAAAAACAGCCCCAACCTCGCCTTGGAATTCGTCAAGTCATTGAATGTAAAGTCTGCGCTGTAGAACGGAAGTGATGCATGAGTTGAGAAGATGCTCTGTGACGAAATTTTGTTCTGTAATTCTAATAGGGTTGAGGTCGCAGCAGTGGCGATATCGGATATTGGCGAGTGCTCCACCGACGGCCCGGCGAGTTGCTCCGTGTCTGATGTAAATGTCAGATGCTATCCACCTTTTTACCTTTCTACAATGTTCAAGTCCGCAGCAACAAAGCTTGCCCATAATTCCACAATTCCTGCTTTGGCGGGAAACAAAGATTTGCGGCCACTACAAGATCTCATCACCGCCGAGAAGGCAATTGTCAGATCGTAAGGATATCGATTTGTTTTTTTTTAAGTTTATTGTTCTCAGAGGAGAAAGATGCGTTGTGATCTCCATTTTTATCTTGTTTATTTTGTATCTCCATTCTGGCTTCTGACTTCACATTTGAAGACTCGCAAGGCTGAGCGGAGACTTCGTTCAGGCATCAACGGCTTTGCGTCAGTGGGGGCTTGGCGAAGGTGAAGATCTGTCGGTATGTAACCTTTCTTGAATGCTCCACCCCCCTCTGAAGAGTCTCTCAGGATACACTGGGCGGGTGTACCAAGATGCTTTTGGAATTCTCTTCTTGCCTTAGTCAATTTGCTGCCCAAGAGCAGAGCATTCGTGAACATATGAAAGCCGTTCGGACTCGAGAAGAGAAGCTCGATGAAATTAAGCACCGCCGCAAGGGGTGTTTTCAAAGGCCGATGCTGCTGAACGCAAACTCAGCAAAATGGACCCACAAAACAAGAATACGCCGACACAATCCGAATTACTTACGCGCCTGCGAGACGAGATGCGCGAGCTCGATTCACAAATCATGACAGAAGAGGCGAGCTTGTGCGACTTGAAACGTACCGCGACAAAATCATGGATGACGCTTAAATTCGGTGGGTTGCAGGAATGCTGTCGGAAAGGCCTTGTACGTGTCGACCGCATATACGCTGTCTCCTTCTCAATTCCAAGCATAGATAATTGCCGAAACGGGCAAACTCATTATGACCGAGCTCCCTCAGCTGGAGACAGTTCCGGGCACACCTCGCCCGCTATACACAGGCCATCCTCGCACTGAGATCTATGTCCACGATGCCATGTCTTCACTCGGCGAGATTCTGTTCGACTCGTCCGTTCCGCCTGACCGCGTGCTCTCCTCCCAAGCGGTCATTAATCAAGATGGCTATCGTAATCTTATGGTAGCGGTTTCGACCGACGCAGGATCCGCAACAAGCTTGGCCGGCAACCGGGACATGCCCCTGCGGCATCGCACACAATACAGCCAAGACGCTTCGGGATCAAGTTCCCTGGCGGAACGAAAGAGCGTTGACAATCCTCCGGCAGCCATTCAGGCGGATGAGCTCGGCTCCTGGTCACCTCCGTCTGACCAACCTCGCTCCCAAACTTTCAGTCCATCCCAGGGTCCACCTCCACCATCTTCCAATACACCCGTGAGAGATGATTTACTGTCGTCGCCGCTACAACTTGGATCTCTCGCTGCACCTGGTGGGCGCTTTGCAACGTTCCCAGTCAAGGGCAAGCGGAAAGCTTCTCTAGTGCCTAGCGCTGGGGATCCCCAGGGTGGTTCGAAATCCACTTTTTCTGAAGAGGTGGAGCAGGCTCCCATTAAAGATATTGAACCCTCACCAAGATACGAGGCCATCGAAGGCGTTCCCCCACCGCCTCTCGCGCCTCCACCTGGTGCAGCGCCTCCAGCCGTGCCTCAAGAAGGCCCTTACGGAAGCTTTGACCCCAGAGTATACAACTCTGGACCTCCATACGTCCCGGTGAATGCAGGTGAGGAGGATGAAGACGACCAGTTGGCGTACTTGGAACCGCCTCAGAGTGATAGGAGGGTACGCTTTGGTTCACGTCCCCAGATCCAGCCCACCAGATCCCAAGCCCCACCCAGATCCCAAGCCCCACTCATATCCCAAGCCCCACCCAGATCCCAAGCCCCGTCCAGATCCCAAGCCCGTTACTCCCCGAGGATCCCAGTGGTCGCACGCCATTATTAACCGAATCTGATCCGCGTAATCTATCTTCGTCGGTGGCGTCACCTGTATCGCCTCCAATTTCGGCGCCACAAGACCGTATCCCGTCGCCACCTCACGCTACGGAGGACCCGGAGGATGAGCGCGCATTGAATGCCGCTGCGGCACGTGAAGTCTCACGCGAGCTGGACGCGTTGATGTACAGTCCGCCTCCATCGAGAGACCCGCCGTCGTCCACATCGCTTGCAAACCCCCCACCGCTACATTCTTCACCTCGGTCCGGAATCTCGAGTACTCACTCTTCACCGTTCGCACGCACGCGCGGCGGCCGTACACCAGGCTCCCCTACGACCCCTCGAAGCTCCACAGAGCAACCCCCATCAAATAACGCTCCCCCATCTCAACCTGCGACTTCAAATCCTTCCTCGCCATCGATCCGAGCCTTTCCACCAAGCACTGCGCTTCCACCTGCATCTTCTCCCTCGTTATCCAGTGCGAGTACCACGCCATTCCGCACACCGCCCGAATTGGTGTCCAGCGCGAGCTCGGTCAACTCGCAACGCCCTCTTCCCCACCCACCGCCCATCTCTAATTCTCCTGGCATGACACCAGCGGGGCGGCCGGGGGCCCGCACGATCTCGGCTGCTGCTTTCCGACGGCCCGTACCACGCGTGATGTCTGAACCCCCCACCAGCACTCCCGAAACCAGTCCCCTGTCCATCAAAAAGCGGGAACGGGAGGCGTTGCGGCCTTCTCCACTGCCTTCTCCATACCCAGCCCGGATTGGTGGAAGTGTTGGTGTTGGTGACCCATTCAGTACTGGTTCGACGCCATCACTACCGAGTGTACGACCGCCAGAGCCTTCGCCGTCGTCTCAATCTCAATCACAAGAACACCTGGACGACGAGTTTGACTACATTTCAGCATATTACAATAGCGGCGGGGATGAGTTGCTGAGCCCATCAGCGACTTCAAGTGAAACTCGCGGACGTTCGAGTAGTTTGCGCTGATATTCCCTTAGACGATCAGGAGTATAATATCTGTAACTATATTGCTGTGTAGGTTTATAATAAACCCAACCTCAAACTGGGGTTTCTGGCACTGCGCCTGCATTCCTTCATTACAATTAGCCATCATGTCCAGCTCACGATCCCAGGAGGACACCTACGAAGCTCAAAATGACCAAAGACTCGATGAACTTCATTCCAAGATCCGCACACTCCGTGGAGTGAGTCATAGGGCCCCATAATCCATACTATCATTGGTGTCTGATGACTAGGACGTCGTAGGTCACCACTGACATCCACGATGATGCGGAACGCCAGAACTTAATCCTTGACGAGACAGTTCGTTGCATCATTTTCTCTGTTTTAGTTTTCAACAACTTACAATATCTGGTGCGGCCCAGACAAACACTTTCAGCTCCGTCACGTCCGGGCTCTCTTCCTCTGCTGAGCGCATGGTTCGTTCGTTGTCCCCGAGCACTGTGAAGACACTACGCATTGCAGTTGCAGTCGTTATCTTTTTTCTTGGGATGTGGCTTTCAAAGGCCTTGTTCTATCGGTTGTTTGGCTGGTAGATGGACGGGTAAGAGCACACGAAGTATGGATTCCACCCAGGATGTCTCTGACAGGGTCAACGTAGTCTTCTAGTTGCAGCCACACAGCTATAAATGAAATATCTCATGTTTATGCATATTCATTTTACCTAATTTATGCACAATTTCACTGGAAAACTTCTGGTTCCGTTGCGTGTTACGGGCGGGCGCGAGCGCCGTAGTGATTGAGCCGGGTTGGCAAGAAGACCGCAGATCTCTTTCCTCCTAAACACCGGTAGTTCTTCCTCTCTATCTGGCCTACTCACCCCTGTGCTC
Source organism: Lactifluus volemus (assembly GCA_022376515.1). Lineage (NCBI taxonomy): Eukaryota > Fungi > Basidiomycota > Agaricomycetes > Russulales > Russulaceae > Lactifluus > Lactifluus volemus. The sequence goes on from WTXI01000011.1 coordinate 693,082, forward strand.
TTCCCCCCCTCGCGGACGCTTTCTCACAGCTGCCCTCGCAATAGAAGGACATCCGACGGCCCCATGCCTCCGAATGCTCAACCTCCATCGGGGTATTCATTTTTGTTTTTGGCGGACAAACTACGTATCTTGTCCTAAGTGTTTTTTTGGGGGGTGATCCGGAGAAAGACCCCAGATGGGGTCAATCTTATCACAGCTCCGGCAAAAGTCAAATGTGTCGCACATTCCAGCAGAACTTAAACGCAACCGGACCCAAACCCAAATAATGAATGGACCCCTAGATAATCGCAAAGGGACGACCCTGTCTTGGCAGTACAAAATGAATCATGCAGGGGCATCACACAGCGGCACCGCGATTATTGTTAGGTAAGGCTGTAAGAGAGGCTTCACATACAATATTTCCTGGCACCTTGAAGGGTATCATAATGTAGAGATCTTGTTGAGCGGCGGCTGCTCGAAGCTAGGGCCCGACGCGTAGTGGTACGAAATAGTGAGTAACCGAAGCAGAGGACGTTTAGCAAACAACTACTCAGTTATCGGCCACGTTGACGCGCATAGCTTAACGCGACTTGAACATGTCTCCGCCAGTAACACTGCCTGCCGCAACAATCCAAGATGATTTCACGACAGTGCTTTCAGAGGTCCATGCTGGCCTCATTCCCTCTGAGAACGTCTGGCTCTCCTGCTACAAGGACGGAGAGCTTTCCGTTCACGGAAAGATCGCCATAAGTTTGCACGAGCGCGATCGCGATCGCGTCGAGCTCGTTGGAACAGGTGGTGTTGAGCTCACGCGCACGTCGCAGGTAAGGGCCCTCGATTTCTTGGCAGGGAAAAAGCATTTTTGGTTCATTTTGAACGTGGCCCCCCCTTTTTGTCCCTCCCACTAGTTCAAGTACGCCGCCCGCTGCTTAGGTCTCGGAATCGACGCGGTGGATTTCGTCTCTCCGACGGAGGTTTACGCGGATCCAGCACACTCGGATGAGAGACATGTGAGTACGGCCGTGTGGCAAATACTAGCTTTTACGAAACAATCGTTGCTCACGAGCCCCTCTTCTGTTCTTCCCAATCCATAATAGCCACATCAGATCTCATCCTTTGCGACCACCAACAAACATCTTGTAACCGCCTTACTCGATGGGACAATCTCTGCCTACGTTCTCCCGCCTGCCCCATCAATCTCTGCCTCGTATCCCATATCAACTACGCACTCAATGCGGCCCATCGTGGTGACAAAACTACATAAATCTGTCGTCAACGCGTTAGAGATCTTACCTGGGACTCGCCCAGACCCGTTACTTGCCTCTGCAGGCTCAGATTTCACCATACACCTCTCCCCCTTGCCCACCTCATCGGGTACGACGAACACGTCAACCTCACTCACACCCGTTCTGTCCTTGAAGGGGCACTTGCGTCCAATATCCGCACTACTCCCTTTTCCAACCGATTCTCTGCTCTCCGCCAGTATGGACGGTTCGCTTCGAATGTGGGACATCCGATCCGGTGCGCAGCAGGCAATTTGGACGATGCCCAAGTCCGCAGTCGCGCTCGCAGGCACTGATACTAATAACACCACCGCCGATGATAACGCAAGCGCCAGGACTGCGTGGGTGGCGCTCGCAAATGGGGACGTGCAAATGCTTGATACGCGCGCAGGCACACCCACTGCGATAAAGTGGACGGCTGGAGTGGCAGCCCGCGCGATCGCAGTCTCGGCCGACGGACGCGAAATCGCTCTCGGAGCTGCGGATGGTACAGCCATTTTATTCGACGTTCACGGAGGCACCATCCGTGAACGATGGAGACGTGGTGGGGCACCCGTAGAGTGCATATCATTTGCCCCTAAAGGCCGCGTTGTACTCGGTGGGGAAGACGGACTTCCCTACGTGGTGGATTTTACAAGACGGGGTAATCACGCGGGTGTGCACGTCACTTCGGAACTAGTGTTTGGGAACGTTGAGGCCGTACGAGGCCTCCGTGTTTCGGGAGACGTAGTGCACATGGCAGGCGATGGAGGTGTCGTCCGAAATTTTCAGCTGTAGTAGTGTGAGATCGTTGTATGTACGAGATATTGGGTAGCACGAATGTCTTTTTGGGGGTAATTGAACGAGCAAGATCCGCCAAATAAAGAACCCTCAGACCGACTGGCCGGGGGGTCATCCTCTGTCTCTCTGAACACTGATGTCGCCTGAGCCATTTGATCTACGCATCCAGCACGGTACAACGTCGCATTGACTCTCGCATACCATAGATATTCTCTGATCCGTACACAGGTATCACTGGTGGCTTCGCACCACCCGTCCCAACTGCCATCTACGATCTCTCGTGGAAACCTCCGACTACCTCGCACATATTCCTGGTTTCCCACTTTCCATCGAATACGGAGGTCCAGCTACTCGACTTGAAACCCCAGAGCATTCCAATTTCCGACGACACGACGAAGCTCGTCAGCGAGCTGGAACTCATCCTGCGCAAATTACCCATCGAAGAGATGCCATCGTCAGACATCTACGGGAGAAACATTGGCATCTTTTGGCAGGGCGCGGATGGGTTTACGTGGGTGAACTCCGCGCCCGAGGGCTGTGGGGGGACTCAGAGTACCGTGCAGGTGACAGAGAACGACCGGAAGGCATTTAATCGTGCGGTGGAGATCACGGAAATTCTGGTGAAGAGGGGTGTCGCTCATGAAAGTCAATGACATGCCACCATAGCACAGCACCGTAAATTTAGAGGTGATGTAGGCTAGAAGTTTATCCTTTGCAATCATCCACTTCGATCGACGCCTGTCTATCATTCAATTTCTACATCACATCCTTACTCAAGACTCTCTCCGTGGTTGTCCAGGGCAGCATCTTCGGCATCCAACTGACGAAACGAGAACCAGAAGAGAATACCACCAATACCTGATAACACGGCCATCGTACTGTAGTTCCAAACAAGTCGTGTGTTCGCGGATAACGCTAAAACATCGAGAACAAAACAATCAGCGGGCATCTTCCGGGGTAATCAGTCAACTCACGGTTAAAGGCTTCGCTAACGGCATTGGAAACGGCGGCACTGAAAAAGAATATCGCCATGACGAATGATCTCATGTTTCTGGGTGCCTTCATAAACGCATACTCGAGGCCAGTGATGGACGCGAGAATTTCGGAAAATGCCATGAGAATATACGATCCACTCTGGATCCAGATGCTGAGAGAAGACGTGATGTGGTTCCCATTAGCATCTTTGCAGATAGATACGAAATCCCCACAGGGATTGGTCTTAGATGAAGATCAGATAACTCAATGTCGTTAAACGTAGTGGACCACACCTTGTAGATGTAATGCTGAACAACAGCAGCCCAAATCATGGCAGCAGAACTGGTAAGGAAACCGGCAGTGATCTTCTTTATCGGAGTCAATTTGATACCTATCTTCCGAAGGCCTGGATATATGAAGTGATCACATATTGGGATAAATATGATCAACGCAATATTGTTGAGATTGTTGATAACATCATTTGGAATTCCGTGAGTCACCATAGTAGCACCCTGAGAAGTCAAATTGTGCATCTGAATATACCCAAGCCCTGTGTCTAAAAGCCTCAGTATCCGGCTCTGATTTCAATCCAAGACGCACAAAGAAGTGGATACCAGGTGAACACAGTGCATGCCTTGAAGCCACGACGAACCTCCTCAACCCATTTATCGTCGAACGTCATCCACACGAGCCTCTGACTGTCAGGGATGTTACTTGGCTTGGCAGACTCCCAGAAGTCTTCGGCCTTGAAATTTTTGTAGAGAACAATGGGGTTTAGAGACCATCTACCCCGAGCCGCATAGCACCAGACCTTGATCGATTTGGCAAGCACGGAGCCCTGGGGAGGATAGCGGCGATACATGTTACGGCCAAAGAAAAGGATGATGCAACAGTGGGGATGAGAACGTCAGACCCTGCTTCAGTAACGGTCATAGAGAGGTTGATAAAGAAATAGAAATACTATAGCCCAAAATGTCACATTAATGAAAGAGCGCGATATCTGGCCTCGGTTGGACACTGCTACACCTAATCTAGAGAACTTCTCATGTATCGAACTTCTCTCCCTGGTCCCAAAACTGGACTGGATTCGTACCTCGCTCTGGGTGTGCTCTAACTGGGCATTAATCGGAGGTTTCAATACTCTACTCGCTTTCAAGTTGGCGACGAGGGAACTCAAAATAGTAGCGTTTTTCTCATTTTTCCAACGCGATTGTGGCATAGGAGAACTGGACTCCCTTTTCAAGTATTGAGAGCAACTAGAGGCACATAAATGGGTCACCTTTCCTGCGGGCACTCTCCAGGTCCCCTCTGACACAGTCAACTGCTAGACCTCATTCTCAGACTAACCCTGTGAATCTATGGAGAAGAACACAGATTCAAAGTTGGAAACGGTTGGCTCCTCCAGCTCCACTTCTCATCGACCCGATCAACTCGCTGGCCTCATTTCGCCAACGGAAGAGGAGATGGACACTCTCCGACATATTCCAGACAAGATAAACTGGAGCGCATACTGTAAGTTCTTTTCTTTTCTTAAACACTCCTAAGTCTTTTATTGAGGTAGTTGTACAGTAATTGCGTTTGTTGCGTTGGCCGGACGCTTCTCAGTAAGTCTCCCAGTCTGTGACCCACCTTTCAACGTCTGATTCTGTCATCACAGTTTTCTGGTGAATTCTACCCCGAAGCGTAATGACGCTTATCAACATTCTTTCTCTCGTCTAGGCAGTATCTTAATTCTTGTACGTCACTATTACATCTATGGTTGTGATTCAGCCTGTTTATCCTTTGTTTTGTAGGTCAATTTCATTCAACAGCCCCTCCCTAAGGGCTCTAAGACCGGGGCTGGCGGAAAGAACAGAGTCTCTGGTGCTCTAGGCCAGGGGCAACAGATTTCAACCGGTCTCACCACCTTTTTTCAGCTATGGTAATTGTGATACCTCTTAACCATAATTACGATGTCATTGCAATTGACTACCTCCACGTACCAGGACTTTCATGACACCTCTGTTATGCGCATACATTGCAGATGAGAAATTGGGGCGATTCAACACGATCGCCGTCTCTGTCGCTATTGCCCTTGTCGGCTACATCCTCCTCCTCATCTCCTCCATTCCTCCGGCCATATTGCACCCTAACGGCGCGCTTTCCGCCCTTTGCGTTGCCGTCGTCGTCCTGGGTCTTGGTACTGGAGGTCTTATGGGAAACATTCCCATACTCGTTGCCGAACAACAGCACCACCTTCGCCCTTTCATCTCACACACTAAGTCTGGTGAGCGTGTGATTGTTAATCCAACTCTCACGACCTCTCGGATCTACATGGTGCACTCTCATGAATGTTTTTTTTTTGGTTAATGTGACATATGGGGCTATAGTATTTCTATTTCTTTACCAACGTTGGTGCAATGGTCGGCCAAGTCTCTATGACCGTTACTGAGAAGGTTCACAATACCTTTTGAACCAGGGTCTGTCGTGCTAATTCCCTTACAGTATGATGGCTTCTATCTCGCCTTCATCATCCCTACTGTTGTTTTTCTGCTTTGTCCCATCGTCCTTTTCTTTGGCCGTAACATGTATCGCCGCTATCCTCCCCAGGGCTCCGTGCTTGCCAAATCAATCAAGGTCTGCATCAGTAAATGGTGCAAAAACCTTCACACTTTTTCACTTCTGCAAGTGGAAAAGTGGAAAAGTGAAAAAGTTGACTTTATTTATACCACAGAATGCCTGTAAAATCACTGTATTTTCACCTTTTTTTACTTTTGAAAATACAGCAGAAACAACTTTTGGGGTAATTCTAGGTTCCTTTTGAACTTTTGCTATTTTGTGTCCTTTCAAGCTTGCTCAAGCTTGAGCAAGCCCAAAAAAATTTTGGTTAGGTTTACTGATGACTGGTGCTATGTGGCTCAGGGTAGATGGTCTCTAAACCCCATTTTTTTGTACAAAATTTTCAAGGCCAAAGACTTCTGGGAGTCTGCCAAGCCAAGTAACATCCCTGACAGTCAGAGGCTCGTGTGGATGACGTTCGATGACAAATGGGTTGAGGAGGTTCGTCGTGGACTCAAGCCATGCACTGTGTTCATTTGGTATCCACTGCAGTGTATTGTACGTCTCAACTTGAAATGAAAACCCGGCTTGCGTATAGGCAACAATTTGACATCTCAAGTTGCTACAACAGCATTCCAAATGATGTTGTCGACAATCTCGACCCCTTGTATTTATAATCTTTATTATCCCCATATGTGATCTCTTCATATACCCAGGCCTTCGGAAGATTGGCATAAACTTTACTCCGATAAAGAGGATCACTGCACCTGTTCTGCTGCCATGATTTGGGCTGCTGTTGTTCAGTACTACATCTACAAGGTGTGGTCCAACGACATCGAGTTATCTGATCATCCTTGGTGGGGATTTCGTATCTACCTGCAAAGATGCTAATAGGAACCCCATCACTTCTTCTCTCAGCGTCTGGATCCAGAGTGGATCGTATATTCTCATAGCACTTTCAGAAAATTTCGCGTGCATGCGTTTATGAAAGCGCCCAGGAACATGAAATCACTTGTCGTGGCAATCTTCTTCTCTACTTCCGCCATTTCCGCCGCCATCAGCGAAGCTCTTAACAGTGTGTCAACTAGTTACCCGACAGACACCATTAGGGTTATCCACGGATCCACGGCTTGTATGGAATTATGGTACGATGGCTGTGTTGTCAGGGATTGGCGGCATTCTCTTTCTGGTTTTCGTTCCGTCGGTTGGATGCCGAAGACGCTGCCCTGGACAATCTCGGAGAGAATCACTTTGTAATGTAGGATTTGAATAGTAAAGGTCAATGACTGTAAAAGGATAAGAGAGAATGTGCATGTGTCGGTCGCCGTACTGTACGCGTTCAAACGGGCCTGACTTTGAACTTGCCGCGTCCCACCACCCACGACTCCTTGGACCGGCCACGCTCTTACAATCAACTCCCCGCCCACCTCATTGACATTTCTATAGCTACTTCTTTTTACCTGACCGTCTCACCATAGAAGTCTCCCTAATGTTCTCTTCAGCATAATATCCTTTATTCTTGCCCCAGGCCATTTCATCATATTGCCATGTCTAATGAAGCTCACAAGGCGGACCAGATTGCTTATAGGTACTACACGAAACTCGTATCCGTCGTTCATGCCGCTAGAACAACCGCCGATCCCAACCCTCAGGCCAAGGTCGATAAATGGGTGCGTAACCATCCCTATCGCACCTACCACCCTCTCGCACTCACAGGATAGCTCTACTTAGTTCAACCTCGAAACTCCTGATGCCGAAATTTTCAAAGAGTATCTGAGGCCTTATCGTTCCCTTTCCAACGCACCGAGCCCTTTACCGTTTGAGCTCCAAGTTCTCCTGTCTATCCCAGATCTCTCCGCAAATCAAGTTCTCGTTTGTCGGGGCGCGGACTCTTCCCGCCTTCGAATAGACCCCACCCCACAATACATTTTGCTCGAGTCCTGGTCCATTCAGTTTTTGTCCCGGCAGCATGGGAGCAGCAGTGATACCGACTTTGCCCTTTCTACTGTTTACAAGCATGGCATCGGGTTGTTCAGGAGTCTTTATACGCTCTTGCGCGTTCTCCCGACATGGAAGCTCCACAAGCGATTCCGTCGTCGTCTTGCCATACCTACCAACCGGAATGCCAACTTGAACATCGAGCTGCGCGTACGCGGTTCCCAAGATCAGGGTAGTGGTATCCTTGGCTTTGGTAAGCACCCATTCTAACTTGCCCCCGACACATGCATCCTCATATCAGCCTCGTGGCTTAGACATGTCTCCGGCGGCGAATGCCCCTCCACTTCTCACCGAGTCACACACGTTCCCGTCCGTCCCTCACCCTTACGGGAACATCACTCTATCTGTCCGCTATCTCACCAATCCACACTTCCAACTGGACGAGCTGGAATCTCTCCTTTCGTCTCGCTTCTTTTCACTCGATGAAGGTGCAGATTTCACTCCGACTCTTGTCAAGAATCAGCAACGAGATTCCCTCTCAAGCTCTCCTGGGAGCTTGCCGTTAAGAACTTCTTTGCCTGCATCTCCACCCTCATCTGCTTCGTTGGCGGATCGCATGGCTCGACAAGCTGTTCACCCTTCTCAAACCCACTCCCGTACTACGTCTTTTCCCGCTCTGAGCGGCAGTGCTCGCCCTCCACCAACACAAGGCAGCCGCACCGGGATGACTATCGAAACGGGTGGGATGATTTCCGGCCCGTCCTCCGTTTCATCACGTCATGAGATACCTGCTATCCCTGCTTCAAGTGCGAGGCTGCGTAGGGAAAGCATGGGTGCCGTATGTTTTCCCTCTTCGAGTGACTTGTGCCTTCCTCATTGTCCACATTTAGGATCTTCCATCTTTACCCGGCCCGTTGCCGATTCGTCGCCCGCAGCTAAATCCTCTTAATCCATTCAAGGCCTCGACTCTCTCTTCTGGTTCTCCGTCGCTGCATTCTCCGTCACCCTCTTTAAGGCAGGCTTCGCCACTTCCCTCCCGCGGCCCTGGAATACCTGCCCTATCCAGCTCTCCCCGAGTTCCACCGTCGCCTAGCAGTTACGGTCGCCTGTCATCCTCCCCGATCGCTCCATTGCGACCTTCTCCTCCCTTCCAGCCTGGAAGCTTAGGTGATCGACGTTCAGTGAGTTCCGCCGATGGTGGTGGGAGCAGCAGCGTAGGAGGGGTAGGCGGCGAGGGTCGTAAACGTTACTCGACTAGCTTTGGTCATCGGTACAAAGATTCGCTTGGCGGCGCCAGCGAGGTAAGCGCAGGAAGTACAGATAGGAAGGAAAGAGAGAGCGATAAGGGCGCGGTGAGTATCTTCAACTTTGATTTGTTGCTTTGTTGATTATCACCCCAATAGAGCCCATTGCTGTTTGAGGCAAATGCGGACGAGGAAGATCTGTCTGCATTTGTCAACGATACAAGTCAGCCAAAGCCGTTGAACCGCCACTATCGCTCCCAGAATCCTGACCCACACCGAGACCCTGTGCTTGCAGGCCAAGTACCAGATTCGTCTGGGCGGCTATCGCGGTCATCCAGCCCTGCTCCTGGGCCAACGTACGCACGCGAAAGTCCAGACTCGAGCAATGCACTCGGGCTAGGGCTCGCCGCAACAGGTCCACTTCTTACGAGTGAGGATGCAGTCGATGACCAATTGCGCCGCATGAACGCGACATTTGTGGCATCACTCGAGATGCTGGGCAGCCCTCGACGTCGCGAGCGGACACAATCGAGTCCGGGACCCGGCCGCCACGACGGCGAGCACCGGAAACGAAATTCTTCCGGGCCCCGCGTAGAACGGATCAGCGAGATCACGGAAGAGGCAAGTAGGAGTACGAGCGAGAGCGGAAGTGCCAGTGCGAATCAGATCTCGCGGGAAGATGCAGCACGGGCGCACATGCAGAGTCTAGTGTCGCAACCGAGACCTGGTTCGCGCACGGACAGCATCACATCGGAGGAAGTGATCGGCAAGTTGGAACTGGATGATCGACGGCAGAGCATGGGCAGGTGAGGCGGCGGGGAAACTGTCGGACAGGACAATGAAGCCTGTTTACGCTTGCTTCTTCTCGCCCCCCACGTTTCACCCAACATCCTTACCTTGTCAATTTTTTTGTTTTTAAATATTTATCAGGGTTTGTTCATATGGTTGTAGCTCATACTCATGCTGATCGTCTACATGTTGTCAATACTCACTACGCATGAGGAGGTGGATCTCCAATAACAGCATTCTTTATCTCAGAGAGTCAGATGCGTGGTTTATGTAGGGGTCTTGTCCAAGGAACTACGATATCTTGTCCTACTAACTCTTAACTCACCATTCTCCGGGTTAACACGGTACTGAGAGTGTATGCAGAATCACAAGGAAATATCAAACAGGTTCAGGGGGCGTCGAGGCGATTCCATTCAAAGGCATGGTGTTATATACGTGGCTCGTGAAGACTGACAACCCTTGGTTCAGGAGACGAACATTGGTTCTGTTTCACACCAGGGACGACCCGTAAGTTATACTGAAACGTGGAAGGCATGTATGCACCACTAGTATAACCCGGATCCATTGATTTTCCAAGCACTGCTCGATCTCTTCCAGGGTGGGCTCCCTTGAACACCAAAGTTCACAGTTTCAGAGTAGGCAAACATGTGCGAACTTGAACCAACTATTGTTACTGTTACTATAACCGCACTCATAACCGGACCGCTGTTTAAATATTTGACGATGAGAATCCAATATCCCCAGTAGGACCTCCACGGGGAGATGATCTATTGTTGTGATGTTAGGCGATCGTCCGGATCAGTCGCGGCTACTAGTCCCCGAAAGCATATCCGATTGAACGGCAAATACTGTTCTTCGACGTCGCAGATCAATCTGGAGAAGTGCAGACCGCGGAGAGTAGAGGGCCAACATGTGAGTGTAATGTTGAGATACCATAGGAATGGTACAGCCAAACCAGCAGCAAGCGCTTCGAAGCATGCTTCGCTACCTTGGAAAGTAAAATGAGACAGCTTAAGAGTGGGACAAATTTTCCTGTCCCCTCCGGGGTGTCTGGGACGTCCGAGTCAGCAGCAGGATCAGAGTATGAACGCACAAATAGCAACAGGCGACGCAGGCTAGGCATGCCTTGCAGATGAGTGGGGAACAACCCGGCGGATAGCGGGCAGAAGATGTAGACGGAAGGATAAGGCGAGCACTACATTTCGCCATCATGATTTCGACAGATGTGTGCAAGTTTGGACCGCTGTTCCACTCATAAGTAGGGTCTAGTTCAAAGCCTTACGTCATTGAACATATGAATTCTCTCAGCTTCTCAGATGAGCGACGACAATCACGGAACCAGCCTGAGATGGCACTGTGGGGGTTCTGTTTGTGTGGACCCGCGGAAAGAAGTTGACAATAACGATTAAATATCTCCAATCGGAAAGTCCATAGTTATGACAGGCAATCGCTCGGGATCGCCTGAACGCTTTGCAATTAGCTGAGAATACTGGAGGAGCAAATAGTGTTGTTTTCACATACTAGTGGGGACTGGTGACAGAACTTTGCAAAGCTAATTCGAGATTCAGGCACCTCGTCGCCTTAGAAAGGGAAGACAGGTGCACGAGCCACGAGTGCAATCACCTGCACCACACTGCGCTCGTCTGTATCGACGATGTCATATGATTCCGCGTGAATTCCTCGTGATGAGCCTCTTTCCAGCGACTGAGAATACTACACTACTGTAGGGTTGAACGACGTAGCGTGGAATGGGACCGTGACCTCCCGGGAATTACTAGCCGCGATAGTGAATTATCGCAAGCTCCACGCTCTGACGCTGACTCCGATTCTACATTACGTCCTTCTACTAGTAAGGTAGCTACGCAAGCCAGGCTCAAGATAGGGCCAGTTGGCCGTCTCCATTTACGGATTTGCGTTCACCAACATAAGAACCACGTCAGATCAGATCTTCCCCGGCCTGGCCTATAACTGACCCGACCGTCGCTCGTATCGCGGCTAACCCCCGGGCCCGCCCCCGCCAGGCCAACATGCTCCTGCTGTCGTTGTCGTTGGCTTTTACCTTACTGTATTACTCCTCTGCTCTCCGCTCATGGGCCATCCCCTTGGAGAGTGATGGGGGCATTCTTTACCGTTTCTCTCCCACTTCAAGCAATGAGACTGAGGAGTTGCTTGCGTGGGCAGAGGTGCGTGAGCTTTTATATCGCCACAAGCAGTCAAAATGAAATGGTTTCTATCAGCTACGTGTATGGGATTTGTGGCAAATAAGCCATTCTCACGTCGATATCTACTTCCCTCGCCGTACCGTTGCTGAGGTGGAGCTTAGTCTTCTGCCCTTCCATCTCTCCCCAACTTCTAGCCATCACATTGACAAGGGGACGACTTCACGTACGCATGCTGGCACCATCAAACACGCGTCGTTTAGTGAAGACCAGCACTGGGATGTTGCATCGCCTTCCAATGCTACTTTCCATTCACAATACCACCCCCTCGACGAGATCAACACTTTTGTTCGCGACCTCGCTAACGCCTATCCGCAACAAGTCTCCATTATCCCTTTGGGACATAGCGGGGAGGGAAGGGAGATGTTTGCACTCCAGATAACTTCAGGCGCTTCCGCCGGACATGTGTCACACGACCCAAATTCACAGATCGTGTTCGACAAGAAAGGGAAACAAAGTAACGCCAACGCGCGCTGCGGGTTCCTTATCACAGGCGCGCAACACGCTCGCGAGGTCTATTTCTCATCCCTTATATTCTCTTTCTTCTCACTCACATCTTCATAGTGGATTGCCTCTGCGTCCGCGTTATACATCGCCCACGCCCTTTTGGCCGATTCATCAGAAGAATTTTCTCTCGCACGCCTTCTTAAGCGACACGTAAATTGGATCCATCTCGTCAAATCGGATCGGCACTAAATTATCAACCCCCAGAACTTTTACATAATCCCTGTTCCAAACCCTGATGGGTATTTGTACACTTGGGAGAATGACCGCTTTTGGTGCATCCACTCTCTCACATGCATCCCTTTTCGGACCTTATTCTTTTCGCAGGTATAAAAATCGCTTTCAGGTTGGCCCCAAGGCTCGCTGTGTTGGGATTGACATGAATAGGTACGCGGGAACTGCTTATCCCCAGACCTTTTCACAAATTTCGATTATAGGAACTGGGTTCGCTTTCTTCTTCACAAGCTGACCTTTTCCGAAATCTGATACAAAACAGGGGTACAAATGGAAGGCCAGCTCAAATTCGTTGTATGGTCCGGAGGAGGACCCTTGCTCGCACTGGTTTCCCGGACAACGCCCATTTCAGGCCCCTGAGGTCAACAATATGGAAAACTATTTTTCACACCTCCCACGCTTGAAAGGGTTCCTCGATCTGCGAAGCTACGGGCAGATGCGTTAGTACCTCTTCAGTGGCTTATAGTTGTGTACTGACGACATCGTTTGCAGTCTCTACCCCGTTCTCTCATTCGTGCAAAAAAGATCCGAAGGATGCTGAGGACCAGTTGGAAGCTATTTCAGGTGCCGCCCATGCTATGAAGAAATCGCATGGAACAATATTTACCGTAAGCTTAGTACCCTACCTCTGAGCCTCGGGTTAACACTCTGAATCCTAGACGGGGCCGCTATGTTCGACACTGTATAGGTCAGTTAATTACACCTTTTTTTCCGACCAGGCGTCTCTGATACCATGATCCCTTCAGGGCTCCTGGGAACATTGTCGATTGGGTATATAAAAAGACAGGCGTTAAATACTCGTTCGCTGCGCACCTGCGAGACACTGGTACTGTGAGTCTTATCTATCCCGAGGTTTGACCAAGTACTTTGGACTTAGTCTACTTCAGTATGGGTTTGCGCTCCCTGAGCAATGGATACGACCCGTCGGCGAAGAATCCGCGAGAATGGTCGAATCCTTGGCTGACTTTATCGCGGACAAGGAGTGTCACTGAATTCTGTCGAACCTTCAAATCTGGGTTTTCGTGTCCCAACGGGCTCGTCGTCTACCCATGGTCGATGTCATCCTTCGACATGCCATGGCTCTGGATTCGTCTATTCATGTACATCAGCATCGTTGATTTGGTGAACTACGAGGTGTAGCCAAAAATGTAAGTGAGAGATGTTTTGCCAGCCGAGTATCTTCTTGGCCTGTGTGAATACCAAATTGCAGCACCAGATTTAGGACGATAACTTGATTCACGTGAATTTGTGCTCGAATTTTGACGTGATCCGAGTTCTTGTGTGTGGGAGGATGCAGCAATTATGAGAACCCATTATTGTGAATTATGCAGTTGTGCATGTAGGTAACACAACCAGACCTGAAACCCTTAAACCTCTTCCCTATCACTCTTTTCGCTTTCAATAAGTGGTTGTCGTTCAATAACCGTATCCATTTGTGATAAACTGCTCTGATAAGCTGCCTGCTTCGACTTGTGCAGGAGCTTCCACCTCTCGAAACCGCGAAAGGGTACTTCCCCGCAAAGCCTACGCGTGATATTACGAAGCTCGTCCAGGCACTGCACATACGCACTATTAACACCAACGTCCTGGTGGATACCTTTAGAACACGTACCAGCATTAATTGGTAAACCGCGATGACCGCCGATGTATAGAACATATGATCGAGCGACTGAAGCTGGTCTGGGCCTATCTCACTATGCCCATCAAGGTCGGGATTCGCGAATTCCCCTATTCGATGATGGAGGAGTAGGCGGTCTAATAGCGTCTCGGGAAGGATGGCATGCATGGGTTCGCCCGTCCGAAGGGACTGCGACACTGATGTGAAAACCGACACAATGTCGGTAATCTCGTGCAGAATAAGCATTGAATATGTATGGAAGAGGAATAGCGTACGAAGTTTGGGTCAACGACTCTGGTGTCGTGTAGGAGGGACAATCGCCACTTGGTATCGAGCTTCCAAAGTGTTCCACCGAGCTTGCAGGCGACTATCAGATTACGATATTATGTCTTCTCGGTACCACACACCTGAGACAGCACCGCAACTATCTCCTCCTGAACCTCGGTTAACTTGGCATACTCCTCCTGTGGCCAACGTCCCCGGATCCCTCCTTCCCAAGATGCAATCATCATGTACTGCTTGCTTGCCATAATTTGGAGAGTGACGGTGATGGCCCGTGCTCTGAACGCCCTGACCCAATTTGATGATGCAAATGAGCTATCCTTACCCGCGTCGTTCTCTGTGATCCAAGCAGACATAAGTGTGGTGTACACATGACCAAGGCCATCAATTGACGCGGCTGCACGCAGGCGCACAGCCTTTCGTCCGGACTTTGGCGGGAGCATCATAATGATGAAAGAAGCCGCACAGCCTGTGTTGCCCCATCAGCACAGAGAGCAAACAGTGAATTCGCATACCAATCATAACGAGGGTCCATCGGCGCCACGAAGCACTCCAGCCAATACCAGGATTAGAAAGCACAGGCAAGTGACCATCGATCCACGAGTATCCTACGATGAGGGTCACTGTGACCTAATCCGAGTGAGGGAGGGGTAAACCGAGTGACATTGAATACATACTGTGCCTAGAATCACGCTTTGTATATATTTCGCCGGAGCGAACAGCCTAACGAACATGACAGGAATAGTGAAGAGCGCGTAGCTGGCGGCGAGCCCGTATGGGTTGCCATTTCCGCCGCCGTTCCCTGAAACCTCAAATGAACAGTGCTTGCCGCAAATTGGCGTAACACGCCTACCAATATACCAAATAAGCAGGCCAGTGATTAGTCCTAGAAATGTGGCCACGATTCGGGTGATGTAGCTACACGAGGACGCATTAGGTCGTGCAAGGCTCGAGGTCCGTGAACTACGCACTTGTACAGCTGGTCACCTGCATAGACTGACAGGATGGTCTGCGCCATGATCAAAGCCCTAACGCAGCCTCAGTGAATGGGAAATTGGTGCAATCAACGAAACGCTTCACCAAACGCCCTTGTTTACATAATAGAAGTCTGAACTCCATCAATCACCGAAGGGGAGGAGCACTAAATAACACTTACGAGCACTATGCTTGAATACAGCCGGAAGCCAGAGCAGAATAGTGAGGACAACATATCGGAAGACGAACTTGGAGCCATCGCCTCTCAGTACATCCATGAGAGACGAGGATTATGACGCACGACCGCTTCCGCTGTTCCCGCCCACTTGATGACGTGATGTAGCAAATTCATGAACCTCTGGAATAGATTCGTAGGTGGGTGGCTGTCCGGATCCAAATCTGGAGCATTCCAGTTCGTAGCGCACCAAACTGAAGTCGATACGAATACTCACGGTGATGATCTTCTTCGATGTCGTCCTCGTCCTCATCACACTCGTCGGTCCTTTCCTCCTCGCCGAAAGCCTGTTCTTCGTTTTTTCGGCGCCCCTTGAGCACCGCCTTCACTACGTGCCTCAGACTTGAGGGAGCCCATAGGCGAACCTTTCGTCGTCGTGCACTTGTTTCGGCCACAGTTTGTACGAGCGAGAGTACCACATCCCCGATTATCACGGTCGTTGAGCCAAACACGTATCCAAGATAAAGACTTCTAAGAGGCACGTCTGCTCGGGGTTTGTTTCCATAAGCGACAGCGATAGCATCAGGGCCGCGCGACTTGAAGCTTTCCAATGCCGCTCCGAGCTTGTCCCTGGCCGCGTCGAGGCGTTCCTCCAATGGAGCTATAGGCCCAGAGCGTGAGAACAGTCGGTCGCTGTTGATTGCGTTGATCAGAGCCTGGATAGCTGCTACTCCTTCGATAGTTGCGGCACGGAGGTCAGCCGTCGCGTCCCGCACATGTGGAAGAACCTCGGTAAGCGTGAGTTTCAAAGAGGACTCGCGGGTTAGGTCCGGGCTGAAAACGTGGTGTAGAAGGTGTGTGTCGGAGGAAACCGTCGCCGGCGCCGGCACGTTGGCAAACGCCTCGGGTGGAGAGGGTACACCATGGAGGTGTTTGACGAAACTTAGCAATCCATCTGGACGACCGTTAGGGCCGGGGACCTAGAGCCAAGTAATAATACGTACTGATACGTGCAACGACGGCAAGAATTGGACCGGCAAGGCCGAATACATCATCGCCGCTCCAATGCCCAATACTGAATTCGCTTTGAAGGTAAATTGTCAATCCCGTCACTGAAAATTGGGCCGTGAATACCATTGTGCAGGGAATAGTAAGATGATATTCACGATTTTGGTACATCGTCATGACCGCAACGCGTGTCGCTATCAGCCCCTTCAACTTCGGACATCCTGGGCCGAAGTCGCCAGGCATAGGAGATAGCACATCATCTAGCGATGAAAGCAATGCCTTGACCTTGTCAAGAATGGTGGATACCAAGCCAAGGTATGCGTGGTTTACTGTCTCGGGGAAGAGTACACAACAACAGAAAAGTGCGATGGCAAGATAACTAGACGAAGCGATGAGTACACTGTTGAGGATCTTGTAGTTTGCAAAGGGGTAGAGTGGGCCGATAGTCTGAGAGAAGGGCAATGAGGTGGATCAGGTGAGCCAGAGATATCCACATACGCAGAAAATATCAAGGGCGATGGTTCCAAAGATGGAGAAAAAGACGAATTGCGGGCTATATGCACGGGCAGTGGCAAATATCGCGACACCGATGCCCAAGAAAACACCGAACATGACGGAGGAACTGCAAGGAATTCAGACAGTAAACAAGTCGTTGCGAATACCAGCTGACTTGGTGTCCAGAAAGTCGCCTTGAAAGACCTCAATTTTGTAGAGTTGATCTGGGTTCACAGAACCTTGCGAGCTGTGTTTATGATCAGAACACAAGAAAGTTGCTATACGGTTCATGAAGCGACTGACCTAGCAGGGGCTTTTTGCAACGTCGACTGGATGAGGAGCTGAGAGCGCACTGCAAGAGCTGCCTTCATCCCGGCTGATCCGATGCCCCAGCCAGTCAGGAGTCCGAGCAGCGATTGGAGGACAAGCTGAGTCCAGGCAATGTGGGTAAACAAGTGTAGTTTTTTGAGAATTGGCACGTACGAATATGTAGATTTGCACTGGGGCAAAAGGGGGGAGGAACATGGAAAATAACGTCCCAAAATACGCACTACATGCGTGTGGACATTATAAGCGCAACGAATTTGAGGAAAGCGAAATCAACAAACAGATTCCCAATTGTCCGAAGCGATTGATTAGGCAACATAAGGATAAGTGAAGCCCAGCCCGCGAGCCATGACCGAAAGAGAATCTTTTGTGACTTCCTCTGGCGGATGTTATTGATTACCCATGGCTGGGGACGTATGAAGTCCCAAACGGCGTGCGCCAAGTTGGATATACGAGAGACATGCGGCTTGGTGGGCGTGCTCGCTTGAGACGACGAAGGCTCTGACTCTGACTTCATCCTGGCTCTGTATCAGAGGTAGAGTCCAGTAAGAGTAGGAACTTGAACGGGCGGCTCATAAGTAAGTGGCTTAAGGGGTGTCGGATGTATTAATAAGTTTGCCTCCGAGTTTGCCCGTTCGGCATGAGATGTTGACTTGGGTTTTCAACTCATCTCCTTTTCATTCCCAGGTCTTTACTTTAGTCTCCTCCTCTCAAACATCTGCCTTGTTCCTTCAAGTTGGTTTTAGCATTATCGCAGCCTCAGGCTTGGTTCTTTCCTTTGCTGAACGACCCGAAGCGCCCCGAAATACGAGAGCATGAGCCCACCGCAGTTTCCGAGTGTGTCGATGTTCTTCTTGACAGCTTCCATAACAAATCGCGACGTATGTATGACCAGCGTGACTGCTGCCTTCAGAGCATGCGTTTTTCGCTTCTCACTCTATCTTATCTTGTGATGCCATGCCACCTTGGCCGGCCAGATGCGGTGCCGTACCAGTACTCTCCTTTATTCAGCCAGCTACGACTTAGGATAGACCTCCGAATTGTGCAGCAAAGGAGCAGCGAAGCATCGCCATTGCTATTTCTTTTCCCAACTTCGGTCTAACTCGCCCGCGCGATAGGCGTAACAGACGCCGCTGACTCAGTATTGTATCGTAAAGATGGTGGGAGTTCCCAGCCTTGTCCTACACCGAGACGGCGCTAGACTTCTAGGGATCAACCTGAGATCTTTGTCCTCGACAAACAAACGAAGTGATCCCATCAGTCACGAATTCCTGACCGACTTTTTGCGTCTCGCAGTCGTTTTGGTGCATATGCTAATTTTTGTTTTCTCAAATTAGAGTAACCTTGTCTCCGTCTCCCCAGCAACGTGTCAAATTTAGGCGTGTCTATGCTTCTACTGTAGTTTATTTATACGTGCTACTAAAACCTTGTTCTCGATCTGACATAGATCAAGGTTGCTTCCAGGCCAGCCAACCCAGGCTGTTATGCTAATAATCATCGCTTTTGACCCTCACTGAAGGCCACGTTACGGCATCGCTCCTGAATATTTGCTCTGAACCTCTTAGAAAACGTTCTTGGATCATACCGAGACAGACATCCAAATAGGCCATGTGCTCTGATCTCCGTGCTTGTGCATCGCTGATTTTGAGTTTGGGGATGGAGAGACAAGGAATGGAATGCCCTAGATGGTGGAAATTATGACTAGGTTACATGACAGTTGGTGCGAAACATCATGATAGAACGAGGTTATGTTGATGAGGGAAAATGGCATTGCGCGGGTACTGGTGTTCGGGTAGTGTGGGCCCAAAAGTTCCATACAGCCCACCAAAAGTCACCTATTTTGATATGTGCGTTCTGTCTATGGTCTTGTAATCCATGGATATACGGAGCCCAAAAGGTATAGTGGTCAATATGATTATTGACACGGTATTATAGTCATGGGTGTTTCCTGAGGCGGATTTAACCAGTTCGGTAGAGTCTTGTAGCTGGTCATCGTCCGCGTCTTGGACACCAAGGGGGACATATATACAGTTGAAAATATGCCCGTATGTACGACATGGCGAGCACGCGGGCGAACCACCGTGGCGCCGTATCCTTCCGATGTTGTGTCTCAATGTACCGTGCCATGCGATTGGATGACAGATCGGTTAATTGCATCAACCAAACACGACTCGGACGCAGTTCAACTTCTCCCAAGAGTGAGCAGGCCTGACTCCTTCTTCCATGTCTTCCGAGACCAAACCCAGATCCCTTCCTCTGATGCTTCTGCCTCCCCGAATCCTACCCCGGTTGAACCTCTACCGGCAGCACCATCTCAACCTAGACGGTCCTTTTTCGATCGTCTTCCCACATGGGTGGTTACAAACATTCGTTCAAAACAGAGTCGTAAGATGCTCTTCCGCTGCTGGTTGAGCTCTTGGGCAGCCTTGGTGATCATCTTACCTGAAAAGTCCTTAAAGACAATGGGGAATGCGTGCGTGTTACATTCTCTCACTTCGGCTGCGGCTACCTGCCAGTGTGCCCTACTGTCTACATACATGACCGTGTCGACTTCCATGTTCGAATCACCTTTTAACGCGTCTGTTGCTACCGTCGTTGTGAATTCGCCTATCCGACTTGCCCACGGCCTGTGTCAGAAGCCGCGAGCACCCGTCCCGCAGTCATTCTTCGTGTACATCGCGTGCAACCGTTGAATCGGAATGTTAACCCTCTCAACTTCCGCAGGGCATTCTTCGCTCTTCTGACATCCCTTTTCTTGCCGCCTTCGTTTCCGGTGCAGTTATTCATCTTTGTAAGTGGTAATGTCTCCTCAAGATTCAAGATCCATCATGACTATACATGCATCAGACGATCTCGACGTTAATGATAGGTGTATTTCTTGGCTGGGGTTTGGGTGCGGCCGGTATGAGAGCTGCCATAGCATCTCGTAATGAGGTGCTCCTCAAGTCATCCCTCCTGCAGGCGGAACAGACGTACGTTAATCGTCCCCTACGTCCCCTTCTGATTTTACCTTCTCATGAGCAGCGCTGCTGGCTCTGCAAACCCGGACCAGGTGTTTAAAATCGAAATCTTCCAAGGGCAATTCCTCGACACCTGGTCAGTGATCAAACCTGATGACCTCGTACCCGGACTCACCTGTCCTAGGTCATCCGTCATCTTCGGTGTCTTCATGGCTGTCGGCTTGTTCTTCTTCGCCATTATTCGTGCCTATTACAAGTCCCTCATTTTCATGAGCGTCTTTGGAACCGTCGCAATTGACATATTCTGTGTATGTCGCCCGTACATCTAATCGCCGTTTTCTAATCCCATTTGCAGACCATCGGCCCCCTTTTCCCCTTTGGCCAATACAATCTCCTTAATAGCTTACTCATTCCTGTTTCAACTTATACGGGCATTGCTGTCGTGGTCACGATCCTTGTTTTCCCTCGAACAGCCAATCATGCCTTCTTGGAAACGGCCACACTCCTTCTTAGTCAAATTAAGCTTCTACTTGATGCTCAAGAGGACTTGCTTACCTCGGCACCTGGATCGATCACCCCTGGGAGTCCGAAGTATTTGCAATTGCGCGCCACTAGAGTGTCAATGTTTACAATTCATCGAGGATGTACGTTCTTGTCAATGTAATTGGTCACTAAATGAGTTTGAGCATATTTGCAAAGTGACGATGCTAGGCAAGTTCATAAATGCAGAATTTAGCTGGGGTCGCTGGAGTGGTGACGACGCAAGGAAACTTGAAGAACCGTTGTTTCATGTCATGTTTCGCATGAG
Organism: Lactifluus volemus; assembly: GCA_022376515.1. Lineage (NCBI taxonomy): Eukaryota > Fungi > Basidiomycota > Agaricomycetes > Russulales > Russulaceae > Lactifluus > Lactifluus volemus. The sequence goes on from WTXI01000011.1 coordinate 714,213, forward strand.
TAGGTGGTTCTATTCCACCTTTTTATTATAGAACCTCATATTTTACAGATGGCCTTATGGGCTTCGTGAGGTCTGTTGGTCGCAACGTACCTTATCCTACGGCGAAGGATCAGAAGTCTGTCGAGGAGATAGCACAAGATGCAGGAACGACGAATACGTTCCTTGTACAACAGATGTACAGATGTAATGAGGCTAAAGAGCGTCAGCATTCTCTTCGCCTCGTCGATCTCTTGCCGCGACTCCGCGAGGCGACGTTCGAGCTCCGTTCCGCTGCGTCCCACGCACTCACTGCAGTCAGCGGTACCATCAATTTTGTAAACGCCACTCGCTGGAGCTGGCGTAGTACCGCAGATGCGTTCACTGAACAGGAACGCAGCTTAGATTCTGCAGCTGAACGCCTTAGGAATGCCCTGGCCGAGTTCAAGGCAAAGGAACGCCTGCGGCTACTTGAGCCGTTTGAGCCCCACATCGGCTCTCCTACTGCCCCGCTGCGCAGTCTTTATCTGTGCTATGTCTTCAGTGCATCAACCATCGTTGTCTCCGAAGCCATCCTTGCAGTCGTGGAGACGGTGCAGGAAATTACAAGTAAGCGCACAAAGAATAGGCTGTGGGCGCCAAAGGGCTTGCGCCAGCTTGCACATGCCCTTTTCGTGGAAAAGAGCACAGAGGGAGATTTGCATGCTTATGGCGAAAGCCCAGAGGTCGAGGAAATCGTTCCGGAGCCTGAGGAGGATTACGATCAGAAATACCGTAAGTGTCAATGCAGGCACTCTGTGAATCTTCGTATAATTTGGCTTGTTCCAGGGCGTGATCCCGATAGCCGACCTCCGACCAATGCTTTGCAAAAGATTATGAGTGGTCTACACGCTATTTATCAGTGGACCAAAACTCCGGAGGCTGTGGTACGCCCCCTCTGATTGTGAAGCCAAAGACACAAGTTTGACAGGTTGCTTCCCAGTTCGTCTTCAGATATGTGTTTGTCTCGATTGCGCTTTGGGTGCCAGCTGTTGTTAGGAGGACCGCGCGTACGTTCCACTCATGCACCTGCTCGTCTTAAGTCGGTGACCTGTTCCTGGCAGACTTCTATTATGTAGAGAAGGGAGTCTGGTATGCTACTAGCTCAGGGTTATAATCTACTGCGAGTCTAACTAGCATCATATTACAGGGCACTTATAATGGCTCAAACAACGTTGACAGTATACGCCGGCGACCAGTTATTTAAGTTTGTGGATCTCCTTTCTCTGGTCTGACATCCTTAACTGTAAAGTGGACTAGTTACTTCGCACGCCTGACTTCTACATTCATTGGCCTCGTCCTCGGATTGGTAGTTTGGTATATTGGTGAGTAGAGTTGCTTCCCCTCGACCCTCCCTTACTTCGAACCTCATCTCATATTCAGGGAATGCTCAGTCACACGGAAATGCCTACGGAACTGCGGCAAGCGTCGCTGTCTTCCTTGTGCCCATCATGTTCATCCGATTATTTGCACCTCAAGAATATCTTCAGTCTTCCATTCTGTTTGCGGTATGTGCCGGATGTTGGCTCTCCTTTATAGTTTATGGAGTCTCTAATCCCCATTTTCTCCCAGTCTACTGTTGTCCTCATCGTAGGGTACTCCTGGGTAGACGGACATCTCCCAGTCATCTCGAATGTCGGAATCGGTTGGCCCGTCGCCTGGAGGCGCTGGACATTAGTCATGATCGGTGAGTCGCCATTGACGTCGCAGAATTATACCTATTCACACCAAGCTAGGCTCTGCTGCGTCCTTTGTCGTAATGATTTTACCTCCTAAATCAGCACGTAAAGCGGTGCGGCTCGGCTGCGCCAAGACCGTTACCTCGCTTTCTCACATGTATGCGTTAATTATGTCCACCTGGATTAGGGACGCTGTCCCCTCGAAAGAGCTCAAGTCCGGGCTGCCACCATGGGCCAACTCCTTCCGGAAAAACCTGACTGCCGTTGCGCTACAGCTCAATGACTTGAAAGAGACCGCGAGATTGGCAAGATGGGAGGGGAGTGTGCGCGGCCATTGGCCATACGAAGAATACAACAAGTTAGTTGATGTACAGCAAGAGATGGTTACCGTGTTCTCGCAGGTACGTTCAATTGCCCTTCGACTCGATCGGCGCTTAATGGCCGCGAAAAGCTCGCCAGCGCGCTCTATGAGCTGGATGACGACTGGCGATCCGATTTCCTACACCACACTGAAATCGTCAATCCGAACTTCGTGGGTGCCTCTTTGATCTACTCACCTAATACACTTGAGGCGTTGATTCCATTCTCCTCAGATTTCTGATCTGCTATCCGTATTCTCGCTTGTGGGACAGTCCCTCCGTACCGGAGAGCCGATGCACGCTGTGCTTCCGCAAAGCTTGCTCGATCGACTGCTCTACCATGACGCCATGGCAGGCATTACGCCAGTGACTACTACAGGTATTGACCACGCGCGGGAGCTGCGCTCATTGAACTACTTGTTCTACGCAACAGGGGTGATATGTGTACTTCAGATCACTGAGGTTAGCGTCGCTCATTGGCTCGAGTGGAGACCAGTTACTGATCATGGTATTGTATAGCTGCTAGATGAGCTGCATAGTATCACGCGTAACTTATGCGGCGAGGTGCCGTTCAGAGGTTTTGAGCAGTGGAAGGACGTTCATCAACGTGCGCACGTGCCAACTGCCCCTTCAACAGGATCTGGCTTTGGTGTACTATAGAGACCTCCATTTAAGGACTGCTAGTCGAAACCGAATTTTATTTTCCGGTCGTTGGTGATTGGCTATCAGTGCTATTGCGTTTACTTGGGCCACCTACGGCATTCATGGTACAAACATGGCTTATTCATTTCCTCGAGGCCAACTGTCTAATTTTTACAATTATACCGATGCTTATACCTTGTCGTTGGTACACAACTCGCCGTTTTACAAAGTGATTTAAGCCTGGAGTTTCTCGCGAAGCACCCTCTTCAAAGTTTCACCATCCTCGGCAAACTTTTTGATACCCTCATGAAGTTTATCGAAGGCCATTTGTTCCTGAAGAAGCGCCCAGCGGAATTCAGGCTCATTGTTGATGTAAGAAATCTTAGGGATGGGCTCTGCCTGTGCTGCGGCCTGTGCGCTCAGCCTAGTAGGGACAGGATTAGTGCTGTTCCTGAGCTCCTCAAGGAGCGCGGGTGAGATAGTGAGGAAGTCAACGCCAGCGAGCGCCTTGATCTCACCAACCTACGGGAGATAGATGTGAATATGGCGATAATTGGAATAAGAACTTCTGTGGGAATTGATACCGACGTTACGGAATGATGCGCCCATCACGATGGTCTTGTAACCATGCTGCTTGTAATAATTGAAGATACGCTTGACAGACTGTACACCAGGGTCTTCATCACCTTCGTAAGTCTTCCCAGTCGACTTCTTGTACCAGTCGAGGATCTGATGCAGCAGCAAGGATAGTCAGCTTATATAATATGACGGAGGGCGAAGCATATTAATGCCGTACTCGGCCAACGAATGGGGAGATCAGAGTGACACCCGCCTCCGCGCAAGCAACAGCTTGGCCGAAGCCAAAGAGAAGGGTGAGGTTGCAGTGAATGCCCTCATCGCGTTCGAGCTCGCGGGCAGCCTGAATGCCTTCCCAGGTAGATGCGATTTTAATGAGCACGCGTTCTTTCTTGATTCCGACAGATTCGTAAAGCGAAATGAGGTGTCTGGCCTTGGCCTTGGTGGCTTCTTTGTCAAAGGAGAGACGGGCATCGACCTCGGTGGAGACGCGGCCGGGGATGATCTTGAGGATCTCTTTTCCGAATTCGACAAGCTGCAATGGCCCGTAAGTGAGTAGAGACATAAGGTTGCGCTCCGAGAACGCACCAAGCGATCGGTCGCGGCGTCGACTTGTTCGTCGATGGTCCGACCTTTTCCTCTACCATATGCGATTGCGACATCAATCAAACCAGCGTATGCGGGTTTGTTCGCCGCCGCAAGCAATAACGATGGATTTGTCGTCGCATCCTACCGCAATATAAGCCCAAAACTGAGGTATAATCACATTGGTCATCTATCGGCTTGCCTGGGGCTTGTAGACGTCGATGGCTTAATTCGATTGTTAGGTAGAGAAGGGTACTGTGAGAAAAAGAGAGCCTACCTCCAAAGTCGCCAGAGTCTGAGACGACGACTGTTCCTGTCTGCTTGAGTTGATCGAGTGAGGTGGTCATGTTTCAAGGAAGTGAAAGTCAGTCTCCGAGTCCAACCGGGCCTTTGTAAGGTGGCGCATGCTGCGCAATCATCCTGCTCTGTTAAATTGGTTAGTCAGCGCTTGCCACACGACCACGGGTGCTAACTCACAAACCAAAAAAAGGTTCCGGATGCATACTTCATACGCCAAAACAAAATATTTTGGATAGCCCAGCACTTTCGCGCTCTCGTTATCCCTTTCAACCCTAACCCAGATCCGCATCCAAGTTGCTGCTGTTGCCATTTGTGATTGGTTAGTACCACGTGACGACAACAACCTAAGTTACGCCATTACAGCGCAAAACTTTCGCAAAGCTATATGAGGGGTCCGGAGTCCCTCTGTGGTTCCATTGATGATCCTATCCACCGTCTTCTGAAGTTATCTGGTTTAAGAACAGACCTGACTTCATGAACAAGTTGAGGACGCACCATGTGTAAGCCGGTCTGCCAAGGTAAGCTGCACTTTCCTTATTTTCACCAAGATTTTCACCACACAACACAATTTGAAGTACCAGTGATTGAATTGGCCCGTCTGGCATATGGAACACTGGCAGTATGAGTTCAGATCATCAGAGACCTGTTTGCCTTGGAGTGTGGGGCATACTGTAATATCGGTGTGGAAGCCATGCACTTTCCGCTTCCACGTCCGACGCACGATCGGGTAATGCAAAACTTTTACTTTTAGAACTATACCACTCTAAGTTTAGATCAAGTGTAATGTCCCTGATTTATTCAAGTGACAGCTGACACTCAGCTGACCGATTGTGTCATGTCACCATCAGAGAGCAGACGGAGCATCGTAATTATTACTGTACAAGTACATGCGGACGGGACGTTACTAGACTCACTACTGCCACACGCAGAATTAGCTCGAATACACTGGCAGTAGATAACTTTGCACAAAGCTCGGGATTCGGCGAAGGTGATCAGCATGACAACAAATTCATTCAGGGCTCTATTGCGAATCTCTCAGCCGCGATCGCAAGCGCATCAGTGCCTTTCCTAGCTCATTCTTGCCCTGACCATTCCTTCCGATTCCCCAAAACGAGTCGTCCTGTTCCTTGAATTCAGTCCACCAAAATACCGCATCGTGTGAAAAGTAAGACGCGCACAGAACTGTCTTCGATAAGCTCCCGTTCGCCTGTTCCGAGGAGTTGCTCCCGTAAGTCCACGTGCTGCGTGAACTTTGCATAGAGTACCACATCCATGACCTCAACGTTTACGTCAAACCAGTCATGCCTCTGGTGTTCGCGGTGAGATCCTGCCTCATCGCGGGCCGTGCGGGCACTAGGTTGCGTCCGGATGTGTTCGGCTAGCCTCGAATCGGTGGTCATAAACTTGAATGCCTGAAAGACTGCTCAAAGTGCCATTCCGTTACTATTCATGCAGTAAACGATCACGACGCACGATGTTCGGCAGTGGGGTAGATCTTTCCTTCATACTCTACCGAGTGAAGTGAGAAATTCGTAAACCTGAATACATGTATGAAAAAACAGCTTTTGAGGATAGTAGTGCTAGCGCACTCGTAAAAAGGCTTGCCACGGTGATAGAAATATATCGGTGAGGTATCTGGATGAGATACGGCAATTACATCTTTTGAAAGATAGTCCGATTAGTACTGTACCTAGATGCGGCGATCAAGGAAGAAGCGAATACCCTTGCAGCGCGAACACCTTGAATGATGTCCCTCATCCCCGTCAACGTCCATTGGAGTTGGCTCACTGACAGTCCTGCGCCTCGATTTCCCAGATCTTTTTTCATGACGCTCTGTTTCTGAAGCTTTAGAAGAAGTGAACCAGTCGAGAATAGATGACATTCTACTGAGTTGCCAGTGGATATCGCGGAGGAGTCGAGACAATAAGATCGATTGATCAATCTGGAATTTCCTGGTGTCCACGACTTGATATCCTCCACGTGATCTCTCCTCTTAAGTTAGAGCCGCCGGCAGCCCTCAACCTCGAGTCGTAAAGGACCGTTTGAATATGCCTGCTTTCCTTCATAGCATCACCCTCATATTTTCTCCTCCCAATGGTGATGATATGACAACTTCGCGGCACCGAACAGAGTCGTCCAGACCGGCACGTACCCGAAGTGGAAGTCCTCCGAGCCTGGGCCCCAGCTCTGAAGCACCCATCTATTTCTACGATTCCAATAAACCCTACTACGAGTCAGCGAAGCCACAATTTTGCGTGCTCATACACTCATGCTCAGCTCGTCGCTAGACTCACTTGCTTTTCCGACTACCCGGTCGAATATCACGGACACATCTATCCGACCGCCGAGCACCGTAGGCTTTCTTCCATAGAAAGCAAATAAAAGCATATAATTAGCGACATTTCTGTAGTCTTCCAAGCCTTCAAATTTATGGACGTCGATCCAGAGCTCGCACGACGTATCCGAAGGCTGCCTACCGGCCGCATGGCCCAAGAGGAGGCAAAGAGACAGTGCACCGACAGCGCGCGGACTGGCTAAACGTCAATATCGCCATGATGGATACGGTGCTGGAGGCAAAGTTTTCACAGCACCGTTCCCTGCGTCGCCTGCTCAGAAGCACCGGCTCTCGCCAACTGATAGAGGACAGCCCGGTACGTTTACTACTTCTGAGTCGCCCTCAAAGGGGTCACATTACGATGGCAGATGATTCTTTCTGGGGGATCGGGAGTGATGGTCGAGGCCGTAATGAGCTCGGTAAGGCGCTCATGCGTTTACGGGGAGATTGTAAGCTCGTCCGAGGCACTGAGATTTCAGATTTCGTACTTACAATCTAGCCTATCTTTTTTTTGTTGGTAAATTCATCCAGGAGCGGGAGGAGCGCCGTTGTGTGAACCTCCACGTGATGAGAGGAACATGAGGATACTAGTAATCGATCCAATCGATTGAATGAATGAATGACCCTTTCACTTACCTTCACCAATGTGTTCAGACACTCAACGAGCTTCAACAACGCAGTGCAAATATCCTGATTGTACGAAGGCTGTCTGGAGAGATCCTGATGGGTCATACTCTTCCTTTTGCGGGAACTACCACCGTTTGGCGATGGCGAACCATCCCAGATCGCAGACTCGGATGTGCCAGGTTGGACGCTGTGCCCGATTCCGTATGTTTAGTACCTTATTGACACTCCGGAGAAAAGAATTGCAACGCAAGGCCGTGTATATCGAGAACGGACGGGGTAAGTGCTCTTTGTGGCGAAGCTGCGCATCATGAACGAAGCGCTCTATGCATTTAGCCCACGATTTTTGTGGACAACGGTGCGCAAGGGAGTTCCAAAACAATGGCAGGCGCCCGGCGAACTCGAGGACAAGCCCGACTCTTGACGAAAGTTCATGTATGATTCCCGGATGTCAAAGACCAGTATATGTCGACGCTGATGGAAACAAATCGAATTTTTGTTCCCATCGTCATAGACGGTAAATTCCTTACTGGATATGAAACCACTCAGCTGAGATGCGCAATTGCTAGGGATGCAGTTCGTACTGGCTTAGCCGATGCTTGCCTTCGGTACGCGGATTCGCAGGACCCGCCTAAAATAACACTTTACTGACAAGTGACGTCAAGTTGTAAGGAGATGCCAACAATCGAGGTTGGCGGGAAGCAAAGTGACTTTTGTTCTAAGCGTTGCAGTACGGCCGGCTCAGCAACGGTCAGTTAGCCCATCAGCAGAGAGGTTGTTGCCTTTCGAGAGCATCATTAACAATCCGCCTCATCAGTGCCAATGATCCTAGAAATTCCCAAAAGAAATTCAATATACGAGGATGGTGAGTCATAATGGATGTTCATTACCTGCTCCTTACACAGACATGGTATACTGCAGTTGCGAAACAGTTTACAGAGAAATGGATGCACCCGACGCCGCAAAAGCCAACGGTGGTCAACGTCCGGACATTCTGTTTAGGACGTAATGATTGTCTCTGACAGCGTGCCTGTTTAGCTTTGGAAAATCTACGGAGATGGGTCTATTCGTGATCGATTCTCTCGCTATCAGCAAGTCTAAACGTAAAACTGATCATACGTACACTGACTTTGGGCGCATTAGGCTAGAGGCGGAGCGCCGTACTGGCCTGTCCAACGGGAACACACGCCGCCGCTTTCATGGCACTATCAGGGCATGCTGCTTGGGGGACTCGTCCACTGACAGTGCACTTTGCACGCAGAGTACATGCAACGTGTGCAAGATTATCCAGGTACTACCTGTACACGTACACGTGCCAAGTGCGGCCTTGTACTTAGGTCACCTTTGTTTTTCAGAGCTCCTTTCAACTTGATCGTGTGGGTCAACGTACAACCTTTCATCGATTCGGATCCGGTATCTATACGTCTGCGACATCATCCAAAGTTTGCTTGTATTGCGTTTCCAGGTTCAATGTTCTGAAACGTGTCTATAGGCAAACGATTATTACGGTGGGAGCACGTCTCCAAACAAGGCAATGCTTTTGAATGATGTTGTCATGGGCAAAGCAATCAAACTTACCACAACAAACACGACCCTGACGCAGGTGCGGTACCTGAATCCCACGAGAATTCTCTTGGCTTCATGGAGTATATATACAGCCGCCAGCGGGTTATGATGCAGTAATTGGTGAACCCGGAGGCGATTTGAACTACGACGAGTGCATTGGTGCGTCCCGAGTAGCCAGAGATGGGTTGATTATTGAGGCTCATGCTGATCACAGTGTATAATGTGAGTGGGCGCAACATGTTATCGACATGAGGCCTGCTAAACTTGACGTCGGAAAGAATGATGCGATTCGTGCTTCCTTCCTCATTGTGTACAGATAAGAGAGTTCGGAGCCAGTGTCAAAAAAAAATAAGTCGTTCAATAACTAGGCGCTTGAATATGATTATACAGCATTGAAGTGCTGTATAGCTTGCAATGTGTGTGACACTGTGAAGCTTTGCTTGAAACCACATGGAACATGAAGGCATTTATAAAGAGCCGATATCAACCTGCATACGTAATACTAAAAATCTGGCATAAGCGCAGCCCGAGCCGACAGGTTGCTTCTCACGTCACAGAAGGTTGACCCAATCAGAAACATACAATACAGTAAAGAATCCGAGTGCTTCAACAGGTTCTCATCTCCCACAACGATGGCTGACAATCAAGCATCTATTATTATAGTCATGGTGAGCTTTCACTGGTCCAGCGCGACAGCAGCTCACTTGGAAGGCACGGCGTAATCATAATAGGGCGTATCGGGAAGTGGCAAAACAACTTTGGGCGCTGCGCTGGCCGGTGCCCTCTCATTCCCATTCATTGACGCCGACGACCTACACCCGCAGTCTAACAAGGACAAGATGTCCCAGGGGAAGCCGCTCACGGATGCAGATCGCGCCCCGTGGCTTGTGAACGTGCGAAAAGTTGCTGTGGATACGAGTCATGCGACCTTACAGATCAAGGCACGCAGGGCACGGGCGGGCGTGGTCGTGGCCTGTTCGGCGCTTAAGAAGAGCCATCGGGAGGTGTTGCGTGGAGAGCGCGCCGAACTCGACCTCCGTAAAGAACCGAAAGATAGGGTTCGGAGCGAAGACGGGGGTGTAGATCTAAAAGGGGAGGAAGACCAAGAAGAGAGTGTCGGGGATCATCAAACGGTACCGCCACAGCCGTTATCGGCAAGCTCACCTCGGCTTGTGACGTTTTTTGTGCATCCGTCCGGGCCGTATAATGTGTTGTTTGAGCGCATGACGGCACGCGGATCACATTTTATGAAGGCGGGGATGCTTAGGTCGCAATTTGATACGCTGGAAGATCCTACAGATACGGGTGAGACGGGAATCATAAACGTCGGGTTGGAGGGAAGCCTTGAGGAGCAAGTGCGGGCTGTATTAGAAGAATTGAGAGCTGTCGGAGCTACGCCATCGTAGTTGCCGCATTATGGCTCAGTGTATTCTCAAGGCTACCCATAATTGGTTTAATCCTATATCATTAGAGGCGTCACACGGCGGCCATACATGTGCTGCGTGGTTGATGCGAGGCAATTTGCGCCAAGGGAGATAGCTCAACTCAGGTACAGCGCCGGCCGTAACCGTGTTGACAGTTTCTAGATGATATTGGGTGAAATTGGGCGAGCGCGCCAATCGGAATTCGGTTGCGGTGCATAAAAGGTAGCCGCCAAGAGATATACAAAAAAAAATAGGGAAAAAAGGGAAAAAGGGTGAAAGTGACAGGGAGGCGTAGACCTGTACAGTCGGGGTAAGAGCTCCATTTCTAGTCGTGTTGTTCCTCACCAGAACGACGACTTAGTTACCCGTTCACGTTTTGCTCTTCCTCTCCTTCCCTCCCTCCTTCCCCTTGGTCTCTTTCACCCACCGTCGACCCCCTCCTTTCATCACCTTCGTGCCACGCAATGTTGCCGTCGTCCTTGGTCAACACGAATCCCTTCGAAGTACCACCAGATTTGTCAAGGTCAGCGACACCAACACCGGCACCGACGTCCCCACCGACACCGTCCCCTGATGCTTCCACTTCCGCACTCCCTCGCGTTCCATCCTCTCCTCTCGCCCTCGATGCCTCGCAGCCAACACCGGATCAATTGTCGACAAAACCACCCACTCGCTCTTTATCTTCCACGTTTGCGCCGTCCCCCCTGAACCCCAACGCAACCCTTTCCTCTCCATATCCCATTCCACGGCCCAACAGACCCCTCTCCACATCTAATAGAGGGAGCGTTTACCTCAACCGAATCGCATCGGAAGACTCGCAGGCTCTTGGTTCCCAACAAGCCTCCCAACGCGCTTCCATGGTTTTGTGGCGACTGGCCACAGACGACGATCAAGGCGATCTCATGCCTCCCCGTCCTTTGGGTCCCGACAACCGTGCCTCGGTCGTGTCCACTATCTCAGGGGAGTCCATATGGTCCCTCTCAACGGACTCGAAGTACCCTTCTGCCCCGCCAACGACGAGAGGTTCCCTCGTGCCATATGCGTGGGACCCCTTATTGGACGATGATGTTCCGGATGAAGATGATTTCCTCCACCAGCCTGATTCGGTCGACAAGAGGCCCTCCATTCTCAACCCCCGCGGCATTATGAACGTTGGTGTCCTCATTCTCCTCCTTGTCGGTCTCCTTGCCCTTTTCATCGCATTCCCCGTTATCACTTATGTACATGACAACTCCAACGCCCTTTTTATCGCGGAAACCGGAGGCAACACCCTCGCCGTCCCTGCCAACAACTCGTCTTCAAGCGCCAGTTAGGACCGAACTACTCGATTGCATCTCCGCTTTTCGCCAAGTTTTTGTCCACCATGTACTTACGAACGGGCTCGACGACTTCTCACATTGCTCATAGTATACCTTACACATCCTGTATACCTCCCCTTTCACGATACAGGGACGCTTTGTTTACCCGAACGTCCGTGCATCTTTTACAGACTCTTTTTCGCATAGGTTTCCTATCATTCCCCCCCAGTGCCTGCGGTCGGCATCATTTACCTACTTGCTGTGGTTCGGGCACTTTTACCTCGTTCCCCGCATAACATACGTTAAGTTATTGAGACCGTTCAAGCAGCGGACACTTTCTACCTTGAACTTTTCTAATCTTTCATAGGACGTAGTGGGACCATTTTTACGATTCTTTGTTCTTGGCTTTCATTCTTTCACTCTTTTCGCCTCTTTTGTTGGTCTCGGCGGTCGTACGTGATACAGGGGAAAGGGTCAATCAAATCTGGCACTCGCTCAGTGCCTGTCAGGTGTGGACACTCTGACTGTAGCGCACAAAGAGCTCATTGATAGTCATCTGCTGAAGTTCAGTAATGCCTATTAAAGGTAGATACAATTCACTATCTTGTAAAGCATCATTTGGACCTTATTTCATAGATTGCAATGCTTCCGTAGTAGAATGTCTGATGACCAAAGTGATTAATCATGCAGTCCGCGCTGAGCGCCGAGCGCTGAGATCGCGGCACCCACTTTGACGTCCAACGTCCAACCCTGCCCACGAGGCTCACTAGCGCCCATTTGACAAAATCTAATTCTTGAAGTAAACACCGCCTCAACCGGCTCGCGGACACAGGTTTTTGACTGTAAAGTTGACTCTTTCTTTACTCGGGACTGGGGCCCAAGCGCGGGAATCAAATTTCACACGCCAACCTCCGAGTCGACTGAGGTCACTGAAAAACAAAGGCTAAAAATAACCTCGTTTGCAGACAGCACCGCCCTGCCAGCGGCGACGACGCGCGCACACCGCAAGTGGCTCCGCCATGACGCTGTTCCACACAGATCCGGATCCAGATCAGATCATGCCTCTCTGAGGTCATGGTTATCACACGATTATAGGGGGTGCCGCTAAATCACCTGGCACTGGACTAGGGCAGGCTGCTCCGTAGTTCGGCAAGCTCTCGAGTCCGCCCCTCCTTGCTTTGTTTGGCGGTACGACCGAGACATACGGATCATACCAACAACTGTTGGCATGTCACACTGCCAAACCGCCTCGCAAATCAAGTTACATACAAGTCCACGCGTTACTGTACGTCCGGCGGTTCCGAACAACTCCTATCTTTTGTTTCGGAGCGCCCGAGGTGCCACTCTTCCGGCCTCAGGCAGCGTTTCATGTGGTGAAGAGGTTTAGGACGCGCTGAGACTGCACTGGGCGTCGTCGACTAGTCTCTGGGACTCCATCACCGCTCTTCGTCATCACACATCAGGTCTTTGGGCGTGGGCCCGGCAGTCCTCATCTGGCAACTACGGGTCGTCCCGGGCCCGCCACATTTCCATCTACTTGTTCTGCCGGTGAACGCGAGATCGTATCACAGAAGCGTGCGGAAGCGGACTTTGAGTTGTTGGAAAGGTATCGGATCCTTATGCAAGGAGGCGCATCAAACACGACAGGCATCACGCAAGTCAGGTCTCTCCTTGCCCGAGGTGAGCAGACCATTTGGGTGAGCACTACAATGGTACTACACTATCTTACGGTAACTATGCAGAATACGTTGGCCCTCTGGGCCAAAAAACAATACCTTTGTATGATGAAGTTGATGCAGTTAAAGTTCGTGACGTTCAAATAGCGTGATACACAACCCAGCTGGGTTCTGTGAAGGGTGCTGGCTGTCCTACTCATCGTAGCGTGTAGGCATTGGCACTCCGCTATCCATCAGGGGTAGGGTGAAGGTAAGGGATGTGGTCCGCACGTCTTAGGGGATCTGCCCTGCATACTACTCCATCATTCGATTGCCTCGACTCTCAATCTCCGCAAGAATGAAAAGTGAGCAGACCATTCTGCAAGCTATTGACAGTCAGGCCAGCCAGGTGGAAAGTGACGAGTGTATACCGCAAGAACCAAGCACGGGAGGGAGGGCCAGTTAAAAGTTGTCACTTCCCTGAACAATAATTATTCTGATCTCGTTACTGGTGCATCATGTCATCTCCTCAGTCCGTGCAGGACCTCCAAGAAACGGAGTACATCCAGATGCTGCGTGGATTCGGGAGGCCTCGGAATTCACCAACCTCTTCCCTCCGCCTTCTTCACCTGGTTGATATACGCGGGATTTATCTCCCTGCCCTCTGCGTTAACCCGTCTTGAAAAGATCGAGAAAGAGCCATACGTAATCAAAATTCTGTTGGACCACCTACTGGATGTCCCATTGTACGTCCCGTTTCAATTTCCTCCTTTCTCTTGTCCTTTCTTTTTTTAAATAACATATTTTCTGGAGCTCTCATCCCCTCTTATTTCGGTGTTGATGGTCAATCACCAGATTTGCGATCAGCTGCTCGTGTTGCTTCATCGGCATCATCGGGGTATTGCTCGTCTCGTGGGAGCATACGAAGAACCACGTCTGGCTCTGCTACTGATTCTTTTACCGCGTGACCGAGGGTGCCTCCTCGGGCTGGTCGCAATGCTCGTAAGCATTTATACCACCCGTAAGGGTGAGATGGATAGGTCCACCATTGCCACCCTCACCGCCACCGTCGCCATTACTGTATGCTTCGGCGCGTGTGCATTGTCGTCATATTGTAAAGTGGTCATTGCAAGGACTCAGAAAGTACACGAAAGAAGACTCAGTGGTGCTAGTCTCATACCTTAATTTATACCACATGCATCGGCACGGAATTTTTATTATATCAATCCTTAGTTTCTTTCTAGAGGGGTCTACAGTCGCAATTCTCTTTTATTGGTTTCAAGTCAACTTGGTCCAATGCATCTAACCTCTGTCTTTTTCTTCTGACTTCATTTGTCTCGAATTCACATGGACAATTATTTTAGCGGTCTTGTGGATTAGGGTGGCTGACGTTATGCAGGGGACTAGAGGCCACGGTGACGACAGTGCTACGTCAACCCATGGCAGTTATGACGACGCAACGGCAGCAGTGACCATACGGCAAGACAGCTGGGGCGAACCTGTCTATGGGAGCAAGGACGACGGTAGTATGCCAGCTGGAACGAGGACAGCTACGGAAAGCATGCAGTCCTCGTGGCCACGAGAAAATGATGCCGTGAGCGTGATGGCGAGGCAGCATTTACAGCACAACACCATCCTGTATCTCCGAGTCTATAGCAGTTAAAGTTATTTTGTCTGTTTACGAGGACTCAACACCTGGGCCATGTGCCAGCGGGGTATTTTTATTTGAAAGCAATTCCTTGAGCTGCGACTTGGTTGAAGGTTTTCTTACACAGTCAAAGTACGTGGTCCGAGCTCGTCACGTGCTCAGGCTGGAAGCAGTGGAAGCTAGGGGCTTCCATGTTACGTATCTCGAGATACGTGGCAAAGCTGGCAGCTAATCTACCACGGTGTTTCTCGATGGTGAATCCAATTCTGTATTTATCATTATAAGGGCTTCTACTTCTATCGCTCCCATTGTACACCTCAGCACCTCTCTGGTTTTTCCGCATTCAAAACTGGATCCGGATCGAATCCTCGAAGAACGGCGCCCGCGATAAGCCGCAGTATGCGGCGTCCGAGTCGCCGGCGTGAGAAGAGAATCGATATGACGGTTTCTCGAAATGTTCGAGTGGGTCCGAGTGACGCCTCAGAGACCGTCACGGTCCCATATGAGGACGGCGTCAAGATAGGTTACAGATACTAGTAACTTTTCAAAGCAGACTGAGGCGACTACGGCATGCACCGTCCGTGGTTCTATTTTCTCACATAGGCGCGCTCGTTATCTTATCTGTTGTAAACTGGCGTAGATGCTCCACAATTTAAGACGCTCACAGAAATCACAGGAACCGAATCAATCGATAAACAGCGGACTTGGAAGGCGTGCCCGTAGCAGAACTGAACAAACACTCCTATGAGCTCAGAACCTGTGAAAAAAACTTTCACAAACTTTGAAAGTGGGTGGCAGTGGGCAACGGCCAAACTTGACATTCAACCGACGCCCGCGTGCCCTCAGATATCTGCGGCCTGCACTATTACTGTATCCGACACGCCGACAAAGAGGAGGAGGACGCCTAAGCCGCAACAATATCCTGTGATCCCAATCAGGTACAGTCGGGCTGTGGCATCTCGGGATTCTCGGGCATTCTTAGCCGCGCTCTGTTTTAGAGTGGTGTGCCGACTGGGGGGCCCGTGGACGGACCCGCGGTGATTCGGTTTGTTCGTTTAGTTATTTGCCTCCGATCAGAGGTCGACGGGTCGTTCCTTGAGTCGGGAAATGTCAAGGTACTGAGATACGAGCTACAGGATAACTTGAAGGCCTGAATTAGGCTTTATGATGATACCACTGGCAAGGGAATCTCTCGATTCCCCGTGTTGATTGGCATTCTCAACGTCGTCTTCATTTACAAATATTTGTCACCTAACCAGACCTACTTCAAGTTTACCAGACATCTGCAACTGATCTGGCAGTGGTTATTCCTTCCTTTGTACTCTGGGGATAAATGAAGAGTTCGGAAAGGAACCCATCACATCAGGTCCAATGGGTCGTCATTCTGTACAGTCGCGGCAGGGTTAAGTGCAGACTCCTTGTCGGGGTCTGCGGAGATAGGAGTGAGAAGAGAGTCTGGAACTAGGATGGGAGCTTTGACCGGGGTGAGGGATTGAAACGGGGTGTTCAGGGGTTAGTGGGGAGGGCAGCAGCTCAGGTGCGGCCGAGTCAGCCTGGTGAGTTGGTTACATGCGGCAATCTGATGAAATAGTACGTGCTGTGTGTGGTTGATCGGGGGGTGAGACGATGCCCCCTAATATTCTTTTCATGTGATACGCCTGACAAGCGAAAGGTAGGAGTCGCCGATAGTCCAAATAACAGATCATTAGCTTAGAACATTTATGGGTTCGTCACAATAGTCGCTACTATCTCTATCAGACGAGCCACTCTGTGAAAGGAGATACTGTAAAGCCTGGCACAGTTTGTTAGGGTCATTTCGTTCCAGATGAGTCGCTCCAGTAGGCGCAAATGCAGTGCAATACAGGATGTGAATATATCAATAGCGATAGCGTGAATTGTGAGCACAAGCGGTGTACAGCATCCACGAAATTGACGTGAAACCCGAAATCGGGGGAAAGTGACGAGATGCGACTTGATTTCTTTTCTTTGAAATATGCCTGCGATTCTCACGCTCTGCAGATAAGCAGCACTTAGTTATTTCGGGCCCTGGCACCCATCTGTAATCATGTTATAATCCTTTTCTTCTCCCCTTCTCCCCCTTGATTGTTTACTGCATCAGTAAGCATCAGGAAAATCTGAGTTTTTCTTAACAATGCTTGAGCATGCTTAATATGACTTAACAACACTTCTAAGCACTTTTAAGCAGGAGGTCTCTAAGCTGGCCATGCTTAGGCTAAGCTAGGTCTTCTCCTTAATTTGACTTAGCCAGGGCTTATTGATGCTTATCTTGGGCTTAGTTCACTTAAATGGCAGCTTAGATCTGTGCTTACCAAAAGTTTCAAGCACACAGATTTAGGGCAATAAAATCCATATATTGAGCTAAACTACAACATGACTATGTACAGGAGATCCAATGGTTCCACCAGCCTTGGTGGAACAGCCCTGGCAGGGGTGGGGGCTGCAGGGCCATGGGGAGGTGGTGGTGGTGGTGGTGGAGGCGTGGGAGGAGGCGGGGAGGAGGCGAGGGCGGGGAGGCGTGAGAGAACGCGCGGAGGAGGCAGGCACATGGGAGGCGCGAGAGAGAAGCGCACAGGAGGCACAGGAGGCGCGGGGGCACGAGGGAGGCGAGGAAGCGCAGGAGAAGGAGGCGGGACGAGGGAGCGAGGGGAGGGAAGGGGGACGTGGAGGAGGTGTGGGAGGGGAGGAGGTACGGGAGGCGCGGGAGGAGGCACGGGAGGAGGCGCAAGACGTAGGAGGAGGAGGCGCAGGGGGTGGTAGTCCAGGCAGCAGAGGCGGCAGTGCAGGAGGAGGTAGTCAAGGAGGAGGAGGAGGCGACGAAAAAAAAGGGAAAAAAAGTCAGCACACGTTGAGGCGGGGCAGGCAGCGTGACAACGTACCAGGGCGTCGGCGCAGGCAGCACGACAACGTAGACTGCCTCACAGAGGCAGTGGATCCAAGAGGAGGCAAAAGCGGTGGGGGAGGCGTGGGCACAGGAGGCTAGGTGGCGGGGAAAGCCGCGGCCTCGGCTTTAGTGGTAGTATTGCGGGGGTGGGGGACTGCGTACGGATGTCAAGTGATATCATGCTCGGGGGACGGCGATGACTTTGGTGGTGGTGATAGCGCCTGTTGCGTCACAGGTATTGGGTAGTCCCGTGGTGACATGTGAGCGCGCGTACGCAAGGGGGGCATGACGACGCGAAGAGGCAGAGGCAGAACCAGAGAGGGAGGCAGAGAAGGAGGCAGAGAAGGAGGCAGAGGCAGGGGCAGAGAAGGAGAGGACGCGGAGGAGGCAGCGGTGGGACGTGTTCGGGCGGGGCAGACAACGACGGAGGGGGATAGAGGGAGAGATGGAAAGGGGCGGCAGACTACGAGAGGCACGAAAATCAACATTGTGCAAACAGTAGTAAATAATACACCCACTGAAACGACTTAGCGAAAATTTCGCGAGTCGCGACTTAGCATATTTTTTTTCGGACTTTAGTTAAATTACATAAATTAATGTTTTATTTCTGTTTGCTTGTCTTAAGTGTCTTACACATCCTAATTACTTAATGGGCTTATCTTTGGATTTCCTGATGAATAGAGTCCATACCAATCAAAGTAAGCAATGGTGAGACAAGCACATGGTTAATAAAATGATCCCTCTGTAGATAAGTCATGTCAGTACTGTAGCCATTATTTTTTAAATCTGCATTTAATAGTGCATATGTTCATCACAACAAAGACACGCTTGACTGCTATACCGAACAATCTAGGTACAGGGGGGGGTTGATGTGTCTTAATATGGAAAGTGGTATGGAATGTGTGAGTGTGTAGCGGGAGTGTGGCTGGGCAGCAGGCCCTACATGACTAGCCATGGTCTTCTGGGGGTGGGTCTCTCCTCCGGGGCCTGACACAGGCTTGTGTTTCCTATATGAATTTCACCAGGGCCTCCTCTCCTGCCTTCGTCCCGAAGATGATACTAGGGGACAGCGTCTGGGAAGCCGAGCGTAGGTGGCGGTCGCGGGCAGCGTGGAAACTCGCGCAGTGGAATAAGACGTGTGAGTCTGTAGTGGCACGAGGCCGCACTGACAGTCGTGGGGGTCTGGGGCGCGAGGGCGGTGTCGTGCGTTGTATTCTCCTGTGAAAGCGTGTTCAGTGAGGAGCCGAATGGCAGTGCAGAAGACTGGCCGGGAGGCAGTGGCAATTCCTTGCACAAAATCGGGTGGGTCGCCCGATGGTGGGTGATGGAGGGCCCAAACTGTAGCCAATTTGATCCGTGCCTGTGCACGAAAATGAAGTGTCGTGTTTGCGCAAATCCTGACAATTGTAGGTCTATGAAGGCCTGTGGAGCTTGGGAAACCACAGAAGTTCTTTCTCTTCTCCGTATATCCAAATCACTGTTGACTCAGATGAGGCCGGGTGACACTGTCACGGCACGCTGCCAGTGTCTCATTTGTGCGTCATTACGCCCAGTCACAGAACCGCGGATGAAAATCTATAAGTCTGATCAACTCAGTTGGCATTTAACGCACAGCATTGGAGGGTATAAAGACAGGTCAACGAACTTGAAGATGCGGCACAGGCTGGGCAGTCCCAAGCAACCCTTATCATGAGTAGTAGTACCCTTCTCAGCACTCTTGAACGTTTCATTAACAGTGGTCACGGCGGTACTCAAGTTGATTACGTGCTTTGGTATAACTATATTCCCTCCGAATGGGCTTCCATTACTTTTCTTGTGCTCTTCGGACTCTCTACATGTGCGTATGTCCCTTTTTGTTCAATAGGTCATTGCTGACAGTGGAAATCCGTGAAGTCATCCATACTATACAGGCTAGCTATTTCCGCATGTGGTTTTTATTACCCACTGCGGTTCTTTGTGGTTTCCTCGAGCTTATTGGCTGGAGTGCTCGATTATGGTCGAGCCAAAGTCCGTTCTTGCAGAAGCCATTCATCATACAGTGGGTGCAGTCGCCTTTCGGTCCCTCAGTTTGCTCATAGATGCCCAGAGTAACGACACTTATTGTCGCACCCACACTGCTAGTTGCAGCTAATTTCATTCTCCTGGGACGCGTCATCAGACGGCTCGGCCCACAATACAGCCGTCTGACACCTAAATTATGTGAGTCACATACCCAGTTTTCGTTAATCAGAATCGGTTTGAACGTGGACATAGATGCTATCGTATTTTTATCCTGTGTGAGTATATTTTGTCCATGCAAGATTAGGGTTCTTCTTACCGTTCTCTAGGACATCGTTTCCCTCGTTGTTCAAGGCATAGGCGGTACTACAGTGTCGGTCGCCAACACTTTGAAACAAGCAAATTTGGTCCGCATGCACTCTTGATGTTCTGCTGATCCTTCAACTGACCCAATGTACGGTATATCAGGGCTCGCACATCGCTCTCGGTGGTGTTCTATTCCAGCTTGGTGCGTCAGACACGTGCACGGCTATCTAGATGACTACTTACACCCTACAAGTCGCCATCACCATATACTGTGCCCTAGCAACGGAATTCCTCATTCGATACACACGGGAACGGCCAATACGACATGTTCCCGCAGGTGAGGATTATCGCGGGAAGGTGGACATTCCTCTGAAGCGCATGTTGTATGCCATGTCTGTCATGACAGGCTTCATCTTCCTGCGGTACGCTTCCTACGCTTCTTCTTGTTTACCTATCGCTAACGGTCTGTAGGACTATCTACCGGACTGCCGAATTTTTGGATGGATTCCAAGGCACAATTGCCTCGACTCAACCGCTATTCGGTACGTATCTCTGCTACAACTCGCAGTCGTACACTGGCAGAATCGTAACTAACTGTTGCACAGTCATATTCGATGGCGCAATGATCACCCTCGCGATGGTGACATTAAATATCTTCCACCCTGGGGACCTCTTGCAAAATCCTCAACTTGAATCAGATTATTATCACGACCCGACCAGTAGTAAGAAATTTAACGATTCCGTGAATCCCGCCGTGATGAGAACGGTATAACGAGTTACGATCTCCCTCTTCAACATCTTAGATATACCACATACAAACGCTTCATATTTATTTACGCATGTAATGTAAAATCTGTACATGTCTATGTTAGAACACAGTTCGAACCTCCTCAATACTCGTAATTGGGTAGCTGTAGGTCTGTATGGGACTTTGGTGGCCCTAAATACAGGTTGAATAGATGTCTTACTAGTAAAGCTTGAGCTGATGTGTCGCGCAAATGCTCATGGTAGCACCTTTCTTCACTCGGGCCGGCAGTGTAAAGAAATCGTGACACGCCGCTCTGACGTTTCTCTCGATTTAGGCAGAGAGAAAAAGATCTCCTTCGGACTGAAATCGAACCAGCAACCTTTGGATACCACAGATGTTCTGTTATAGTCTCATGCACTTCCGGCTGAGCTACCGAAGGTCAACTGCCAGTACAGTCGTTGTTACGACCTCCTCCACACGAATCCCGCGATCGCCCAAGGCTGAGACATTGTGGCGAGGATACAATAGATATGGCCCCAATCGGTGTGTTCAATAACGAACCCGCAACGACTTCTCCTATTGTAGCATCCCACACGCGATTGTGCGACTGGGCGAGGCTGATGCGACATTTCGCCCGTCTGCAACCGTTGTGGCAGAAGACGTGTCCCAGTAAATGGGCCCGCTACGACCTGTCCTATTGTGGCGTGCCGTAGGCGAATCGTTCCAGCCGATGCGATTTCCGAAGAGAGTACAACCGGAATCCGCGTGTCCAGTAAATGGGCCCGCTATGACCTGTTGTAGCATCCCACACGCGAACCGTGCAACGCTGCCCATCCTGGGAGAATGCAACAGAATTAACACTTGCAACCATGGGCCTGAATTGTCACTGGCTAACGAGACCGCCGCCCGCGTTCCAAGGATAATGTGAACTTGATGAATGTAGTAATATCCAGGAAGAGCTTAGTGCGAAAGGGAGGTCAGAGACATGTATTTGCAGGGCACTTCTATGCCACCGCCAGGCCAAAATATCGCACAAATGCTGACGCATCGTGAACCAGTGCAAACTAATTCTGTCTCGAAGAGCGATCGGATATTGTGATCGTAGACAATAAACCAAGGCAGGAATGTGCCAGCTGGTACAGGGTATCAGCAAGATCCACGTAAAACGCCTTATTGGGTCAGAGAGTCTCGGAATGAGGTATAGAGGATCGATGGGACGCGTTTAATCAGAAGCCAAGGCGACGGAGAATTTCAAGAACAGGAAATCCTCGAGGTCAACACTGGGCGCATGCTATCGCAGAGCAATCACTGATTCTATGTAAAAGCTGGCCCATGATGGACCGAAATAGAAAAGGTCTGAACATATTGGAGATAAATGGGACACGGGATAGTACGGGGAGCGCCACGGTACGCACGAGTCCAAATGCGAGGATGTATGCCGCGAAAATAGCGGTTGTGGGCGAACGGTGCTTCATTGTACTGACAAGTTGTTTGAGTCACGTGGATTATTGAACAATGTTAATCACGTCATCTCGGATCATAACTTTGCCCGAACCGAACGAATGTGGTACGCTCCATCGGGTGCTTCATTTTGCCAACGGCTTCAATCTTCCTCCTGACCCACTTCAGGATGGTGGTGCCCGGGCCCTGGGCTTTGTAATCGATTGTACTCAGTTCGGCCGAATTGCAATACATAAGTTACTGCTGGCATGCCGCACATTGACACATCGCCGTCGAAACGGCGAGAATTCCTGGAAGAATTCTTTGACTTGGGCATGGCGAAGGTACGGTCGTAATAAACAATAATGCCGTGAGTTTACCGAGTCAGAGCGCAACTCGTGAGTTGCCAGTCTGCTAACGAATCAGGACCATATCGTCGGACCATCGGACCTGTTTGGAATCGGATTCTGGACGGTGTATCTCTCCATCGTCGGGTCAGTATATATATTGCGCAGATCTGTGGGCGTATGTTCTAAGTGCACTGCAACTGAGCGATGGCCTCAGCAGAGAAAGCTTTATCTCTATCCGAAAGTATAACTCATGACAATCCTAGCGGCCCTCCTTCTCCGACAACACCAGATGGCGGCCTATTAGATTCCATCAACCGTGACAATGACCATGTTATCGTCGTCGATTGGAACGGTCCAGATGACCCAGACAATCCAAGAAAGTGGGTTGTGCATAGTTCTCTCATCATTGTCTCACTGTAGCTGGGATATGTAGTTGGAACTTTAAAAAGAAGTGGGGAGCAACCTTTATCGTCTCGGCTTTCACGTTCATAAGTCCGGTCTCCTCGTCGATGATCGCACCGGCTTCAGAGCAACTGGCAGAACGCTTCAACATCCACAGCACTGTTCAACTCGCCATGGTTACCTCTGTATTCGTTCTTGCCTACGGTGCGTACCTGTCCTTTCTGCACTCTGCATAGCCTTCGTTCATTCCATTCTCTTTGCCATTATCGTAGCCTTTGGCCCATTATTCCTTGGTCCGCTCAGCGAATTATATGGACGCTCTCATGTACTTCAAATCTCGAACCTGTGGTACCTCGGTATATGCTCTCTTATCACCCCAATCGAAGCTAACGAATCCTTCCTCTTCACAGTTTGGAATTTGGCGTGTGGCTTTGCGCAAAGCAAGAATGAGCTCATTGTGTTCCGCTTCCTAGCGGGACTCGGTGGGTCAGCCCCACTTGCTATAGGTGGAGGTGTCATCGGCGATTTGTTTGACGAAGAACACCGAGGACAGGCAATTGCAATCTATTCACTCGCACCCCTTCTAGGTCCTGTCGTCGCTCCTGTCGCTGGGGCTTGGATCGCTGAGAAATCAACATGGCGTTGGGTGGTACGAGCCCTGACCTCACACATGACCCATACAACTGCCCTGACCATCACGAAATAGTTCTGGTCAACGACCATTGTAGACGCCGCTATCCAAGGATTAGGCGTGCTGTTTCTGAGAGAAAGTGAGCTTGTCATTCAGCTTGTGTGGCGATACTATTCGACTAACCCAACATGTCTGTTATAAGCGTATGCGCCCGTTCTCCTTGAGCGCAAAGCGGCATCAATCCGTAAAACCATGGACGAAGAGAAAGCATCTGGAGTGGTGACCCGAGGTGCTATGAGCCCAGGAGACAGGCAGTGCGTCTAGTTCAATCACCGATGATGTTCACTGCTTACCGTTACGCAGTTGGAAGACTGTATTCAGCAAGGCTCTTGTTCGCCCGTTCAGGCTGTTCATATACGAACCCATTGTACAGCTTCTTGGTCTCTACATGGCCTTTGTCTACGGCCTTCTCTATCGTATGTACATGGCATCTCCTCGACTAACATATTGTCTCACGTGTCACAGTTTTTATCACGACAATACCTTCCACTTTCCAAAATGTATATCACCAGCGCGTAGGCATCGCTGGCCTTCATTATCTCGCTCTTGGTGTAGGCCTCACTGCGGGATCACAAATCAACGCAAGGTTGATTGATAAGTTGTATCGGAGGTTGAAATTTCGCAATGGAGGGATTGGGAAGCCCGAATTTAGGCTGCGTGAGCACCGATTTTCATTTTCCTTGATTATCTGCTTCAATTCATCTGGTTGCCGTAGCTACTATTGTCCCTGGGACGATTCTCTTACCTGCTGGCATGTTAATTGCCGGCTGGACAGCACAAAATCGTGTTTTCTGGCTAGTGCCTGATGTGGTGAGCGATATGAACTGTACCGTTTGTGATGGTTCTAAGAAACTTCTACAGGGCATCGCGCTTGTCGGAGCTGGAACGATTATCACATTCCAAAGTATTCAGACATATGTCATCGATTCATTTACACTGCACGCTGCTTCTGGTTGGGTCCAGCCTTACCTTCGTTTGTTTCTTTGCTCACACGTTGATTATCCTAGCTCTTGCGGCTGTTTCGTTCTTACGCTCGCTGGCCGGCTTCGGTTTCCCGTTGTTCGCTCCTACAATGTACAATGCACTGGGTTACGGCAAAGGAGACACCATCCTTGCTGCCGTGGCTATCGTTGTAGGCTGTCCTGCGTGCGTAACAAGAATCATCTACTACACACATACCTGATTTTAGCGCACAGACCATGGCTGTTCTGGTTCTACGGAGAGAGGATACGGAATGCTAGTCGTTTTGCTTATAAAGGGCGGGTTTAAAGCTGTCTTCCCTGATGAAGGGGTGCGCCTTGCCGCCCTCGAGGAGTTCCACGTCAAGAATGCTTTTTTCTCACCGCCCATCTACATTCTGTTCCGTTCCGCCGTCTTTGTCACTGGTCTTCTGCAACGCCTGTCTTGCCTCCCCTATTCTACCGGTTTACGTGGGGGTATGAGATATCACGTTGGGAAGAGGTCTCTGTCGCCTCCCCATGGCAAGGACACTGAAACCAAGAGCATTCCTAGGGCGAGGATATTTTTTATGATGATGATCTGCACATCAAAGTTGTTTGATCAAAGTTCTAACCATGCCTGCTATTCAGTATGTACCACTTTATATTACAAACCGTTGTAGCATCAGAGTATACAGTACCGGTATCTATCAATTGCATACCTATCGGTGGTACCAGTAGACTTGTCTGATTCTCCGGTAACCGGCGACTTGCGAATGAGTACCGATGTCTCTGATGATAGAAATATCCCAATTTGAACACTACACTCAACGTCACGAGAACAAAAGGGAACACATGGGTGTATTGTTCTTCCTGAGTAGCGTAACACTGCCGCCTGACCCGGACAAAACAATGGGGGCATTTGGTCTACCGCATGCATGCAAATTGTGTGATTGCCCGTGGCTCAGGCTGATGCATTACGTTGCTTGTCAGTCGGTGTGACCCGTGAATGGACCTTCTATGACCTCTCCTGTTGTAGCATCCCACATGCGAATCATAAGCTGATGCGATGTCTCCCATCTGGAGAGAATGTAGCAGATTGGTTGAAGAGGTGTAGTACACGGTGAGCATATCATATTCCATGGCTGAGTTCAAAAGTCATTAAAGGGGAAAACGAGTTACCATAGTTTGCTGGTCCTTTAGTGTGAATTTGGGAGCCTTTAAATGAATTTCAGACCTCTAATTACCTAGTGTAGTTGAGCGTATGGGGATTAAGGTAAGGCTCAAACTATGTGGACATGAGAGCTGTGCAACTCCACACTGGAGCCCGAGGTAGGAACATGGGTGCAAGGCCAGCCGCTTGGCTGCCTCACAATGGGCCTCCTACGACTTGTTCTGTGGTAGCATCCTCCACACGAATGATATGGTCATGTGAGCCCGATGTATTGCTCGTCTATGACCTGACCTGTTATGGCATCCCACACACGAATCGTGCGCGATTTGGTACGCTGCCCATCCAACGAGATAACAATGGATGTAAATTCTCCAGCGGCGAGGGCGCCTATAGGAACGGTCGAAAGGAAGCGGTTGGTTGAGGCAGGTCAGCGGCCTCAACAGCATCGTTGAGGTTGAACCACGTGAAGGTTGAGCGCTCACGAACACTGAACATTCGGGAAGCGCAACTTCCCAGGAAAGGTAGATCCATACGTATCGACGCCCTGGATGTGAGGTTAAAAATTCAGCTGATAAATGTAAAGGAAAAGAGATATTGAGCATACTTTCACGACTGACGGCGTCCATCACCCGCATGAGAATATCAATGGTATTCTTATCGTATCCATAGCTTCATCAGCACTATCGAGAGTACTTGACGTCTTCGTCTCCGTTTGGCTGTCCGCTACTAGCCTCACGAGACTACTGCTCTCGATAGAAGATCAGTCGTCCAGGATAGAGAGGCGGAAAATGTAGTGGGTTGCATGCAGCAGTGAGACGCGCCGCACTTTATTCGGTGACAGTCCAGAATGGCTATTGTAGGTTCGGAGTGGCAGCCACAGACGAATTTGCGTTTGCGATAGTTAAATAAGGTGTGGCTGACACCACTGAAAGTCCATCATGTCCGTCCGCATCGTGATCAGCACTGCTAAAAACGATATCAAGTTCTACATGTAGGATGTCCAGTCAGACGCATCAGTAAAAAAAAGACGTACCGCGTTGGGGTTCAGAGGCTGTCCTGTTTTCCAACATTCCCCACGTCCCTTTTCGTACGAAGAGATAGAGATGGAGAGTGGGTTGTACAACACTGCAAGAGAACTCAGTTTAGATAGAAATGAACAGACGATATTTCCTACATGGCGTTGACATTCTCGTTCCTGTCCACATGATCACCCACGCTCTTCACAGATCGTGTCTGACATGTTCTCACCCCGTCTGCAGCACTTACCTAAACTCACCTTCTCCCAAGTAGGAGCAGACGGGCAGGGGAAAAGAAAGTACTTATCAGGGCATGGTCGTCTCCCTGCGTGCCAGTGACCTGGAGTGAGCATCCACTCCAGGTCACTGGTACGGAGCGAGCTCTGTTGCGTTTCGTTTCGCTGCCTGAGCGCTATGTACAACTTGAACGTTTGAACCGCGAAGATCTGGAAAGAAAAAAAAAACAACCTTGGGCTGTAAGTAGAGGTTAACGGGGGAAAGCATCGGGTGTGAGACACTTTGGCACATGTGAGTTCTGTACCACCTGGGTATTTTTCGTATATATGGAAGACATTGAAACAGATGGAAGAAAGAGCCTCGTTCTGCCAACTTGAACGACAATAACATCAACGCTGAGTCAGCTATCTGCCAGTGAGCGCTCTGAGCCTGTAGCCGCTGTCACGGTCTTTTTTTTTTTGAATTGGTGTTTATTGTCCCTGCACTGATTATCACTATTATATTCAAGTTGCCGGCCGCTGTCACGGTCGGCAACTTGAATATAATAGTGATAATCAGTGCCGTTAGCATGCATGCCACCCGTACAGTAGCGCTGGTCAAATAGACGCGGATTATGTTTGCGTTGCCATGGGTCACCGTGTTAATAGCAGCTTAGGGGCCATTCTAGACTCAGACGCCGCCTTCAAGTTGATCGTTGCCACAACTTGAGGCTCCACTGGCAATACACACACTTTTTGAAGGAAAAGACATGGATTAGAAAAAAATGAATCGTGATGGAAAGGACAGCAGTTTGGGGGCCCATGGAGGGGAGGGGATCAGACACAACTTAAGACTGGATTGTTGTGCCAGTGTGCACTGGCGGCTTAGCGGACTTGTCTCAAACTTCGTGTTGTGACCCTCAGAGCTGAGCGCTCAGCTCTGAGCACTGAGTACTGAGTACTGGTGACGTGTCGATGCACTGATCCGGTCATGGTCTATTAACACAACGGTCTTCTTCCCTATTATATAGTAGTATTGTATATCATTTCGAGTGGTATTCATGTATCATTAAAATGGGTGTCCAATAGTCCATTTTCGACGACCGATGCCGGGTGGCGATAGGCACCAGGAAAGGAATCTAGACGTGACTTACAAGCCGACATCGAACACGATTAAACGGCTTTTTCCCGCTCAGCCTTCTCAGCCTCGAGCTGTTCAGCTATTTTGAGATCCTACCAAACAGTTATACATCCGCGGTAACGGTGGGGCTAGAAGCAGGTGCTCACAAAGCAAGGTGCGAATTGACTGCGTTTGCGAATCCGGGCTCCGTATTTCAAGAACAGGAATGGGATAGGTGCAAGCACGGCTGCAAAAAGGCCAATAAGTGTTGCGGCCCATTGTATGCCCATCTGTATGTGCCTCGTGTCAGGAGGCTTGGTGAGAAATAGAATCATTTATACTCACGTTTGTAAACATTTGCACTGTGAATAGAGGGAAAGCCGCAGCAAGTGCGGATCGAATCACCGTATTGGCAGCGAAAGCCGACGCGGCGAACATTCTACGCTCACAATGTCAGAGTCAACAACTTCTTGGCAAGATTATTAGCAGGCAAAACCTTACAGATATGTGTCCACAAGGTATTCTGGAATGTGGGTTGTGATCAGCACAGATTGCGCAACGCATAGTACATTAACATACCAGGCAAGAAATGAATACAAGGCCGATTGACATCCCAATCGGGATGGTGCTGAGCGCGGGGACATACCACGGGACTTCTTTATACGCGCCTGTCCATCCCAGCCAGAAAGAACCAAGAACGAGTAATGGGGCTCCAACTGCTGCACCGTACAAGCGGAGCTCGGGTGGAGGAAAGCCACGCCACTCCTTGATAAGATCGTTGTATCTTATTCTAATTCCTCCGATCCAAAGATTGGATACGGCTCCGACTGTCGTTCCGATGCCCACACCGAGAAAGATCAGCCCACATTGGCTGATTGAGAGTCCGTGGTGGCCAATAAAGATAACCGGCAACGCCTCAAACACTGAGTTACTCTTGGTAAATAAAAATGAAAAGAAAGCGCGGAAGATGAGACCTACATGCGTACAGAACAGCATAAACCAACGATACGTAGATCGTGATCAGAACCAAGATTGGTTCCTGAATAAGCATCTTGAAAGGTCGATAGAGCGTATGCTCCAGCAAGACATCCACAGTCCATTTGATTTCGCCCTCTGCATGAACGTCTTTATTTTTGACTGGATCCTCTTTTCGTAAGCGCTTAGCCTTAACCAAATGTCAGCGCATGGGGTCAGACAGCGGATAGTTAGTTTAATCCTTGCCTTCTGCCGCAAGATATACGGCCCATAAGTCTCCGGCATAAAAAAGAATGAGACGACCGTGCAAAAACCGGCAAGGATCATCTCGACCCAGAATACCCATCTCCAGCCGGCCTTGCTAGAAACGATACTGGAGGACAGAATGGTCAGTTTACTCATCAATAACTGCCATGTCCACGGAGAAACTTACAAACCGGCGACAACAGGACCAAGGGCGGGGCCGAGGAAAATAGTCGTAAACATTAGACTGGATGCAGGCCCACGACCCTCGGCTTCCCACAAATCGGCCATGAGACCGCCCGAGTTATTCAGCGGAGCACTTGCAAAAAATCCGGATAAAAACCGCGTCACGAGTAATGTGGGCATGTCCCGCGCGAGACCTGGACCCAGGTGGAATAGCGTGTACGCCGTAAGCGCCGGGATGAGGATGGCTCTCCTGCCGAGTATTTCGGAGCCCGGACCCCAGAATATTGGCCCAAATACGTAGCCCAGGAGGAAGACCGTCGTGACTAAGTCGGAAACGACCTTGGATGAGTGAAATGCTTGGGCAAGAAACGGGGAGGTGAACGACGGTGATGACGATGAGTACGTTCTAGGCGAGGGGGGAAGCACTGTGATGAGCTACGTGAAACCAAAGAAACTTGAACTCACGCGCTGAAGTTGTTGATACTGACGAGAACGGTGACAAACCATCTGTACTTTACGGACCAATTACGCGGATTCGTAGGATCGTTGGGACCATCCCAGGTCACCACACTAGAGTCTGCCTCACCTTGCGAGGGTAATGGGCTCGGGGCGACCGCTGTGTACTTTGGATCAAGGAATCCATCTTGCTGACGATCATCGTTCAGCTGTGGCAGTTGGCCACTCTCCGCCGCAGTTACAGAAGATGTCTCAGATCGGAGAGGCACCATAGCCATGTTGAGACGAAAAAATAACACCAACTGCTCACTTGTGGTTATTTATATGTTGTGCTCACTGTTAGCGCCGAGACTCTGAATACTGGTTCGGAGAAACACATCCGAGCCCGAATCATCCACCTCAGCATATAACGTTTTGCCCGAGCCTTCCGCGCCGAGTCTCTCGAGGATTGAGACTATGCCCTGAGATTAGTGAGCGTTCAGCACGAATCAGCAGGCCCCACATGGACCAAGTAGAAACTGCTGAGCAATGTATCACCACGTGACCAGGGCACAACCCCAACGTACACTCAAGAGACCATCGCTGTAGTTGGGGCGGTGTTATCAACGGAGCGCCCAATCTTGAATGAATAGCATATTTCAGCTCCAGGGGATGACTTCGACGTTTGGCGTTTGGCAGCTAAACTTTACTCTTCTTCCAAGTTGAAAGAGCTGGTGTAAATTGAACTTCAGTGTCTCCAAGCCAATGGCTCAAATTTGAGAGCTTCAGCCTAGGGGAGCCAATCACCAAGTTTCTGTATTTCCAGTTGAGACTGCTCATGGATCCAGCAAGTCGTGTTCTCACGCCGGCTCAAAGTTGGCATCCGGCATCCGGCTAACCTCGTTCCCGGGACTTTCGTCATCAGTGATCGCTGACAATTCAAGTTCCATTTGTATGCAAGTCAGGTCTGGTGATTTCATGGGGTAGAGCAAATAGATTGATGATTATGTGTACAACCAGTGCGGGGCCGAGAAAAGGTGGGGTTGTTTTTTTTTTTTCAGAGGGTAAAGGTTTACCCTGGATCCCTAGTAGTAGTCAGCGAATCCTTGCAGTTTCTGCGCGATTCGAAGCGGAAATCGGAAGGCAGTCAATCGAGCGCCGAAAGTCTGCACAATCCTCACAACAGCTTCCTTCATCGCTGCCCACGACGTATCAATTACAAACTTCACGCAAGTTAAGACAACAACATACCATCGGTAGGGCGACTGTACACATCAATGGCTCGAGCTGCCTCCTCTGCATCGTCGGATACCGCAATTTCCCTCTGAACATCCTCAAGGGCGGTGAGGAAGGCGAGTAACGCCTCGAGGATGCGCGGGATGTCACGCTGTACGACACCGTAGCGATCTTCGGTCAACGACGCACAGACTAGCCTTGACAAAACTACGACATGTCAGCTGACTCACTGACAAGATGTCCCAAATGAAAGGGCCGACCTTCAGCGACCAGAATGTCCGTCTCGCGATTGGGTACGGTGGTATCAGCGAGACGACTTGCACGAGGACGCGACCACCACTGCGCCAGCTCCTTAGTGGCCGCTTGAACCTTTTGCGGAATTAGGCCACTCGGTGTCGGGATCTTCTCCAGAAGTGTGGGTCTAGCCGCCTTCACGGTGGCAACAGTCTTTTGCACTGCCGCTACCGGAGCCGGTCGTCCTGTCGATTTGAAAAGGTCTGGTAGATGAGCCACAGTAGTGTCAAGAGAATGTTCAAGTGCCTGTGTCACCGTTCCATCGGCAGCCAACGACTCAACGACAGAATGCAGGGGTGAACTTGACGTGGTCCTGAAGACCGATTTCCGAATGAAGGGTGTGGCGGGTGCAACTGGACCTCCGGACTTCGGCTTCGGTGCCGGCGTAGCTGGAAAGACCATGATCAGTGTGCGATTAAGGATGTAGGGATAACGGCAAACCTGGTGGCGGCGGAAGAGCCCCACGGCGGAGAAGTACCTGGTAATCCTTTCCGAGGAGGAGCAGGGAAGTGCGCACTAAGGTCGCCCAAATGGTCGGGTTGTGTTTCTGGTCGCCAAACAGCGTAGTTCGGCGAGCACTCGCTGCTGCATCGTCACTCTCCGCGAGTGTGCGAAGCTCCATATAACTGAAATGTACACAATATGGGTCGTTGCTTGTTATCCCAGCTATCAGTGTGAGTAAGGGGTCGGCGGTGCGAGGCGCAATAGCCAAGGGCTATAACGTAAACCCTGAGACACAACCATGTCCGAAAGAGAATCGGACGCACTTCTTGGACTTTAAAATCGAACAAACTCTCGGCAAATTCCCATCCTCCAACTGTGGTGAGCCCAAGCAAGAACGCATGCCAAACGAGTTGGCGATTCCGCCAGAGGTATACGAGGCTCCATCGTCCCCGTAGGAAGTGGCCAAGGAAAGGTCGGAACAGACGGGAAACCAATGGGACCTGGAATAGTATTGGGAGTGCCACGGCACGCACGAGTCCAAAAGCGAGGATGTATGCCGCGAAAGTAGCGGTCGTGAACGCAAAAGCTGTGGCGCTAACGGTCACGACTCGGCGGAAAAGCGCACTGATAGTATCTATTTGCAAGATCTGTCAGATGTAAGAGTGGATTCCACGACGACTTGGAGAACGGAGACACCTGGCCTTGTGTCCAGCGAACAGTCGCACGGTCGAGCAAAATATTCCTGAAGTGAAAGCATACGGCGATTGTGACTTGTGCCGTGAATAAGAATACAAAGCGACCATTTAGATAGTAAGGGTGTTTCCTGGGAGGAGGGATGAGTTCACGGGATCACACGATGGGGAGAACTTACTTTGATTTGACAAAGATTCCAAGGTAATCACTGCTGTGGGGGTCACTCTCGAAAATGCGGCCAAATACGACGTGAGAGATTGAAATGAAAATGGCTGCGAGAATGTACACGGGGAGAGCACGAACGGTGCTTGGTTTTGACAGTGCGGCTTTGAGACGTTGTGAGGGAGAAGCGGAAGGTGTTGGGACAGCTACATAAAGTAAGATTCAAACGCACAAAGAAAGTATGTCGACATGCTCACCAGTAAAGAGCGACTTGCGAAGAATAATTACAGGTAACACCCCGAATGCCCACGCAAAAGTGGCTACGAGGAGCGTACTGGGAAGGAAGGGCATGGCGAGCGCGTTTGAAACGCCGAGAGAAGATATCCCGCCAGCATTCCACGTCTTCCAGAAAATTGTTGAAATCCACACAGGTAGTGCAGACGGTGGGAGGATCTCATGGAGAAGGCGGCGGCGAAGGACGGCGCGTGCGAAGGGTTCATAAGTTTGTGAAGCAGGGGGCACAGGGGGCGCCGCACGGGCTGACAGTGTGGATGTTATAGCACGGACAGGTTGCGTGAGTCTTGGTGGGGACGTTGGCGCGGAGGACCGAATAGACATAATTGGCGGCCGGCCGTGTTTTGAGGTACGAGGCGAGTGAGTGAGCTTTCAGAACGCGTGCGTGTCAAAGGGACGCATCAGTCACGTGGAATACAGAGTTCCGCACTTTCGGCTTGGGCCGCTTGGCTCCGCCCGTCGTCACAATTACTCCACATACTTCACCCGCTCGCATAAGAGTCACACCGCTCAGGGGCATTCTTCTTAGGCCGAGGATATCAAAGAACACAAGATGCGATCTCAATCAAAAGTAATTTTGATCAAGGTGCTCTGTTATTCTCAAGATGCCCGCTGATCTGTACGTCCCAAAGTTCACATTACAGCCCTTGTTAACATTACTAGTAATCAATTGCATCACACCTAT
Source organism: Lactifluus volemus (assembly GCA_022376515.1). NCBI lineage: Eukaryota > Fungi > Basidiomycota > Agaricomycetes > Russulales > Russulaceae > Lactifluus > Lactifluus volemus. The sequence continues at coordinate 747,866 of WTXI01000011.1, forward strand.
CGGTGGTAGACTTGTTCGATTCTCCGGTATCCGGCGATCCGCGAATAGCATAGCATTTTCCCAGCCACGTTTCTGATAATGACAGAGCTATCCTAATTTGGATACCAGGCTCGAGAACAAGGGAACAATGGGCGTATTGTTCTTCCCAATAAGCGCAACACTGCCGCCTTGGCCCGGGCAAACAATGCGGGATATGGTGTCTCATACTCTACATGGCAACACATGACACTGGGGTTGTGATCGATCGGGTCTTCTCTTTGTTCTTATAGTCCTCGGCCCTCGGCTAGACTATCTTTAATCCCCTACTTATTCACTCCTTACTTTGTTCACTTTCACTACTACCTCCTTGCCCTAATTTACTCTTTTGAACCCTTTTGCTGCCATGACCTCCACAAATATTGCCACCAGCTCTCCTCCACCAACCACTAATAAACTAGACGCTGCGCAGCGCGCACGCGTAATGCGCTCCTCTCGAAAGATCGGTGCTGTCCTGGGGACAACACCTTTTTCCCTCGAGTCGTGCGCAGGCACTACACACCACCATTCGACGAGACGGGATATCCACGCAAAGCGTCGCCATCGCCATCGCGAACGAGCATCGTCCATCTCTGAGACATCACCGCTGATCTCACTCTCCGCTATTTCTACATCATCCGACGAGCCACTCTTGCACAAGTCTGATACTTCGACGGAAGAGCTTCTCGCGCCGAGGGTGTCCACATCGAGACAACGTGACAGGACGCCACGTCCCCTCTTCCTTAGGCTCGACACTGTACTCCTGTCGTCGTCCGACCCCCCCTTGTCCCCCTTGTCCCCCAACACCGATGATGTCCCACCCACACCACCCACACCAATAGAGCTGAGCCGCACCGAGACACGGAGACGCAAGATGGCGCGTGTCGTGCGTACGCTAGGCGAAAACGTTCCACCAGAGCTCGTGTTCCAGCCCTCCTCGGACGATACCGAATTGTCGGAAAAGGTTTCACCACTTCCAAGCCCGATACCTCACAACGCCCGATCAGGGGCTCCACGGACGCAACCCTCGGTCAAGCTTACGCGGCCCCGCAGCAGGTCAGTGGCAGGCCCGAGCTCCCGATGGCAGCGACTCGTCGATCTGCCGGCACCCGTATTTTCGTCTAGCACACGAGCACCCGCGGATCAGCATTGGGTCGGCGCGTGGAATCGCAAAAACATTGGGCAGGTGCAACGCGAGCTTCGATCTCTTCGACAGCGCTAGGGGGGTTGCCACTCGATGATCAAGATAAGCCACTGCGTGGCTGTCTCATTGTTTCGTCGTCCCATCTCGGCTCCTGTGTCTACTCTTACTCATCCTTTTCCAAAAAATAATTTAATTTGTACCCATACATCTCTGCTCTGCGCGCGACCTGGACGCTGCTTGTAGCCACCAAAAGTTGAACCATGATTTCTAACCCTACATTAGCTTCTTTATCTTTAATATCTTTCCCTGCCAATCATTCATTGTGTTTTTAGACCGTTACTGCCTACAACCACGTTCTAATTATTCACTCCTTCAAGGAGATAGGCCACTAATTTATATGACATGTATGACGACTATGTACCGCTCGTGTATGCAATTCCATTTCGCCTCGTTCTCGATCATCGAATTACATGTAAACACCGTGGAGATGAGCACGATGTATCACCTCTTTACAAGGCCGTGGATGTGCAGCCTCCTTCGCGAAGCTATTTTTCTCAACTTCCCTTCCCCCCATTTATGTACGATCAGCCAGGGGTTGATGAGTGTTTCAGAAACCTACGCCACTGCATATTGCAGCGCGATAGGGTTCCTACGAAGTTCTATCCTTACCGCAAGGCGAATCAAGTCCTTCTTCGACCTGTGATGGTATCACAATGGGTATCACCAGGCCCCACCGCCCAGGTCTCACAAATATGTTTGTATTCGGATGTCACGGACGCGTAGATCGTTTTGCGAAAGCGAATAATGCTGTCGCCTCGATTTATTGCAGGATGCACATATATGCTTCGCAGCCGAAGCCCCGAAGCCCGTGCTCCATAGTGACGGACATACCCGTCACCGTTCGCGGGCAGCCGACGGAACCTACTACAGCTAGATTGGTGCTGTCCACACAAAAAGAAGCGACGATCATCTGTCAGAGCAAGCAAAAGGGGGATATTCGAAACAAAAGAAACGTTCTTGGGAACGTCGCCACCGCCGCTTCCCGTGCGACGAGGGAGAATCGCCGTGGTGGTTGTGCAGACCCAGTCGAGAAATCCATCTGATACGTTTTGATGAGACGTTTGCGAGCCCGGGTCGCTGATTATAAAAAGTTGCACCGCGGCCGTCCCAATTCTGGGCGTGTGTTGCATCATCTGCTCGAAGCGAAGCGGCCATCGACCTGATTATCACGGACTGAAGCTGGATGGGTGAGCACAGATGCACTGGCACACATTCAGTACAACTCCGAGTTGATCAAATGTCACCTTCTATAAACATTGATTGCGGTCATTGCCATTCGACATTCGACGATGCATGCCTGGACGGCAGAAAAGAGTATAACGATGAACCAACTGTTTGCCATAAATCGCATTCGTTGTATTGTATCTCGTGATTGTAAAAACAAAAAAAGGAAAAAGTCATGTCTGAGAGGAAGTTGATGAATATAAGGAACAACCGACCCATCCACTCCCCATCGCGCTGGAAAGACCAACCGAGAAGTAGACATAGGGTGCTAAGACTTCCGTGATTTCTCTGGGCATGACGTGACACTCGAACGGCTGCGTGTAGATGGGCAGCCATGAGCAACATTGGGGAAATTAGCGAGTCATGCAGCCGCACAAAGAAAAGTTGTTTCTCAAAAAATGGAGAATTTATGCACGGCGAAGCGTGAGAGTAAATGTCATAATCAATCCCCTCCTTTTGCCCCGCTCAGTCGTTCACTTTGAATTTCTCGCTCAATCATTGAATCAGCATAAAATGTCGCCTTAGAGTCGGGGACAGTAGCTCCTATTGCTACTGGTTGTATGTCCAATTTGGGAGCGAATGCTGCTTCGTATAATATATCTTCATATAACGAGAACCCATCTCTATTCTCTAGAGTTATCCAAGTCAAAAGTTGGTTTGAATGGCGGAGCAAGTAACGAAGATGTTCAGATCTGGCATCTGTTGAGCTACACCAGTGTACCATTATTTTTGGGAATAGTAAGGACATAGTGTATCTAAATGGTGCGTCCAGGAACTGGGGATGAGCGCATCATGCGAGTGGGCTGATCAGCCTACCAAACCTGTCAGACCCTCTGAAGGAAGAGTGATAACCGAAAGACGCACTTGATTAAAGAAGGCTGAGGATTGCTTCGGGTGTAGCCAACGTAAATAATGAAGGGGATCCAGCCGTAGTGGAGGACGGTCTACAAGTTGGTTAGTGGACCGTGTACGGGATTACAGCAGGAAACGTACACGGCCCAAATTAATTGCACGAATGACATGCTCCTACGATAGTTTTGAGTGACTGCGTAGGCATAGGGGAATTGAAAGACAAACCTTTGTTTCTTCGGATGGCATCTTGGGTATGAACTGTCGTGTCACGCGTTACGGTAAACCTTATCGTTTTTCTTTTTTCAGCTTGTGCCTGACCAACATTCCTCTGCTCACACATTCCACCTCCTTCCTCTCCACTGTCACATCATTTTTTTTTTGACAATGGCGCCACTTAAGACTTTCAGAAAACATAATACCAGAGTAAGCCTTGTGTCATCCTGAAAAAGAATTGTTTTTGGTCAACTCCACATTGATAGTCTCGGGCGTCGGACGACAGCGTCTTGTCTCACGATGGTGCTCAAAGCACCACAATGCAATCTTACGGACTCAGCGCGGAGCCCAGCAATAAGCTCGTGGTCACAAACTTACACTATGAGATTACGCCGAAGGATCTGACGGTATTTTGTGTTCTTCTCTCGCTCCATTCGTGTGTCGTGACTCTCGTACCGTATCGAGGCAATCTTTGGCCAAGTTGGCACGCTCGTACGCGAGCCATACATCAGGGTACGGAAATCCGGCTACCATAGTCTCGACTGCGTCGATATAACAGAATCCTGAAACCGATCCACTTGCGTTGCCTCCCTTACGTTGTCATTCTGCCTCTGCGTGTCAATGTTAGTATGATCGCAGCGGCCGCTCCTCGGGTGTTGCCATCATCACGTTCGAAACGCCGGCGGAGGCAACCCGATCGAAAAAGCAACTGGACGGTGTTTTGGCCAAAGGTGTGTATCCTCACCTCGTCACTTTCTTTCATTCTCAGTCATGAGCCACTTCGAAGGTCAACCTATCTCTATCGAGTTTGATAAGGGGCCATCGCGACGTGCCAGTGCTCCTGCGCCGTCCCTTCTTAACAGAATTCAGAAGCCGCCACTTTTGCATAGGTTGGGTCAGGCACAAGGCAACGCCAAGGCTTCCCTGATGTGTGTCGATTTCAAAGTTTCACTTGGCTCCTTGACGAATGCTTTTTTTGTAGTCAAAGCAGGAGGTTGGGTCCGGTGCGCGGGAGAGCTCGACCAGGGCGAACTGGTGCTAGCACTGGCACTGGCCGTGGCCGCACCTCCACTGTGGTTCCAAGTGCTGCGGAACTCGACAGTGAAATAGATGCGTTCATGGCTGTCGATAATGGATCTGGTACACATCCCGCCAAGCCTGTAGAGAGTGGGGATGTGGAGATGGCTTGATTTCACCTTTCTTATAATACTGTACCCCACGTGAACAAATTCACGATTAGCCCGGACACAGTGCTTCCTACTTGTAGCTGTTTATAAATTTGATGTTTCACTTTGCCAAATTTTGCTGGCCAATGCTAAACTGTAGCTAGGTCAACACGCTGTGGTACTATCTCACGAAGGCCACAAAGATACAACATATCCTGGGATGACCTGGTCATTCCGCCGCTCCTAGCCTTCCCTTGACCCATTGGACCACGTCAACTGTCTGACAACTCTGACGTATTCACCTTACAGCTTATTAGGTGGTTAGAAGATAAAGCGGCCAAGATGCGCGTCGGAGTTCGTGCAAACAACTTACGCGAATGGTTTCAATGGCAAGCCTTATAGGGGCGGAAAAAAAAAATCGTTCGATGAAGATTCGGTATACAAACTACGACGGGATATAATATAGAAAAAAAACTAGCTAAAACATTGTATGACATGTCGAGATGGGGGAAAGGGCGAACGATCAAACAAAAGGAGAGACAAGAGACGGTTCGGGAAGGGTATCCAGCACGGGTTAAGCAAGACTAGAACGGAGAAAGTGGAAATTTAAAAAAAAACCCTCTATTAACCCGGAAACCTCCCGACAGAGGTTGACAACAGGTCTAGAGCCTGTGTCCGGGAACGGCCCAGAAAAGTAATGTAAGTGCCGCGACACCAAAAGCGACCAGAATCGACACCCAAATAGCACGACCAATGAGCAGCTTTCGAACGTATGGTTCGCGGATTCGTATCGTACGGAACGGTGTGGTTTCGCTCTGCCCGAAGAAGACGAGGATGGGGTCGAGTTCGTACTGATGTGAGATGAGGAAGAGCACAGCGAAGGTGAAGGGGAGGAACAACTTGAAGAAGGAAGATCAGTAAACGACAGACCATGATCTGGGCAATTTACACACATAGAATCGGACAGACTTCGGCTTGACATCCAGGAAGACCAACGCGAAGGCAGTTGCGAGGCCAATCCATAGTGAAATGAGGCCCGCGATGAGACGCACCAATGCACTCATCGGGGTAAGATTTCCGAACGCCTTGGAACGCAAAAATCGTGGGAAGGCATCTTGTTCCATGGCACGGAAACAATATTCTTTTTGACCATGGAACATATCCGGAACCTGAGCAATTGCAGCCTGATCCGCAGCGCTGCCCGTCGCATTGCTTAAGGGGAATGAATGTACACGTAGGGCGGGCGGGAGGTAGATCTCGTGGCTCTCGCCAGTTCCAGGAGACGTGCCCGCGGGGGAAAGATAACGCAGAAAGATGCGCTCGGCGCTCGCAACGAGATCATTACGGGAGATAGGCGAACTGCGAGGAATGATGGTTGGTGCGCGAGATGCACGCCGGGAAAAGAAGGTCGGGGTGCGCTTTCCAAGAGAGAAAGGAGTGGATGAGCGAGGCTGTGCGGGTGTTGGGGAGCGCAGCGCGTGTTCGAGGTCTGTGCCGACAGCAGTTGCAGGGGAAGTTGAGGCAAGCAGCCGTGGGTCTGGGCTGGTGCCACGCTTCTCTTGCATCTCTGCAGCCATGTCTGCCGTGCTGGCCGTGCTGCGTTTTGCGCCTGCAGGCGCTGGACCGCCGACGACCGTACCATATGTAGACCCACGGCGCCGTGCATAGTCCCAGTACTCGGGCCAATCTTCGCGGATCGTGCGTCCGGACTTGCGAACGTCCTTGAAATAGGCCCTGCAGAGGTTTTCGTGCTGTTGCACGTCCAGCCAAAAATCAAGAATGTCTTCTGCGCCCTCCCGTTGGAGAAACAAGCTACGAGACGGGAACGATAAGGGATAGAGAGAAAGGACGGATGGAAGAGGGGAAATTAGGTTACATGGTCAGCGGTTGAGGTCAAAGGCAAAGTGGAAGGAAAGGGACGGACTAAAACATAAAAAGATCGACTGGGGAACGGGTCCTACGAGAAAGGACCTCCGCAAAGGTAGGCAAGCGGGTGTGACGACTACGAGCCCATTCGTCTTGCTGTTGCTGGTCTCCTTCCATGATTCCCGGTCTTTGTCGTTGGCAAAGTTGTCCTGCCCGGGGCAGCCGTGGTGGTCAATTTGAAAGGCAGCAACAGTGTTCGGTTGTTCGGTCGCACGAGAAGAACGCGTGGAAAATGGCTGACATAATATCAACATCATGATGGCATAATTTCCCAGCCAAAAGCCGTAGTGAGAATTTTTGCTACAGTACGGGAGAATCTTTCAAAATTTCATTAACAAAAACACAGCAATGTACGAGATAACCAGGTGTGATTCACGCGGAAATGCGCATTCCACGATGGGGCATGATCGAGGTGTGAACGCGACAACTTTCCCATCAGTAGTGACAGTCGAGTGCCACGGCATCACTAACGCTTCAGCCCATCACTTTGTTTGTAACCATGTCGCTCGCCAGAACACTCTCACCAGCTCTACGGGAGATCAGAATTCTTTTCTCACAGACTGGTGATGCTTCTCAAGGTGTCAGGTAGGCTCAACACCACCATATATCCGGTTGAAAAGTTCTGACTATGCACACAGGCAATTCGTCGTGTCCACATACCCTACACTGAAACAACATAACCCAGACCTTCCCATACTCATTCGGGAGGCTCAAGGGACGCCTGCTCGTGCTTTTGCTCGGTTCGGTTCGTTAGCCACATTCTCACGGCGCACACGCCCTTTTCTGATACATCACAGAGCGTGGTGTTGAACGCAATGTCATGCTTGATGGCCTTTCCAGCAAGGACGTTTCCACAAAGATATCAGAGCTAGTGGGGTGAATGTTTTTGTTATTTATCAGAATTGTTATCCAAGTTGTCACCCTGCTGTCTACAAGACCAACAATCTTTCGATACCTCGACTCCCTTGTGTTTTGGCTTGAAAATCTCACGGATGTCACCGGGGTTGACGAATGTCCCGTGAATGATAACAAGTACAATTCCCTCAGTTGTTGTTTTCCACAATATGCGCATTGGCAGATCTGGCTGTTACACTGCCGTCCTGCGTCCTCGATGAACACCGACTAAGAGGGTCCTTTCAACGAGTACGTACTTGATTCCCGAAATACGCTGCCTTGACTATATCGCAAAAAATGCCAACTTCAGCAACCCCAGTAAGCAGTTTGATCTTCACTAGAAGCTGATCACAGATCAGTAGAGAACCCTCAACGTGGGCAATCAAGAAAGAACCTCGCGTGGCTTTCTCAAAACAGCTTCAGAAAACGGCGCGTCGATGATGAAATTACTGTTGTCGGTAACCACTGGACCCGCCTTTGCACGTGCCATGCGCAGGGTAGCTTGTGGTGAATCAAGCTTCGTGTGCAAGCTCCGTAGGACGGAGGTGTATGCAAATGGAGACACTTCGATCGGTACACCTTGGGTGTACTTGAGATGCGTGAGCAAGTTGAGGACTGGTTGCATCCACAGAAGAGAACTTACACTGGTGCCCAAAACGTCCGAGTTCTTTCTGTAGTCGGCAACGACGATGAACCTGCAAGGCTTTCACACCAGTTCCGCTTGGCAAGACAAAAAGACGAACGTCTTGGCCGCCTCGGCGAGCACCTTTTCGCGCAGCTGGCAAGCACCACCCCCTTTGATGCAATTCAGTTCGGCGTCAACTCTGCATCCGTCTATTTCAACTCTTGCGAACAAAGATGTGACATTTCACCTACTCGTCTGCCCCATCGATGGTGCAATCGAGTTGGGAGTACTGTGTGATGTCACCGAGGCGCAGGCCGGCATGTGTGATGAGCTGTTGTGACTGAAATCCTGTAGGGAGAAACACGCGATCTTTGTTTCGTTCCTCTCCCTGTTGCAGGATGCGCTCCACAACGTATGGCACTGTGGAGCCTGCATGTACCAGTAAGATGGCTTAGTGGAGTGTAATGAATTGTTCGCACCGGAGCCAATGCCAATGATCTGTAGTGGTTTGACTGCGCAAGTTCACACATCCAAGTGTGATGACCCACCTTATCCTCTGGCCTAATGTGATTATCTACTGCAGTATATGCCGCAAGTCGCTTGGCTGCTTCAACAGGGTCGAGCGGAGATACTAGCGAAGGATCAGTATTGATACCCGACCCGACCCGAGATCGGCGCAGAACATACCGGTTGCCGAAGTCAGGGAATGTGAAGAGGTCGAAGGAAGACTGAATACAAATTGTAAGTAGACGACGCAAGATGTGGTCCCAAACCACGTACGCAGACATCTTCAATAATCTGCGTGAACGAAAGGACCAAGCCGGAACACCCCTTGAAGTAAGGAGCTTGATGGCCATCAAATCCGAACAGCGCGGGGCTCCGGTTTCTGACTGGTCAGATCGCTATTTCCTGTCTACTGTTCTGTTCTTGTTACTTTTACAGAGAGCTGTATTCCTGCATTGCCCCTCCGAGTCACAAGCGGTCAAAAACAGTCTGAATTCACACTTTCTGCCAGTGCAAGGGAGGGCGATGACGTCAGCCACGGAGGCAAAGTTTCGGGTTTGACCGGAACAACCCGACTTGGTTGCGAACCTTTGACGATCATTGCTGTAACAACAGCAGAATGCGCGCCATCAGAGGTGAGTTAATATTGGCCCCTTCGATCTTCTGATGAATGTAAGCTACTAAAACAGGTGTTCTCATTACATGGTATGCCTGAGTGGCGGCGTATCATGGAAATTACCGTCTAAATGACCCATAGTGACTCCGCTGTCAAGCAAATACTACTCACGCTGGACGAACGTCCAGGTCAATCGTTTATTATCGAGGACCTCGACGAATTTCATTTGCTCATTCGTTCGGACGAAGAGCAGCGTGTGAAGCGTGAACTGGAAGCTGAGGTATGTTCTCTTTTCTGGGGTAACCTTTACTCTTTTCCTGAGATGGGTATGCGTAATTTTTCTGCAGTTGGAGAAGAACACGTACAGCATGGAAGCTTAGATATCTTGTATAATCGGCAAGAGGCGACGGCAGCGACCGACATACATCGTGTTTTCCTGGAATTTAGTGCTGCTGATCCCCAAATGTGCCCCCTCTTTGCGGGTCATGTGGTTAAAGGTAAATCACATATGCAGAGTGCGTCGTGCCACACGATGTGCACACCCCTTCGACGTCAACGTGAGGTGATAGTGGCGTTGAATGTAGACTTTGTATGTAATTCACATGGGAACTAACTTGGCAGACCTGTCTCAAGAAAGCTCGCCGCAAAGTTTATCGGAATTCGTTTGAGAATTCACCCGACGGGGATAATAAAGGATGAGAAAAATCGAGCAGCTTGTTGACGATGGGCGCTGCAGCGGCGAGTGCCTGGTTGCCAATGGTGTTCACACGAACGTCCTGCACGACCGGTTTGCTCATACCCCCAAGATAATCTAGAGAATATCAGATTCGTGAGTAATCTAGGATTGCACACGTAACCTTTGATCTGCTTGCATATGGCTGAAGAACGCGTTTATATGTTGGTGCTCCCCAACGTGCACATCTGCGATATTCCCGCAACGGGTGAAGACGAGCGCGTGACGTGCACTGAGGTCTTTCCCAGCGGGATTCAAATAATCAGTAAGTCCTTGTGAAATGGTCTTGACGGGATATCGCAGGGCGTTCATGTGAATTTCACTCTAGACGAACATCATTATCTCAAACTCAATCTTCACTTCGTCTCAATATCCTCAACGTCCCTTCGTTATTCAAGTAGCAATTTGCACCACATGGCAGTTCGGTTCTGTGCGGAGGAGTTTTTGTATACTATAGCGCCTTCATCATGTGCCACGTCACCTCAACGTGGACAGCGATAAAGCACACCACATCCCCTTCTCCATGAGTGTACACTCCGCCTCCAAGAACGGCAAAGCAAGAGCAATGTGACCCATTTCCTTCCAGATTCGGGTCCAGGACCGAAAGACGATCGGGTGACCTTGTTTTTCTCGGTATGTACTAGTAGACTCCGGGAAAAAAAAAAAAGGACACCCTTTTGACTGCCGTGATTGGGACCGGTGGAACAAATTGGCTGTTCCTTTAGATCCCATGGTGTCCAGGTTCAGGGAACCACTCAAAATAGCCAAGACATATAGAAAGGGCAGCCAGATCGCGTGAAGCCTTCGGGGGAAGCTTTTGCCAGAGAAATGAGCACCATGTCAAACCGCTGGGATCACATGTCCCTCCTCATCCTGTAGCATACGCGGCATCAACAACACCTGACCTTTGGGTTTGATGTATAGTCTTTTCCATAAAGTATATTTTTTGCGAATAACTGACGTTGCATCAAATCGAATGCTGTCTGCGCGGAGCCAAGCTGTGACGGCAGAAAGTCCTGAAGTTTCAAAATCGGCCAGTACATCCTAGTCGTCAGTGGAGAAATTCGCTCAGGTTGAGCGGCAGCAGAGCTCGAGCTGCCATCGCACTGTCAGAGAAAACACTTTGATCGTGAAATACACCGAGCCACACCCTAAGACTAAGACGAGGTCGCCCTAGTGGTGGTCTGGTGGTTGGTAAAGACCACGAGGCACTCGGGATGAATCGATGATACGTTTCCGTCGTGTCACTGGCATGAATTAGAGGGACCTTCTACATCGTTGGTCTGTGAGGCTCACTGACACAGGTGAGGCCACTAGCACTGCAGGACTATTGGATCTGGCTTGGACATGGGTGGGCTCCAGCAAAGCAGGTCCATGCTCATGTTCATGCGTGTGCCAATCCAACAATGCCAGAAGAGGTTTTTTTTCTGGCTCAGATCCGAGTCGTAGCTTCCTGACCGTGACGAGTTGCCGTCGAATAGAGAGCCTGAGAAGACCGTGCGGACCCACCCATAAGTTCATTTGAATTCAAAATGACACCAAGAGATTCACTGTTCTGAGCGTAGAGAGACCAATTAAAGCAATGTCGGCAATATAGATGAGCGCTTCAGGCACGTTCCACTTGAAGTTGTTCTCGTGCTTCGGAAAGGTGATGTCGTGTACGGTCTTTGGCACAATCGATTATCATGCCTTACTCAGAGTCGCATCTGACCCCACAAGAGGCCAATGCGATTCTCGTTGCTCACCTTCCTGAGCCACCCACAGAACTACCCGTGGTCCGCCCGCTCGAATCCACAGACCCGGACCCTGCGACCAGGGCTCGTTTCCAAACATATCTCGTTTACTGCGCATCCGAGTCCAAGCCAACTCCGAGTCCATACGACTACTATCTCATCACACTCCAATTGTCCGAGCCCCTTCAAGGCGAAGGCGAGACGGCATTTTCGGCACCCAACAGTCTTCGAGCGCAATATGCACTCCAGAGTGCACTTCACGCCCACCTAGCAGTATCTTCCGCCGGTCCGACCACGGTGTCGTCGTCGTCGTCGTGGCAGCTTCCATTCCCCGTGCCCATGGCCCTCAACGTCGAAACTTCTCGGCCTTACATTCTCGCGCGTCTTGCAGTATCGCTCACAAGGCCGTCTGCTCCCTTACGGCCACTTGCCACCGTTCGCGATTCTCTACCCCCGGAACGCGTAGCTCTACTCGAGCTACACCTCGGCGTGGCGCTCCGCACGCTGCACAACCTACAGAGCGAATGGTGTGGCCCACCAGCGCTCGAGAGTGAAGGGCTGTATAGCTGGCAGGAAGCATTTACCCTCCTCGTCGAGGAATCGCTCAGCGCGGCCGAGTCGGCCGGCATGCGTCAGCGGACGATGTCTCGGCGTTGCGGAGCTATCTCGGACGAGCGATCGGTGCGTTTCTGTTCGACGATGTTGAGGTACCCTCGCTCGTCGCCCTTACCACCGCCACCGAGTCTGTTTTCATCACGGATGTTGATGGCGAACCGCAATTGGCATTGCTCCTCCCGTCCTTTGCCCATCTCCTGTACGGAGATCCGCTCCTCGAGCGTGCATTCTCACACTCCGAGGCACCGTCAAAGGCCCTTCTTGAGGGTTATGGGGCACCGCCACCCATCGTCTTTTCCCGTCAGCGCACGAAGCGTATGTGGTACGACTTGTATCTGGGGCTCGTGGTATTACTGGGCGCGAAGAGAGTGGGCGGTGACCAGAACGTGGATTGGGCAGTGCAACTGGTAGAACATAGCCGGGTATTACTCAAACACGCTCCTTGTTACTGAAGATGAGATGTGCAATGAAGCCGTAACGCTCAAATTCGCGGCTGAGTAATTGTAAAGTGGTTCACCCTAACACCGAGCGATGTAGATAAGAATCACGGAGAACACGGAGTTCATCCTTCCGCCATATGTATGTCTTCGTGCTCGTGGTCCGAATTAGGTATACCTGGCCGATAACGTTTTCGAGCTCTTCCTCTTCCTCGCTCGTGTTTGCGCTAGCCGCAGGACTACTGGGGCCATGTGGGGCCGCCGGGGCTTCCTCTGAGGCGTGAGCGTCCACGACACTCTCGTCATTCCAAACTTCGTCAGGATCAACGGCGACGCGTACGTGCCAGTCATACTTTTCCCGCAGCATGGCGACAGCCCGTTGAGCCCGTTCTGCGCGAGCGTCGTGCGCGGTGACTACCTCAGAGACCGTTTCGAGCACCAATTGTGGTGGCGGATCTCTGGTAATTTGAGTGCGATGCTGAGTCGCTTCACGGAGGCGGACTCGGCGCGGAGCACGTCCGTGGTCTGTTGATTACGTAGAAGCGGGATGAGCGAGCTGTCGAGCGACGCGTCGGATAGTGGCACGCGGGGATGTAGCGCGGTACTGGCGAGCGTGCTGGATGATGCGAGGATGCGGGAGAGGTTGTGTGTCTGCGCCATCACGACGGCATATTTCACGAGCAAGTCTGGCCACGGCGGTGGTGGGTGGAAGGCTTCGAGCTGCCATGCTAGGGTTTGTATCGACTCGATGAGCTGAGTCACCCTTGACTTGATCGACTCGAGAGAAGCGATATCGGGTGGAGGACCACCGAGATTAGGAGGTAGAGTTGACTGAGTAGACATGGCGTGACTCGAAAAGAGCGAATTCACGTGTCGAGTTATCTTTGGTTGGTTTCTCTCTCACAACCCTTTGTTCATCCTTTTTCAGACGTCGGTCATGGCATCATCAACGAGCAAAGATAAGGGAAAGCGTCCCGTCAGTGTGGATGATGATTTTGACATTGATGAGCTCGATGGTACGGACTCCAATACCGTAGTACTGAGCTCCCGGGTGACGGCGCGTACTCGTCGACAGATGTACTCGATGACTTTGCCAAAAACCCTCCGCGAAACCCACACCTCAACAGGCGACAACCTCCCCGCCGGCGACGTCTACTGCTCCATCCGCCGCACCACCCGAATCTTCCACGGAATCGGATGATGAAGCTGCGGAATTTGCGAATGAGTTAGCGCGCCAAATGGAGGATATGTTGCGCGGGTTGGCGACAGCCCTGGACCGTCAGGCTCTACAGGCGGTCTAAATGCAAGTGGTTCAAACTCGGGGGAAGAAATAGATCCCCAAAAGTCACCTTCTGTTGATGAGCAGACAGCCAGAGGTTGTCTGATTTGGCTGGGGACAGACCTTCCACGGCCGAGGACTCTGAAGATCCATTTCAGACACGCCTCAAAGCGGCGATGGAGCGCTTACACCTGAGCGATACGGGTCCGCCGGTCAGTTGCTAGCTAATATCATGACGAGACTTTACGCCCACACCGTCGTCTTGTAGGGCGACACATCAGAAGATCCAAACGACGATCTAGCTGCGTTTCTGGGAGAAGACGAGTCGATGCAGAATTTGCTTGAGAACATGATGAGTCACTTGATGTGCAAGGACGTGCTGTATGAGCCTCTGAACGAACTTAACGACAAAGTCGGCAGGTCTTCCGCCCACGCGTACTTTATCCGCTGATGGTTCTATCTCTAGTTCCCATCTTATCTCGCTTCTAATGAGGGCAAGCTTTCAGAGTCGGATCTTGCGCGGTACAAGGCGCAACATGTGTGTGCCTCAAAAATTGTCGCCCTGTTTGAAGACCCTGGGTACAAAGATGATGACCCCAAGATGAAAGTTGACATTGTCGCACTTATGAGCGAGGTCCATCTATCTCTCTCTCCGTTAGGTAATGACGCTAATTTATCTCTTAGATGCAGGAACATGGAACGCCGCCGGCGGAAATCATGGGTGAACTACCGCCTGGGCTCAACGGTTTTGATGGACTCCCTGAAGATTTATCAGAGAAATGTGTAGTTACATGAAGTAGTAGAACTTGAAGGGTGCGAACCCGAACAAACCTTGTTGTTATACCAGCTCTACCCCTTTTGCTCTGCGCACGCGGTCGCGATAATCGGGCATAGGGGCATGGTTTCCCCGTCAGGCCAGGAAAATGAGTTAGTCCGTCAGAGAGAGCCCGAGTGGGTTCGCTTTGGAATTGGGCCCGCAAAGCGTTTTCGTGCCGGTAGGCTTTATCGGAAAGATCAGCCGAAGTGCCAGTGCCCTGGCCAACTCGAGGGATGGCGCTACACCTCACCCCAGAATCCAGGGAAATCCCACGCTTGCACGGACAACCGGACTCTACTTTAATGGTAGCGCGCATGTGCCCCGGGCATGATCAAAAAAAAATCATCACAAGGACGCACTCAACTGATACATGAGCCATACTTCTGGTTAGAAACAACCCGCAGCAACAAGGACCTTTTTGAAAAATTATTAATACGAGCCCGGGTTTGGCTGAATCATCATCTTCCCGTTGCGTGTGTGTGCGTGCGTGCGTCGCCCGGACATAATAAAACTCACTTGGGGTAAAAAAAATCCGAAAGGCAACGAACGACGTTTTCGGATCAATTTGTCGACAGCGTTGCTTAGAATCACAAGGTCCTTGCGATGTATCATCTCCCACAAGAAGCACGGCGCGAGAGAGAACTCTAATAGCAAGACAGCAGAGTTGGCTTCGCGGGCGCGTGACATTGAATTGGTTAGGGGATCGGTCAGAGCCCCAGCTGATGGGAAGAGCGTTCGATGGGGCAAGACCAACCTGAGTGTGGTAAGTTTTATGTGTCTGAGCCACCAGCTGGTGCCACCAACCGACAGATACACACGGGCAGTACAGTAATGTATGACGTGAGAAAAACCCGAGCGAAACAGGAGGCAACAGTGCAAAAAAAAACGCGAATCAGGGCAGATCGAAGGTGAGATTGAGCGGATAAAGCTGCTTCCAGGTGTTGACATTTTTGAATGATGCCTACATATCATTACGAATGGTAGCGGCGGGAGGGCGTGGCTTGGAAGCGAAACACCGCAACGATGGGATTATATAGACACATAACTATTACGCGGGAGTTTTATATAATAAAAGGAACGTTACGATAAAGAAATCCTTGTGATGATAGTTTCCTGTGCCCAATTTAGATCACGAGCATGCGTTGGCCACGAGTCTATAGCTAGATGCACGTGCTGTACTGGAAATCGCGATGTGTCCGCCATCAAACAAGTTTTTCATGGTGCACCTGGCTCACGATGACGGTATGGAGTACTTTCCAGCGCTAGTCTGAATCCTGAATCTAGATTGTCAGACCCCGCCGGATCTTACCGATATATTCACGTGATGCAACCCCAATGAGATGTCATTCCTCAATTCAGACTTTGAGCTCTTTTTTTCTTCTATCGATTCTCAGCAATTAGTCACAGCCGATTGTATCTCTCCCTGTGAAATTTTTTTTTAAAGATCAGCCTGAAATTCACTTTGGTTTGAACAAATCTGTATCATGACTGCTGTCACTTGTCATCTGCATGGGAGCGCATTGAAGAATTCCCAGCGTCTCCAAAATGGGGGCGTCCACCACCGTGTTTCATGCTCACAAAGGGGCGGGCGCCGGCACATTCAACCAGGTGGATTGCCCATGTGGGCCCAGGCCCGCAGCTCCAACATCTTCCCAAATGGGTGTTTCAGTACCACGTTGACATCGTCGTTCATTACTGCCAATGAAGAGTAAAATCGCTTTATCGAGTATAACGTCCGCTTGCGAGGAATCCGATCGTGATTTTGTCCCGGCCATATCCGTGGATATTCTTAGTTGTGACAAACGGAAGCACGGCGAACTTTTACATGATTCGGTACTGTGACTTTTTTGGGTACAATTTGAATACTCCATACCTTGCGTGCCATACATTGAACATCATACGGGCCCAGACATTCAATAACGAAACTTGCATGAAAGTCATGTGGGGGGGAGAATGGTAAACGTCAATAGATTAGTTAAGTCAGGTGAGATATAACGAGAATTGGAGAACGTAGGGTGGGACAAAGGATAGGGTTCAGATTATACCAAACCCGATCGCTCGACAAGGATCGTTGCACTCGGTCGGCGGAGGATGTCGGCAGACGCATAGCTCTGCACGAGTTTGACGACTTCAAGGCCTTCTTTAACCTCACCGAATACGACGTTCTTTCCGTCGCACCAAGGTGCAGCTGCGGTGGTGATAAAGTACTGTGGCGCGCCGTTGAGAGATCGTAAAGTGCATGCGGGCAATGGGAAAGATTACCTGGGAAGTGTTGGTTCCGGGCCACGATTTGCCATAGAGAGCAGGCCAGGCTTGCCATGGGGCACGGAAAAACTCTCGTCTGTGTCTTATAAGGAGACGGGCCCTATATGCTTCAAGAAACCCGCACTCACCGCGAAAGGGTACTCCGAACGCAGAACGTCCACCGGTGCCGTCTCTTGCGGTGATATCACCACCCTGAATCATAAACTAGAGACGTGCCTTGTTAAAGCACCACATCAGGAGACCAGGAAGCGACGAACATCGGGAATAACTCTGTGAATAGAAGAGCCGGCATAACCGTACCCGTGCTGTCCTGTTGCTAGTTCACGGAAGTTGCGGGCCGTGACTGGTGTTACGTCGTCATACAGCCGAAAGACGACGCGACCGACGCTTCTGCCATCGATGGAGATGTCAAACTACATGATATCAGTTGAGGCAAGACGTAACCTGAAATATATCGAAAAACCTACAAAGACGTTTCGATTTCTAGACAGGGATCACCTTTATAAGTGAGTAAGAGGAAGGGATTAGATAGAGATAGGGGACTCGCTGTAGTGGCATATTGGCTTAATAGACGATTAGAATAAGTACAGCAGAGTACGAATTGAGAGAATATACGACCGAGGGAGATAAGGAACTAACCGTCGACGCGGCAGTTAAGTAGATTTTTAAAAGGCTTCACTTGAATCGGTCGAGGCTCAGGCTTGCAGAGCGGAACCACCCAAACGGTATCGGTCTTCACCGAACAACGCAAACTTCCGCTCGCTAAATTGATTGTCGGCCTTTACGGAAAGCGGTCGGCGATCACGAATCCCTCTACGGTATCTTCCGAGATTTCCAAAGACCAGGCAAGACCCACAATTCAAATCACCTGAGAACATCTCGAGACCATCATCCTATCACGCGAGCCCGCACCGTGCTTTATGCCGGGTCATGCCGTGCCTTGTTTGGTTGCGTTTCCCTTGTCTTGGCCTTTTGCCAAGCTTCAGAGTACTGTGCGCCCCCATCTGCATGATTTCGTTCAAACGAGTCATCGATGACATAAGAATCGACCCCGACCCTGCCCGAGATGGCAGACGCTAGGCTCAAAAGACAACCCTTACCTACTGTTTGTACCTGAAGGAGGGAGTATAATTGAAGGGATCTCTTGCGTGCCTAGATGTTAGGTGGTCCTGTAGCCTCATCTCGTACATGGCCAGGTACATTTCAGAATTTCTGACGTCAGGACGCCTTTGCTTTCGATCCAGTGTCAACATCGATGCAGTTCGCAAACTACGGTCCTTAGTGATTCTCCAGATAGGCATCCTCTGAGATCGATTGCTGTGCAATGCTTCCTTCTCGTCAATCCAGGTGCAGAGCTGCCAATACAAGCTATGCCATGACCTGAACTACGGCAAACCCCGTGATAACTGGAGGTCAGAGGCGTTCTCATGAATGTAGCGCTGATGGAGTACTATGTAATTGAAGGGCTTCGAGTCAACATTCATCGCGGTACGGCGCACGATGGAGTGCCGATCGGTTTGCCCTTGTGCCCTTATCCAGAGACAGTTCGAGAACATCAATATCAAAATCAAAAAAAAAAAAACAGCCCAGGTAGGGTTTCCGTTGTGTAATTCCTACCGATACGTCGGGGTAAATGGAATACACAGATAAACCGGTGAGAATGACGGCAAACGCCTCTACCCATAAACAAGCAACATATGCTTTCCCGAACGACCCATTCATGTTGTGCTGAAATTTTTTCGATGTGACCAGAGCAGCGCTCCTGCGGAACATAACCTGATGTGATTGCCAAACCAATGGGTTTCTTGCAAAGGTACTGGAGCAACGCCGGAGAGCTAGGAACGCGTTCACATGTTCCAGACGGAGCGCGCGACCTGTGGCGAAAGCAGTGCGTGTCAACGGGTAAGAGTAGTCCCTAGTACAGGGCTACAAGACGGAGGGGAACGATGGGAATATACGTAGACCATGTCTATTCGACGTTCTCAAAGAAACGTTCACAGGAATGCCATAGGATGAATAGCGTTGCAGGGACCGTTGCTGAGCTAAAATTTCTTGAACAACAGCGTGCGACAAATTTTTTAATCGACAACACGTCATTTGGACGCAGGCCACGACAAATTGGGTTCCGGGAAATTGGATTTGGACAAAGCTGGCCCGGGCACGGCAAACGGATCAAGAGAGTGCCAGACAGCGCACACGATGCGCAGAACAAGATCTGATCTAGATGTTTGTCATACCCTGGCCACAGTTTTGAGTGACCCAGGTCTACACAATACAACTCGTCTACTCTACAACGCGGTCAGCATGCATCCGACAAACCATAAGAGCGGACGTAGCAACGACGTCGGGCGTACCACGCAATTGACAAATGCCACAAACGGTGAGAAAGACCCTGGTCTGACGACGTAAACGGTCGCTTCAGGGGAGAGGTCACATTCCGAGTTTGAATGTCGGCATGCGCCAGCTATAGCACGCGTTACTTCTCTTGCTAATTGGTTATTCGCCGCGCACACCCCCGTCCTGTCAGAAGGTCAGGGAGACGCGTAATCGATCTGCTGTCAGCACCGGCTACGGACGTGATTGGCAATTTCAGATGCGAAGCTCCGTGGCAACATTTCTTAGAGAAACTCCCAAGCCAAAAAATAAGGTTGATGCGGGCTGTCAGAGTTGGTCTGGCATTGGACGAGACGTAAGGCAGACATTGTATATGACCAATCGCTGCGTGTGCTAATTTGTGATGGTCCTAACCTGAGGCCAGAAAACTACAACACGAGGCGTACATATGCAAGTGTGAGTCTTACCAACGTAGCGGATAGTTTCGCTAGACTTCGGTTCCCTCCCGAATTAATTGAACTCTATGTGCATCATTGAGGCAGTTGTAAATTGATCGGAGACGGGGGAAGTGGATGTACTTTGCCGTGGGAGAGACGAGCGTTTGGTGTCGTTGTTATTAGTAATCCCGCCGTTCAACGTTCAACGTTCAACTTGAACGACGTCATCAAGTTGAGTACCGCGGCGCTACCGCCCGAGTAACGACTCTTTTGGTCTGGGTACTCGTAATAGACTGCCATATCCTACTCGAATTCCCTCGTCCAGCCGATCCCATCGCTATTCTGCCGACCGCGGACCGCCGCTCCATTGTGTGACAGAAAATGTCGCCTGGGGTCTCCTTGCTTTCCACCATGCTATCCTGGAAGAGATCCACGACCCTTCAACTAGTCAATTCGTTCTCCTCGCTCGGGGACTAGGATTGCGTAAGATTGTCTGCACTCTGATGCAGATATATGATCAATCAACGAACCTTGTTCTTCTTGTCAATGCGTCATCTGAGGAAGAGGCTGCCATTGGGGAAGAATTGAGTATCATGGGCTGTCGCAGACCAGGGTTGAGAGCAGTTGACTACGAGATGGGAAAGAAAGACCGGTAAGTTACATTCCTCGTATCTCAAGCCAGCCTCTCCACTAGTTGGGATCCCTAGCACGCTCAAACTGCCATCAAGCTGTTATTGACACGCTAACCGGTTATCAAGCCAGGACCTGTATAAAAGTGGCGGTCTGATATCGATTACCTCACGAATCCTGGTCGTGGACATGTTGCAGTCTGACCTCCCAACGGAGCTCGTGACTGGTTTGTTGGTACTTCATGCCGAGAAGTGAGCATAACAACGTCTAGTCGCCAATATTCTCCTCAGCTTTGCTGGCAGAGTGACCGCATTATCTTTGGAAGCATTCATTGTCCGGCTTTATCGCGAGAAGAATTCCACAGGTTTCCTTAAAGCATTTTCCGACCAGCCAGAACATATCACTTCCGGACTTTCACCATTGAGAAATATCATGAAGGAACTTCAACTGAGTACAGTCCTAATTTATCCTCGGTCCGTCTTCCGATTCCAGGTATTTGCGAATTTTGACAGTGCTATCAGGTTTCACCAGGCCGTGAAGGATTCACTGGAGCGCAAACGTGCAGACGTCGTTGAGTTGTATCAGCCAATGACCGAGTCAATGAAGGAGATCCATGGTGCCCTGGTGCAGTGCATGTCGACGACATTGGCGGAGCTCAAGCGGTCGAACACAACCGTGTGTAGTTTTTCCTATCCTGATTCCGCGCACTCAAGTCTTTGTAGCTCGACCTGGATGATCTGAACGTGGAAAATGCCTACTTTCGGTCTTTCGATGCCATCGTCCGTCGGCAGCTCGACCCTGTTTGGCATAAGGTCGGTCCTCGGACTAAGCAACTGGTCAGCGACCTCGCGACATTAAGAAGGCTCCTCACGTAGGTTCCATGACGCTCTTTGAGCTTTTTCTGCTCATGAAAATGAAGTTACTTGCTCAACTATGATCCTCTTGCGTTCCATGCATACCTAGAAACCATCGTCGCATCTAACGCTCAATCTGCCGCGGGAAACCCACGCCAGAACCAATCTCCGTGGCTTCTTACTGATGCTGCTCATATCATTTTTCAGACGGCCAAAAGGCGATGCTATGTTATCCGAGAAGCCCGAGAGCGAGCGACACCGGTACCAACGGACGTCATCGAGATTTCCGACGACGAAGATGCATGGGAAGCGCTTGAGGAGGCTGAAGGCTTTATCCACCGTGCATCTGACCTAGTCAACAGGACAAATGACCAGACCAAAAAGCATTCTCGGCCCGCTTGGCTCCCAAAAAATATGGAGCCAGTTCTCGAAGAGCTACCCAAATGGCATCTCCTCGCTGAAACTCTAAAGGAGATCGAAGAGGAAATGATACGACAGGATTCTCTCTCGATTAGTGCGTCGTGGATAGATCCGGGAATGTCGAACCTGATTGTCGCTTGTGCTTCTAACAGCGACCCGTGGGAATAATGTGGTCCTTGTGATGACATCCTCCGCACAAACATCATCGCTTTTGAGCGAATACTTGGCATCCATGAACCCAGACACACCACCTGGACAGCAGGGTCGACGTCTGCTGGAGGATAGACTTCGGTTATACTTATATTGGAAGTCACGACTTGCTACGCGCCCAGCCGAGACTCGACCAACGTCGACGACTATCCACGAGGACCCATCAGGTGTAGACGAACTCAGTCCCGCATTACGAAAGAAAGACCGCGAAAGGGCAGAGCGTGCTGCCAGTAGACGTCGTATTCGCGGTGGCGCACCTGGTACCGTCAACGCATCGGCTCAGCGACAAGATCAAATCTCAGCATTGCCTCGTGATGAAGAGGGTGTCCTAGCCGAGTTGTACGCGCATTCCTCCGAGTCATCAAAATAGCGGTTAACTAGTCTCAGCCTTGCGACCCAGGACAATACGTCCTCGGATGCAGAGCTTGCGCTGGCGTTATCGCTAGAAGCTTCACTTCCGCCTGACGAAGCCGAATTTGAACCTACTTACGGCTTGCTTGTCCCTTCCCAAACAGTTATAGTTCGGGCATACGCAGATGACAGTGACGATCGTATGCTCGCAGAGCTTCAGCCCCGTTTTATAGTGATGTACGAGCCTAATCAAGATTTTGTACGACGCATTGAAGTATGTCCATGCGCAAAATTAACGCACGTCATGAATAACCTGGCTATGCAGGTATATAAGGCCTCGAATCCCGGGCTTGCAGTCCGTGTGTATTTCATGGTCTATCAGACGACAGCAGAAGAGCACAAGTACCTTGCAAGTCTGCGCAAGGAAAAGGACGCGTTCGAAAGATTGATACGGGAGCGCGGGGTAAGTGTTCAACTACCCGCGTACGGCGGTGACAGTAAAACCTTGGTAGACAATGCTGCTCCCCATTCATGAAAGCCATGGTGCAGCGTCCGACGTGGGAGAAGCTATAATTAAGACGATCAGTTCTCGTGTCGCTGGTGGACGGACAGAACTCTCGACGGAACAATCCCGAGTACAACCACCGTTTTTCATTGTCTTGCGCTGTGAATTGACGCAGTCATAGGTTATTGTTGATATGCGTGAATTTCGTTCAACGCTCCCATCCCTCCTGCACGCCTCGAAGATGGTCGTTGTCCCCGCCACACTCACAGTGGGAGACTATATCTTGACGCCTGATATATGTGTAGAACGAAAGAGCGTACCTGACTTGGTGTCGAGCTTCAACAGTGGGAGATTGTACGATGGCTTCTCTCCATTCCATCCAACTTTAAATATCTTCCCACAGATACACCCAGTGTGAATTGATGTCAGTCCATTACAAGCAGCCCATCCTGCTAATCGAATTCGAAGAACAAAAGTCTTTCTCGCTCGAGGCAGGTAGTTAACCCTCCTTTATTTCCAGGTCATCTAAGCTGGTGAGCAGATCGTGCAAGACGTCAAGTCCTACGCAAGGCCGACGGGAAAGTATCCGACAAAAAAATCCGGAGGAAGCAGCACCGCCCCAGAAACCTCTCAACCACCGTCGATCCAACAGAAACTCGTTCTGTTGACGCTTGCATTCCCTCGTGTTCGCATCCTCTGGTCATCATCCCCTTACGCAACGGCCGACATCTTCAAAGATCTCAAGGCCAACGCTCGTGAGCCAGACTATGCTACAGCCGTAGCTGTGGGGCAGATAGCGACCCCGCCGCTGGCCAAGGCACGCACGGGCCAGCGGAGGAACTCGTTCGAACATTGCCGGGAATTACGGCTAAGAATGCTGGTTACGTCATGAGCCACGTCCGTAGTGTGCGTGAACTATGTGAACTCCAGTTGGAACAAGTACAAGATATTATGGGAAATGAACCGGCAAGACGTGTTGGGAGTTCCTGCACTGGGAGAGCCATCTGGAAAGCTACCAGTCTGACCAGATTGTTCGTTAGCTATAAATACTAGAGTCTATCCCGTGTCATTTTTGTGTAGTCAGTGCTTGATCTTCCTTCTTTCGACCCGGTGTATACTGACGTGTGACCCAGTAGTTTCTCCCACACCACCACGCTGCATCTCCCGCGTTCTCTCCTCATCTTTAAAGGTTCAGGGAATCAAAATCGAAGTAGTCCCTTTATGATGTCAAAGATACACACATACAAAACTTTGGTGGATGCCCGTCCGTTCCGTTTTGGTGTCGTTGCCGCGTGTGACGACGTTTCTGAAAACAACAATACTGTAAACCACAAATAACCTGATTCTTACTCAGGCTCAACTACTTGATGTCATATTTATAGGCCCACCCACTGTGTTTGTGGCGTGATAATCAAAGATATCTCCTTTGACGCCAACTAATAAGGAAACCCTCATTACCTTGCTTGCAGGGTATTGGAGTACCTTTGAGTGCGGTCAAAATTTGGGCAAATCCTTCCCCAATCAAAAAATGGAGGCCAACGGGCTGATACATTGTCTGCAACATCCTGTGCTAAACAATGGTCTTCCAGCTGGTAAATAGGCCTCTCTAGGTATTCAACTCTTTCAGACAGGGTTGACCGTGATAGTTTTCCATCTGGTAAATACCCTGGCATCCACAACTTGGAATATAGTACAAATATAGAGTACCGTGACTAAGTTCGTCCCCACTCTCACGCGGCGCCGGTTGCTGCCGGGTTGCAGAAACAAGGCCTTTCCCCCTTCCTCTTCGCCAACCCCGACATGACCTCAGTGCTGCCCGACGTCCCTAGCATGTGCGTGTACATTGCGCGTAAGCTGGGTGCAAAGGTCGAGGAGCCGTCATATGGATGCCTCGTTGCATCCCTTGCGTGGTGGGTCAGCAAGTGCTCTAATCTAACCGTGTGTGAGAAAGAGAGAAGGGAGTAGAAAGATATCATGAGTATGAGGCTTTCACTTGGTAGCCTATGAATCTGATCTCTTAACAGAGGATGAGTATGTGCAGATGCTGACGGCCTTCTACTAGTGGTATTGGTTTCGTTCTTGGGCACAACTCAAATAGCCATTACAAGAATAACCTGGGTCAACTGGAGGAGCTCTTGTGTCGTTACATCCATTCCGAAACCTGCGGTATCATCGGGTCATGCCGTTTCCTTCTTCACAACAGATGAGACGACACGCATAGCCAATGGCTCAGGCAACTTTAGCCACGTGTCGGGGCCTTCGCCGCGCTGGGAAGGGCTAGGCACCTCAGTACAGTACCTCGTACCGTTCAGCCCACCAAATTTCGTGGTGCGTAAGTCTTTTTGGGAGGGGTGTATCGTCAGACGCTTCGGAAATGTCTTCTTGGGACATTGGGGATGCGGGTACTACATGAAAGCCAAAACCATGTCCAAATAGTACAAGGGCATTGATCTCAACTCTGTGGCCTTTGCACACCTTTGGTCACTTGGTGTTTCTTCTCGTGGATCTCATCCCCTCATTTATTAATAAAAGGAGCTTAGTATTGACATATATCCTTGCAGACACCTAATTTTGCTCTCGAGACCACCGACATACCTAGGGTTGGCAATGACTTGGATGTTCCAGGACCATGACTTACAATGCACTGGATAGAACGTGAATCAAACTATGCGATAGTGGCATACGTGTGAACAGCGTGAAGATCCAATGCAATGGCCTACTGAGGCCATGTTACACTTCTGCTAAGGGGTACGAGCGCTAATCCCCCTCTTCCGAGAGGAGGAAGAGAAACCAGGAAACCTCAGGATTTATGACAAAGACGACCAGGGTTACGATGCGTATTCTAGAACACCGTGGCAGCCGCCGTGATATGAATAACACTGATGGAGCAAGAATGTGCCCATTAATCACTTCGGACTGGGACTGGCCAGAAGATTCGGTTGTTCAGCAGCTGAGGATATCTATGACGACCTTTCGGGTATTATCATGGACCGCCGCCGCCAAAATCGCGAAAGCAACAGGCTATGAAACGGCGCGGTGTTTTGCAATAATTTATGAATCCCCTTATATTCTGTTCACCACTAGCTGTCCATCGTTACAAATGCCACATGATATTATGTAGGCAGATACCCCCATGCATCATGTCATCTGTACCTAGGCCGGGTGAGGGCCATGAGGTGGTGGGGCCTGGGGGAAAGTCGCGGTAGCAGGCGGTGCGCAGAGGAAGCAGCGGCGTGGGTGAAGCAGGGGCGAGGTCGTGCGGCAGCCTGAGAGCAAACGGTCCCGGGCCACTCAGGGGCAAATGGCGACAGCTGACAGCAGGCCATATGGCGGCAGCCACGGCTATCAGAGACAGGAGGAATAGGCGAATGAGTGCACGGGGGACGTGGCGGGAGAGCGCACAGCCATTAGAGACCCCACTGACCAATACACGATCAGACGCCCAAACGTCGGCGACAATCACATTGGTCACGGCGCAATCACAGTGGCGACGGTCGTTGTTTTGCGAATTTGTCATATCTGATGTTGCTTCACATGGCCTCCACTAACAGGGCTCACATTCTACAGTGCCGGTACTTGCATTGCCCTCCGACTCTGCGCCTCTACCAAAGGTTTCTACGTAGAGTACTCCTCGGTCTCCGGTTGTCCTCTTGCGGTCCCGACACGACCCCATCTCGAGCGAAGTTGTCATCAAGGTTTGATGGGAGCATGCATAGGCTATGCCGGGCATAGCAGTTTTAGTTTGCGACATAAATTGACCGCTTTGATGCAACCAGCCTGAGAAGCTCAGGCTGTACTGCCTATAAGGATAGAGGCTCGAAGCATCTTCCCATCAGCCATTTGGCTGGCTGTTCTTTCTTCATTCTCCTCGTTTTCTTCATCAGCGACTGCGTCGCCAATTGTGTCCTCGACCTTTCGTCATTTTCCAGTAATCTCGAAGTCTTTCTTTAACATTGTACATTGTCCCATTCCACACGATATCATGTCCTCCTCTCCACTCTCCTCTGACTCGTCGACCAATGGTCACCAAGTCTTGACAAACTTGCAGCGCTCCCGTCTAGTCAAGTCAACTCGCAAACTCACAAAAATATTGGGCGAGACTCCGATACTCCAGGTCAAGGTATCATCGACCCAACCGTTGTCTCCGAAGGAATATCTGGATAATCGCGTAGCTGCGCAGATTGTGTGTGCGACAAAAAAGATCGCACACACAATACTGCAGATAGCCCACCGTCAGGAAGTAGACAATGACAGCGACAGTATGCGCACCAGTCCATCCGGGCTCATCGCTCCGGACATACCTTTCAATGTCCCCAAGTCGGGGCGTAGCTGGTCACCCTCACTATTATACGAGGAATCACCCTGGTCACCATGCGAGGAAACACGTAGCCTCGAGGCAGAGGCCGGCCATGGCGACACCAATGCTTCCTCGCGTGTCTCAAACGCCAATCCCTCATCCAAACAGCAGTCATCGTTCATCTCCGTCTCCACCTCCTCCAAGTCGTTACACCCTCCCACTGAGTGGGAAAATTGGAGAGAAGGATTCGAGGTACGGAGTCGCCGCAGACGCCTCTCAAAGCTTTCTCGCCACTTGGGCGAATCCATTCCACCTAATCTCATCTTGCCTACTCGAGCCTCGCAGGACGACTATGTCCCGCCTGGCGTCCTGGCATCGAATGCGGAACCTCGACATCGTCACAAGAGGCACGTCTCCCCGTTCCGTTTCCGCCCCCTATATCGACACAACCTGTTGTCACCAACACGACCGAGATCTTCGAGTCGACGAGACAAATTCCTTCGCCCAGATCCATTGCCAGTAATCTCGCCGAGCCTGACCATCCTTTCGCCCAAGGGCATCGACGCTCATCCAGCCAATACCGTCCAGACAGGCAACCCCGCATTGATGAAAGATTCGAGTTGGGTCGTGACGAAGCGAGCTCTCTCGAGTCACTCGAGGAACAACCAGTCAATGTCTTTTCAAGGCCGACTTCGCCCTTGATCTCCCGAGTCTCCGCCGTCGTAACACTGCCCCTTCAAAACGCGATGCTGTTTTTCGCCGCAGCGAGCGTCGCCAAGGCTGGAGCGGAGAGTGGAACGCTGCGAGCATGCAAGACGTTATTCAAAATTGCGAGATCTCCGATGAGCAAGATTCCGGACTGGGTTTCACGGCTGTTTAATTTATTGCACTGGATTGTCAAGCTACTTCGAGATGAATCGCATACCCACATGTCAATGGCTCATAGATATATCATGGATCATGTCAACCCCTGTTATCATATATATTCCAATACAGTACTAGAATATGACATACTATGCCCGGAACGTTGCCAGTGATTTACGGATGGAATATCATAGATCGGTGATAGACGTAGGCTCTCAGATCTAGTCTGTGTTAACCGTCCAGAGTAGACTCTGAGATTCTGAATTTTGGCAACAAGATTGATCACGAGATGGTATTAACTGTTAAGGCAACGAGATGAGCTGTGATCTCGACCGCGGTGTCAGCTTGGTTCCACCAAGGCTTCCCGCCCTGCTCGTGCACATCTACTATCCCCATTCGAAAATTTGTTAATTAGGCCCTTGAAGCGTTATCATGTCCCTTATGTACCGCTTCTCGCTTACCGTTGGACGCCTCAGTCTCGTGCACACAACGTGGGTGCTGAGGTGAAGACCATTAGGTACTCCCTACACACATGGTTGTACTTATAGACGATAGGTTATTGCCCTCACAGATGAATAAACCTAGCCATAAGCAATGACAGAGATTCATCTCCCCGGACGAATCAGGACGATCTCCGCAGCCTCGTTTGATCGCTTAAAAATGGTTTGCAGCGCTCTGCCGACGCCACGTTGAGGGGTCTATCTGCTGATAGTGATCACTGCTCGGTATGGGATTCAGTTCTAAAGAAATTTCCGTTCGATTTTCGTACAGAAATAACAGAAATATGCCGCTAGCCGTTCCCTCGCTTGGTCTTACCTCATATTTCATGTCACCTGATCGTGTGACAACGTGACCGCGAAACCAGTTCTGTCACATCGCGGGCCGAGCTGTTGGACGATTTGATCCCTTCTGCATGCGCATGGGAACAGCTGGGTTCTCAGTTGGTTTCTTTGCTTCTCTACCCCTTAGGCCTTTTTCCCTTAAGCCTTTTTGACTGTTGGAGTTACGCCCCTATCGCGTCGGAGTTCGGACACCTTGAATCATCTGACAGTTGTGGTACCCTCACAGTAGAATATACGTACCCGCACAGTACATGGAACAGTTAAATACTGCTACGTTCATAGCAATCAATCTGAGGTTTTTGTCCCCAATTCCTTCCTCAGAATTTTCTTCCTTCCCTCTGAACTGCTGAGTGACCCTTGTCAAGGTGTGATAACCGAAGTCCTCACGGTCCTGTTGTGGCATCTTGGCATAATTCTCTCTCCTGGGCCAAGTAATTGGATTCAAGGGGACTTTACTTGCATACTGTTTAAGGTCAACTCCCTTGACGCTCAGAGCCACCATCTTCTGATTGTTTGTCGGGCGCAACTCCGTAGATGGCTTTGTCTTCTATGCCGAAACTCTTCATCACCATGTTATCATCAACATCGCGAAGCTATGTCGTTTCAGGGAGGCGTAGTTCCAACTTTATGGCACCCCTGTCGTCATCTCTTCGTGCCTCGGTCATGCCAGTACCCACGGGACTCGGAATAAATCTACATCAGCATACGCCACCGCGGTCACGCCCCCCAACTTTCCCGCAAAAAGGCGTATGTTGATGAAAAGAAAGTAGAGGGATGGCTCGATGTGTTGAAACCTGAACCTGCCCCACGACGGGCCCACGTGTATGCAAACTTGAAGAGCGTGGTCGAGTCGTGACCTACGATCTGCGCAGTCATTACGCATCACCCACCGTATCACCACCTACCAGCCTTCACCGACAGACCCACCCCCAATTGGACTCGCCGGCGATTAATGCTGCCACCTCTGGCGAGTTTACACCCACCGTAACAGCGAATTCCCACACTTTCACCACCGCCACAAAATTAAAAAAACACCACGTTCCCCTTTTTCGCCGTCCCTGGGACAGCATGATGTGAAAATTGCCAGCACCGTCGTTCCTGTGTGGGCGCCTCGATGGGGCTCAGCTCATCTGAGTGGAGACCTAGCCTCCATTAGCACTGGCACTCACGTCTTCTGACCCTACATGTGAAAAGTGCAATCAGATTTTTCATGAGCGGATCGTGAATTTCACGCCTTCCACCAGCAGCATTCACCATATAGCAGTGGAAGCACGTGGACCATCGTAGGGAAAAGTTTGATAAGATAAAGCGCTGGTGACCGCGCCACTATGTCCTGTGGCACCTTTCGTAGCTGAAGGGGGACAAACTGCTATTGCCAATGGGACTTAAATAACGCAGTCATATGGTTCCACGATAATTTTCAGGTAATCCTTGACCTGGCGGTTTTGTGGCGCGACTCAAGAAGGCAAAGAAATGAGCGCATCTACTTTTCATTGAGATTAAAGTTTATCTGATATTCGTTAGCGGACATTGAAATCACGTCCCATGGTGGCGCTCAAATTTCACATCAAACAAACAAACAGAAACAGATTCCCATTGAACATGCAATGCGTCACGCTGGATCACACAACACAATCACAGAGGGAAACAACGTCCAGACAAGAATCAAACATATAACACTTCAATTTTCAATTTCGACCATCCTTCCTACGGTAACTTTAGCACAACTTGAACCTAATCAATGCTCAGTGAATGGTGAAGAAAAATGGTGGTAAAGTATCTCACAGATTAAGAGTGGTTAGCGCAGCCGCTGCACTGGCAGGAGCCCGCAGTGCACGAGCAGCTGCCGCTTTGAGCAGAGCAGGTGCTGATGAGATGGCGAGAAAGCATCAGTACGATATAGTATAGACTAGATGGGTGGGAAGGCCTTACGTGCAGTTCGCAGCGCAAGAGCAAGCCATTGTTTAGATAGATGAGTTGGTTGTTTTGCAGATGTGGGGATTTAGAACCAAGTTCTGAGGACGTTTGGCTCCAAATGTCTCGCCTTTTATACTTGCGGATCCAATGCTGATGCCTAAAATAGGAGAAAGCGCCTCCCCGGGTACTCCAGTAAGGGGTCTTATCTCAGTATGTCTAGTACTTCTAAAATGCCTCTTCTGACCCGAGGCGCTGGTTTACGCGAAGAATGAAACTGCTTGACCGACCCGGAAGCCGTCTGGCAGGCCTCCCGGCTCCCCGAATATGGGGATGTGATGTCAGAAGCCGTGCGAATCATATGGAAAATTGCCCTCGTGATCGCTCCAGACCGACTCGTGTTGGGGTTATGGCCCTCTAGAACAGAGCTTAACGACAGCACGACCCCGAATTAGTAGTGCCAATGATTGTTCCGCGCCATGGGGGCGCACTCTCGCGTGTTGGAAACTACCGTAATATTTGATTCGATTTAGCAAGAAGGTGCCAGGGAAGTCGTGGCTCCAAGCGTGGGGCGCAGACGATTCTGACTGGAACGTGGCATGTGAACGAAGAAAAGGGGGCCACCATGGCAGGTTTTCCCACTAAGCAGACGTGAGCGCTCTCCCCCCACCTGATATTGTAGCGGCTAGCTACTGCCACCCACCCACACATCGCACACTCCCTGCTGTCCGAGAAACATTTTGTCCCTACTACTGGGGGGCTTTTCGAATCCCGATCACCGCCAGCTCTGAATTTTCGAAGAGTTGAGCCAAGGCAATGATAGACGAGAAGACGGCTGAGAGCCACGATGCCCGTTGCCTCCGTCTGAACCGGCTTCATTAGTCACCTTCGACGAAGGACACTGTTAGCCACCCCGAAGACCTTATGAACGCATCACTGTCTACCAACTTAACATACTCTACACAATGCACACTGGATAGCATCTGGCACTGCATGACCCTTCAGCCAACATCAACAACTCAAAACCATCACCGAACAACCCAAGGTCATCTGCCCCACACCATATGCCAACGCGCTTGATGCTATGCGCACTAAGAATGTCGCGCTATCAAAGAATCACTGATATGCCAGTAAAAGCCATCGCGTAAGGTTGATGACAATCAGGGTTCCCAATATGGGAAGGGGGCCGCAAGTGAGCAAGGTTGAGTGATTTGGCCGAGTTGGCTCATCGACGTGAAACACGATGAACTCATACCCACCAGAGTTGTTGGTTCAACTCGCGCCAGTAATGTTCATCGCCGGTCTTGAGCTTCCCGCCGCGCCCGAACCAGTACAATCCGCGGTGTCAGATTCATCGCCAACAACTCGTCCTCTTCAAGACCCATTCACAGCGCTAACCATCCGCTTGCGTGACGCGCTGCTCTCTCAGAGGGCTACTTCGGTGTGGCAGCCTGAAAAATCTAAAATATTCCAGTCAGTTCTTGTTGACAAGGTGCGCTCTGTTGTTCTTTAGACGATACTTTCATTCGACGCATAGGTGTAACTCTCAGGACGTCCACTTTCCACCACGCAAAATCCCGCTTTCTCCTGACCCACATGGTCCTGCCCATTCCCCCCTTTCCCCGCTGACCCCTACCTCTCCGTTACATCCTGATGGTCTTATCTCACCCATATGGGTGCGCAAGCACACCACCCTCGTCCCGTCCGTTTTCGTGCTCTTCACCCGTCTATACGAGTTTCCTCCCCATCACGTGCCACGCTCTCCACTTGACGCGTCACACACCGACCGCGATGCAGAGGAACGCCAGAAAGACGCTGAGATGTCGGCTGAAATTGCGTCACGCAAAAAGTCGACAAGTGAACGAGGCATCAAACTTACAGTCGTACTCATGGCCAGTCGGAAAATGCTCGGTGGGTCTCCTCCAAACCAGTTTCGACTGACCTTATCAATACGTCCGCAGATGACCCTGCATTGGACACACGGCTCACGTTTATTCGGAGACAAAGCGGGTTGGATTATCGGGCTGCGCTCTTCGTGCTCAGCCCAGTGAGTCCGAGCGAGCTCAGCGAGTTTATCAAGAGGTTCTGTCCACTGCCGTTTTTGTCTTTCAACTAGACCACTCAAGCTGTTCCAGCCTTCAGCAAGCATTGTACGAACCGGCAGTCGAATATTACACGTCACATTCCAAACGCGTCAGGCGTAAACGCAATCGCCATGCTCAATCTGCTTCGACATATGTCCCCGCGTTATCGCCTATCGGGTCAGCTGGTCCTGCACGCCCGCTCCGCCCAGAGGGCTGGACTGTGCGCTATGAATACAAGATGGCATGTTTCGCAGAATTCCGTGGCGAACTTGAGGTTGCTTTGAAGTGAGTCAGTGCGTCCCCCAAGGTTGATGAAGAGGTGATGGGAAGCAAGGCATTATCAGGATGCTTATTCCAGTCTCTTGACGATGTTTGGCTCGACTGCCATTCTCCCGCCGCGCACGAAGCGTTGGGCAGAAGCCAAAGTACTGGCAGATTGTATTAATCTCAAGGTTTGGTAATGCTCTTTCTCCCTTTAATTCACTGCTGAACTGCCCAATTGGTAGATTTGCAAGCTCTATTTATACAACAACGAGCATGCACTTGCGCTTTCCCAACATACTATCCATACAAGGAGATTTAGCGACTTCTCGCGCGGTTGGGGAATAGGAGAAGAAACCTTCGAGTTTTGGAGCTGGATCGCAAGACAGTAGGTCCTCCACTTTACTCTCGACACCTCTCCCTTACCATCCATCCACCACCAGGCACCGCGCATTCGCAGAGCTACTTGAGCTTGGTACTGGCTCAACCTTGATCCTCCCCACCCATCAACCAGCCGTAGCTGCTCCCGCACCTGCGCCATCTGGGCTGGCAGAGCTGGATGCCTTGCGCGTGCTAGGCTTGAATCCCGCAAACGCGCTTCAGCACCCAGGCTTTTATTACTACATGGCTGCAAGGGCAACGGAGCGCCGGCGCGCACAGTTCTTCGCCGTTCTCTCTAGTGTGGAAGTGAGCGGGACAAATTTACCCGGGTTCGCCAACGAAAGGAAGGTGGATCACTTTGGTGTGGCGGTAGAGGTGCGCCATCTCTGACGGGTATGTGGTGGTACTAAGTCCGGCATGAATCCCAGCTATACACGAAGGCGTACGAGCTTTTTAAGAAGCACTCCCCGTTGTCCAACGGCCACGGCCAGGGAAGACTGACACTGCAAATCGCCGGTCAGATTGCCGGGACGTACTATGCAGCGGGGAAGTACGACAGGGCCGTCCGCTTCTTTGAACGGATTGCCAGGACGTACAGGAGGGAGCGATGGAGTGCGATGTTACGTCCGCTGCTCGTGACTTGGTATAGGTGTGCACAGCAACTCGGCGACGTAGAGTTGAGTATAAGAATTTTGGTAGAGATGCTGGCACATGGTATATCCTACCTCTTCACTTGCTCGAGTCCGCTCGCTGACAACAACGTAATGTTTAGGTGTAGGTGAGCACGAAGACGACGAAGGGGCACTACAAGAGGACTTACTCGCCGTGCTCAAGGTAAGGCTGCTCTTTGTCTGTTATGTCAGTCCTTTATCGCAGCGCAGAGTACTGTGCCTTCATCCCATGAAGAGCCTCTTACAGTTGATCTATCCGGCTCGGATCCGATATGTATGCGCGCTTCCTCGGATTTACCGTTCCCACTGATTGAGTAGCACGATAGTTAATACTAGCGTCGCTTTCTGGACAAGTGAAGTCGTCGTCGAGGAACGTGTGGCGTTTCAGTTATCTATAAGTGCGCCGAGCAACATTGCCCTATCTATCCTTCCCTTCTCGTCACTCGCCATCTATTTCTCTCACAAGGAAGAGCCTGTCATGGTGCACCATAATGCAGATCTCGCGACCAACACCGGAAAGGTTCAGCGAGTGGACGTTGGCGACCTGCCACTCGAAATTGCCGCGGAGTGTCAAGGGTACCTGCGATGGGAGAAAAGTGCGACGATTGTGTTTGCTGGTACCGTTTCATCAGATGTACCGATAACATTGGCTGTACGTTCTTATCTACCCACAGACCTTCAGTTCTGACGATGTAAGACAGATTAAGCACTGCTTGCTCACTATTCAAGAGGGCAACTGGACAGTGGAGATACCTATCGACCTGTCTGCCGTGCGCGATGGACCTGTCCTCGTTCCGAGATGGCTAATTTCCGCCGATCCGACCAAGTTCGCGCCATTGCAATGTGGTCGTGGTGCCGATGTAACGTAAGCCACCGTCGGTTTCTTGATACTGCCAATGATTTTGATTGCAGTTCTAGCGTGCGTTATCGTCCACATAGGGTAGATGTGTCTCTGGCACACCAGTCCCCTGCTTACCTCGACGAGGAGTACCCGATTGTGATCGGCATTATGAACCAAGATGATCACCCGCTCGATGCTGTACTCGACATTCTCCTACAGCCAACCGAGATTGATGAGGCCGGTACGTCCCAGCTGCGCTTCATGTCTAGCTGACCTTACCTGCGGACAGTGAACCACATCCGCGTCGACGACGAACTTTCACAGAGCCTCGTCAAGGGTGTCACCCTAGGGACTATTATGCCCGGCGCCATGACGCACAAAACGCTCTACCTAATGAACACGGGTAGCGTTGGGGACCGCGTCTTGGATATCTCCTTACAGTCGCGCTCACCTATCGCACAAGATACGAGCGAGGTGCTGCGCACGGTCTCTGTGCCGACAGTGGCACCGATGAGGGTTGAGTATGGCGTGAAGTATATGCACGCACGCGGGCCATTGCCTGGGTTAACAGACTCGCGTACATATGAAACCGATTATTGGGATGACGGAGAAGGCGGTGAGGCGCTTGTCCAGGCGCGGATAGTGTGTACCGGGCCGTGGAGTTTGAGTGTAGAGACTGCAAGGCTGGTTAGGAAGGTCAGCCACTTTATGCCCGAGCCCCTTAATATGGCAATATTGATTTCATCCGGTAGAACGGTGCTCATTCCAGGGTGCTCGAGTGCTCTCTGGATGAAGATGAGGATGATATTACTTCGGGTACCCTATTACCTTTTTCTTATTATCATTGATGTTTCGCTCATGACCGTCAGACTGGCTTCCCGGAGATGAGTTTGCCGCTGTCTGTCGTATTAGTCTTTCACTAGAAGACGAGCCTAGTGAGGAAGAGGACGAGGCTAGTATTTCAGGTCCCGGGGAATTTGAATTGTCATGGAGAAGGTACGCAGACTCTTATGATTTGCGCAACTTCACCAGGTGGTTCAAACACCCTGCTGCTTAGAATTCTACCCAACGGCGACCATGGATCGCTCTGCACGAGTCGATTTCCGCTCCCCAACCTGCAACCGCCACGGTCGGGCACCATTGCCCTACTAGAACTGCCAACATCCGCGAAGCTGCACGTCCCAACTCACGCACGCTTGACGCTGCGCAACCATCATCCCTCGCGGACAGCGAGCCTCGCCGTGCAACTCGAGCCAGACGCCGCCGACGCGTTCCTCGTCGCAGGTCAACGCAGCGCACGTGTTCCCACGCTTCTTCCTGGCGCCGAAGCGAAGCTGGTGTGGTCTCTCGTGCCGATTGAGTGTGGGTTCGTACGTGTGCCGAAGATCCGTGTCGTGGACAGGCGGAAGACTGGGCCGATATCGTCGACCGAGGAGGAACCGCTAGCGGTGGAAGATGAGGGCATTCCGGTGCGAGTGGTCGACCTTCGCCGGCAGGAGAGAGTTGAAGTTGCAGATGCGACTGTAGAGGAGGGTACTATCTCTTCTGTTGGGGATGGAGGGAACATTGGCCCGATATTGGTGCTACCCTGATAGGTGTACCTTTGCGTTGTTAGTCCTGCCCTTGTAACCTACTTGTATTTTGTGTTGCATGATAGAGGGCTTCACGTTATGATCGGTCCGGGTGGACCGGGATCTTCAGTGATGCGATTGACGCGTGCCTCTTGACCTGTTCGACAGCTAAAGTTCGTTCCCCTCTTCATTCATCTGTCTTACCGACATTTCTAGGCATTTAAACTTATGCCCTCTGTCTACTACTGAAAGCTCACCTGACTGTGAAACTCGAAGCTAGTCATGAAAGAGATAATATATGTACAGGCTGGAAATATATCCAATCACGTCGGGACACACTTCTGGAACACTCAACAGAGCTACTTCACATATAGTGAAGACAAGGAGGTACTCGTCGACCACGACGTCTCGTTTAGGGAGGGTGTCTCTCCGAGGGTTTGTAACTAGCCCTATACTGCCTTTTCAATCCCAGGTAGAGATGTTGTTGTAGGGAGAATCGACGTACTGCCCACGGCTGCTCCAATTTGACCGAAAGGGTACATTTCTCCGAATTTCATTTCCAGCCGCACGGGCCTATCACTCTCATTACTAGAGAACTTTGGCTCCTTATCCAGCGCTACGGGACTCTACGCACAAGAAGACCAGGATGAACAGCCCTCTTTCCTTTGGTGAGCCCGACAACTGTTGTCGGCGTCGGTTGTGGCGTTTTGGGCTGAGACCTAGAGCCAGGGATGGCACGGTGGATGAGATACGCCATGAACGGATTCCAGATATCGCATATCAAAACCAACTAGACGAGGAGGTTGAGGAGGACCCTGCAGAGGCACCACCGGACCCCAAGGAGAGCGTTGTAGTTCCCCCCCTTGGGGCTTCTGACGTCAGGTACTGGTCAGACTATAACCGCGTTTATTACCTTCCAAGGTCTATGCACAAGCTCCCCGATTTGGCCGATTGGGAAGCTGAAGAGGGCGACTGGCACGGTGGCAAAGAAACGTTTCTTAGGTACAACATGGTAAGGCTACGTCAGCGCGTTCGCCGTGGTGCATAGCTGATCTAGTAATTTCTCTTGTTTCAGGACAACGCGCTTATGGATGACTCATTCCGCCGTTTTGTGGAAGAGTGCGACACTTTCCAGGTCCGCCCACTTCTCTCTGTGCATGAGCTAGTATGCGGCGGTGTGATTGACAACCCCCCCCCCCCCTGGGTAGGGTCTTCAACTCTGTACAGACAATGCTTCCTTTGGTTCCTTTGTCGACTCGCTTCTCACGGCTTTCCGGGATGAGTATCCAAAACAACCCACTCTGATGTTCGCGGTTCTGTCCGACGCCACTCCGGAGAACTTGGATACCGAAGACGTGCGTTGGCCATCGATCATCTAGCACAGATTTGGCTGACGACTCGAGTCACAGATCCGCGGACTTAGAAAAGCGCTGAACGACGCATTGTGCCTACGTGGGCTAAATGAGCTCTCTACTATGAGCGTTCCCCTACAATCCCCAAGGAATTGGTTGCCCGGACCATGGACTGCTGAGCTCACCACAGACGTGAGTGGCTGTATACGTCCGTAGGGCTAACGCGTTTAGTGAACGGTCAGGGCCGTTGTTACGCGGACGTGGTTTCACATCCTCTTTTTTTCTGTTCTCGAATAACCTCTTTCTGATCGACGTTGATCGAGTAGCTTCGGAGCGCCTATGATACATCTGCAATTCTGTCAGCGCACGTTGAAACAGCAACACTGCCCCTTCGGTGGAGCCTCTGCATGCACATGCCCTCCTTTGTACTGACAGTGGGTGATAGGTCGAAAGGCCGTGAATCCCTCTACGGGTTTTGTCATCAATTGAATGTGTATGGTAACACTCCATTTGCTGAATTGAGCGGAGCTTTCCCAGCGTCTTCTCTAGACGCGCTGGACTCTAGGATATATCGTTTCACTATAGATCGACCTGAACGCAAAGGCGGGGTGTGTAGCTATGCTTCTATGCCATTATTCTAGCTGCAGCACCGCTCAATTTTGTTCCCCCATCAATACCAGGTCGGCCTCTGGCGACGCAATGTCACGCGTGGGTGGACGGAGCTTGCAAGGCGCCAACTGGACGACTTTGGCGCTGATACGGCTATGAGGTAGATACTGGCGCCCGTACCGTGCACATGGGATCTGACCGAGATTGGCAGTGCCACTTGCGCCACCCACAGCTTGCAGGAGTATCCACTGCCCTCGTCGTACCCTTCGTTCTTTCGGGCACAGCATTTGAGTTCCGGGCCACATTACACACCCCGCGGCCTTTTAGTGCGGCCCCGATCTGTGCCAATGATATCGACCCTCGAGTCTGGATGGGCACTGCCTCGTCTATTGGCACAGTGCGCAGATTTGGTGGGACATTGCGTGCGACGGAAGATAAATTGGGAAATGGTTGGTATTGATGAGGACGAGGCACGAGAATTACGAGAAGATCTGTGGACTCTACGAGATAACTTTGGGGAGTCGTCCTACGATGACGGCAAAGGGCTGGGAGAGGACGAAAATGATTGAAAAAAAAATTTATCAAGTGGTGCCTACTGCGCAGTTTAGAAAAAAAAACAAAAGTGTAGCGTATATTCTTCCCACAGCGATATCATTGTTGCAGGAGCGGACTTTGGTATACGGCACTGGCCACTAGAGCGCCCCCCGGGGTTTTGTAAATGTAATAGATCCGAACAAGCCGTGCGATATAGCAGCAGCGATGAGAGAGATCGTTTACGGGACTGATGAAGAATGCCGGAGAAGGGGTCGTCACAATGATGACCAATTATCTCATTCAATTTAGCATTTCGACACTTTCAGAGCCTCAGCCGCAGCTCGGCGCTCGACTCGTGCCTTGATACTAGTCGCACAGCTCAGATTTCGACGGAGGAAGATGTTACACGTGTTTGCTACACAGCCTTTATCTAGCATAACGCAATTGACTC
The DNA here is from genome assembly GCA_022376515.1 of Lactifluus volemus. Classification (NCBI taxonomy): domain Eukaryota; kingdom Fungi; phylum Basidiomycota; class Agaricomycetes; order Russulales; family Russulaceae; genus Lactifluus; species Lactifluus volemus. Next base: position 787,397 of record WTXI01000011.1, read on the forward strand.
AACCCTCTTTGCTGCATCGGGAGTGAAGAGTATAAAAGAGTCCCTGAGTGGACGCAGCTCCGACCTGCCCCTCAGATCAAACCCACCCACATCCCCCCCATCCACAAAGCAATGGCAGCACCATACGCCTGGCCTTACCTCGTCCCCCAGCAGCAGCAGCACCCGTACTTCCAGTTCCCCCCCGCCTCTGGCTCTGGACATAGGCCGTCAAGATCTTGGCAGGGTAGCCCACAAGTTTCACCCCCCGTTCTACCCGCTCTTCTGCCCATCGTCCCCGCGCCTGCACCCGTAGCGGCGCCCGTCTATCAGCCTGGATTCCTCCACGCCAACTATCATCCCCGTTCCCGGAGGCACTCATTCGATGCTTCCTACGTCGCATATCAACCTGTATCACCGGGAATCGCACCTTGGCCCGCGGTACCTGCGCCCTATTATACCTATTCGCCCGGGTGGTCATTCGGGTCGTTGGAGCTGCCGCATCCGCAGTTACACAACCTGCTCAACGGCGATGTTTCCTCGCAGCGCCTCCACATCAACTTTGCTTCGGTGGAGCTGGAGTTTAGACGACGATCCGGGTTGCTAGGCGGCGTCGACCGTTTGGGCGCGTACGACCTCGAGCAACCGGCGACGAACCCGCAAATGACGCGAGTTCGTATCGTGTGCGACTTGGTCCCGCAATGGCCCGTCGATGTGCACGTAAGCGGCACGACCCTGACACCGCACCGTCGACATCGCCCCGCGCGACCGTATCTGACGCTCGAGGACCTCTTGTTTGCTGTTCACGCGTCGCTGCATCGCAAGATCTCCCATGACGACTGGGGACGACTCACCTATGCCCAGGAGACCGAAATTGCGCGGGCCTACACGCGTAGGTACAAGGCTAGCGGGAGCTCTTCCGAGGAGCGTCGACAGCAGGCAGAGGGAGTGAAGCGGATCGACTTTTTGCTTAGGAGCACGTGGTTCAAGGGCTTTACCTGGCTCGAACCTGAGAACGGAGTGGAGAAACTCAAGTTACTCGTCGGTATGGAGTCTTGACTGAAACGGATAAAGTCACGGTTAGTTAAACCTAGTTTGTCGGGTAGCGGCGACTGGGCGCACAGCTGGACAAGACGGTTTCGGTCTCCACAACGGATGGTCTACGGCTTTGTCTCATTCTGTTAATTATCCTCTTATGGTGTCGTGCTTGGATGGTTAGCGTTGTACCTTTTTGTTTGTTTGTTATAGAGTGAATATACCCTTGTCGTGTAGCAGTGATCATGATGATCATGCTTGGTATAACAGGTGCGGTGTTGTCGCCTCGGCAACAAAGTTTGAAATCGAGATGAACCTCCTAAGAGACAGCAGGCGTCCTCGTGGCCTTGTTATAAACTTTGACTTTGTATAGTGGCCCGTCCACGCGTGCAGGCACGGTATAACTAGCCGATGAATCGAGGCTCCTTCGCATCCCCATTCCCTTGCTCTTTGAAGCCTTTGAACGGTGCCCTTCATGGCAGAGTATTATGGTGGACGTTTAGACGACTATAAGTACTACCATCGCATTCACCGTCATCGCAATCGACGCCATGCCGTCTCTACGGGCTTCTGCCTCATCACCGCTTTTTTCCTTCTCCTTTTCGTTGCTCTCTCCCTTCCAATCATCAAATCCGTTTATCTGCTGCAGTTAAATGCAAATACCGCGTCTGATGTCCCAGCGACGAGCGTTGGCACAGAACTTCGCTTTGGTGTTTGGGGATTTTGTGCAACGAGGTTAGCATCACAACAAATCTCCTTTGTTCTCCCTTTTGCCGCACTTCCCCCCCACCCCCCTCAAGTGTGTTCGTGACCCAGTGTCCCCACTCCAACCCCCCCCCCCCCCCACCGCTCTCCATCTTGTTAAATCCTCCATGCGTAAAAAAGCTCAACCTAATCTTTTTTTTTTTTCAAAAGTGTGCTGAACAAGCCGACGTTATTGACCAACTCGGGTAAATGCCTCGGGCCCCAACTGGGGTACACGATCAGTCCGGAGATCATGGCCGTCGTGTCGAACGAGCCAGAATTGGCCAATCTCGTTCTCAAAGCCATCACCGTTTTACTCGTGTTACACCCGGTCGCGGCTGGCCTCGCGTTCCTCACGCTTCTTCCGGTCATCGCCTCGTGTTGCGTGTACCACCCGGCACCCTGGATCTCCTCCCTCGTGTTATCCGTCGCGACTGGGCTCGTGTCCACCATCGTGTTTGCAGCGGACATTGCCCTCGTCACCGTGGCGAAGCACAAGCTTAAGAAGGACTCGGCCCTCAACGTCTCCCTCAGCTTCGGCAACGGCGTGTGGATGGTGCTCGTTGGTATGATCTTCACCTGGATCGCTATGGTGCTGCTTTCCGCGCGCGTGTGCAACTGCTGTGGAAGGAGGTAATGGTCGCACCGTATCGTCCTTTTGCTGCACATGGCTGATCCGATTTATGCGTACAGGAGGCGAGACAAATATTGAGGTCAAGGGAGAATTGAAGGAAAGGAAAGAGGGGAAAGCACAACAGGCAACACGACCGAGCCACGAACTACTTTCACTACCCACGATGCGATGATCTGATGAAGAATATACCTTGGAAATGCCATTCACGTAGATTGATATACTATACAGTACTATACATTTTCTCAAGCTTGCAAAATACAAACTATCATCGTCATCTGATTCCCCATCCCACAGCCTGTCAATGGGCGGGGCGCTGGGCGACGCCATGCAGGTTTCATAACGCCCACTGGGAACCCAGTACGATACTGTATACCCCGCTGAGAGCGGAGGTTATGCGCTTCGGAGGTTATCGAAATATTGCTACATTGCTTCGGCGCTTCCTTCGAGAAGCCTGGAACGGCCTGGTCCAGTCCGTTGCAGACACGATACTGCGGAGCTTGTCAAATAACAACCAAGCCTTTCGATTGTCTGCCAGCGCTCGGATGCCTCGGAAGAGCAGAGGACTTGAGGGACAGTGCTTCCAGGCGGCGCTCGAGCAAGTCTGGATTTGCCTAGCGGCGTCAAAGGCATTGTCGGGCGTCTCGCACAGACACGAGACGAGTGCCAAAGTCTCGGTGAGATAGCGCCATGCCTCCTCCGAGTCGCCATCTGCAGAGTCGAGCGCCGCGCAGACATGGAACCTCTCGTGATTGACCTCATCGGGCCACTTCAACGCTGCATATGTTGCCGCCATTGGCGTGTTTCCCTCGGCGCTGAGAAAACTGTCAGAGTTGGGACGCCGAGTGTATGCCGACTTGGACGGTACATCCATGGATGGTTGAGAACCTCTTCCAAAGATGCGCGCGCGGCTGGATCCGCATGAAGCATGCGCCTTAAAAGATCCTTGCATTCTTTTTTTTTTTTGACACCGAAGACCCAAAAAAAAAAAGAAAAGAAGATAAGATAAGATGACATGAGAACCAAAGCCACGCTCGCGTCGCACCCCTATATACACACCTCTGCTGATTCGTCTGGGGAACGTAAGGCATGATGGTGAATGCCTCGAGGCCTCGCCCAACACGTCCATCGTGGGACCGTCAAAAGGTACTCGATGACAAACGAGCGTGAACAGTACGACGCCGAGGCCCCACACGTCCACCGGCGGACCCGCGTACCGTGACGGCACCCATCCTTCTTTTTCTTCTTCTTCTGCGGGACTTTTGCGGCTCAGCAAAAGTTCGGGTGCGGGGCTGTACTGGTCTCCGCAGCGTGAAACGGGGGCGACAGAGACAGCCGCATAGGTAAAGTCAGTCAGGATGAGACGCGATGATCCGATCGTGAAGGTAGCCGGGGTGGGGGTGGGGGTGGGGGTGCCGATCGTGGTGCGAGTACCGGTAGAAACGAGAATATTGTCCAATTTGAGATCTGGGGGAGGAGAGTTGCGAACAACAATTTTGCGTTGGGTTGTCATGCTTTCTATGGAAGGAAAAAAGAAGGGTGGGCGTACTGCGATGCACCACGCCGTGCTTGTGGAGAAGCGATACGGTGCGGGCGAGTTGTTGCGCGAGTGGACGCGCCTCACGTTCCTTGAACCCACCCTTGTTGATTGTCAAGTCTAGAAGGGATTGGGGAGCATCTTTTTGGCTGCACTTCGTGGTAGTAGGCTGCATCCGTCAGATTATGTCATGTAGGTGGCATTGACATCTGTTTGCTCTCCTGCTACGACCATTTGCCCATATCCCATATCGTTCGTGTAATACATGGGTCTCATCGAAGTACGTTAAAACGTTCACTTATGTGATGCCATGCCCTCATTACCTCGATCCTAGGTAATTGCTAACGATCGCCTGGGAACCAAAGGTCCTGCCGCTTTGCTTCCAGTTCGTTACTACAAGTCCTGAACCTCTATGTAGTACGTGTCAAGTGCAGCCCAGATGACACAGTTGGCGATCTTAAGAAGCTCATCGCTGCACAAAATGGTACGGACTGGCGGAAGATTGTACTCAAGAAATGGTACGTGATTTCAAAAACACCTCTGCCGCACACATTGTGACAAACAATCGCGAATGTCTAGGTACACCACCTACAAGGATCATATAACCCTTGGAGACTATGAGATCAACGATGGGATGAGTCTCGAGCTGTATTACGGCTAGGTCCCCCGGCCTGGCACTCGGTACCACTATGATGTAGCTGTCGTCTCATGTTCTTAGTACAGTATTGTTCTTCGGTTGCCCTCCGATTCCGGCAATTTCTGCTAATGGTTCAAGGCTATGAATCCAACTATCACGTTTCTGTTCTTTTTGTTACCACTACGTCTTGTTCCTTAACCGTTGAACAACCTCTTCATGACCCGCGTGAATCCTGGAAAGCATTACCTTCTCTGCAGATAAACCCACGACACGAGGAACTGCAATAGGCAATAACGAATAGTACATTTGCAAATCGATACAACACTGTAAAATATTGCTGGAGAGTCTTCATCTGATGCCCACGATAGCCAAAAGCCCCAAGAACTAGACAGCATACACATTGCACAAATGAAAGCCCAAGTCAATCAATCGTCAAGGGTGAGGTCAATTACCTCACCGGCCGCCGCCCCCACGACAATTGGGGAGGGAGACCTTTGCTCGCGCTTGACAGATGAAGTAGATTCCTCTGCTCTTAAAGCATTCAACTCGGCCTATTGCGGGTAGTCGTCAGGCGCAATTGATAAGGTAATTTGTAAGATAACTAACCTGAAGGGCTCTGATACGCTGCGTGCGGGACTCGGTTTCTTCCTGCTTGATGGGTATTCTCGATGGTCCACTGTAAGGACAGCCACGCGGCTGGCCTTGGAGTCTCAATCCGTACGCATTTCCCGCTCGCTCTCGCGATCCCTTCGACCTCCTTGTTCTCGCCAAGTTTCGTTTGATTTCTGAGATTCCCGGCTCGCTGCGACCCTGTCTTATCGACGACCTGGGCCACGAATGCCCTCGGCCACAACGCGACTACGCCTCGGCCATAGACCCGTTGCACGACATTTCTCTGTTTTTCTTTGTTCTCTTCTTGACCCCTGCCTCTGCATCTCCTGTTTCTGTGCTAGTCCGCCTCGCGTTTCCCTTTGTTCGCCCCGTTTGGCATGTTTTTCTCTTTTGTGCTTAGTTTTGCTCCTTTCGTCTTGGGCTGCGTGCTGTGACTCGCGCCGCGCCCACGTTTTAGGCTGACGGCCTATCGGCCTCTCGATGAGACCGCGAGCATCCCGTAAAGCTTTCTGAGGGTGCACGCGACTTCGAAGGTTGTATTTTAACTTCTCAGCTCATAACACTTTGTCCACCCTGGGCATGTATGGTTAATGTCTGAGAATCCAAAGTCAATTATCCTCAGATTGCACCACCCTTTTTGCACCACATCCTGTGGCCAAAATTTAGATGTTTTGCACCCTTCCCTTTCATCCTCATCTCACTTCCGATGTTTCTTACTTACTTCTCGTCCGAGACTTTCGTGCCCGTTTACTTCGCGTTTTACCTGCTACCCCGTTCTCGACGCGTTTGCCCCCTTTTAGATTACGGCTCGAATGTACATAAATACGACTCGGAAATGTACAAACGAGCCAGCGAATTGTCGCCGCTCACCCTTGTTCTCGAAATCGTTCTCATCTGCTTCAAGTTCTCAAAGTCTCTCAAGTGTCTTTACTCTCAATTCCCCTCAAGATCTCGTCTTATCGCCCACCCTCTCGCTTAGATCTCTCGACTTGGGACTTCTTCGCGTTCTTCTCCTCTTGCCGTCGCTCTTCCCTTTTCCTTCCCTCTTGCTCCACTTATCGCTCCTTCACAATTTAATTTGAACTCACAAGCAGGGAGAGTTTCCCGCTTTCACCACCCATGGCAGATGACCCATCGCATGGTACGCCTCTGGTCATTGACCTCAGATCTTCCGCCGGTCTGAGCATTCACATCTGGTCCGGTGATAATTCCCTTGGCCCTCAATAGTTCTGGTGAACTTGAAGCCTCAGCAAATGGCTCAGAAAACTAGATGAAATGAACTACCTCTTGGGCGATAGAAAATCTTGATAGACAGATAAGGTGCGTTGATTGGGTCGAGATAGTTTGAGATAACGCCATACATTGGGCCGCTCAAAATCTCTTCGTCTGCAGTGCTAAGAGTGGTGGTGGTTACTCAAGGGTATCTCGTGGCTACTATGACGTACGTGACATGATGCCACCCTGCCTTTTTGCTGCGCTCCGATATGCGTCCATGGTGCAGTCCTTGACCCACATGAAGCATGGGTTCCACAACGCGCATCGGCTGGCAGCGAAACGCGCGGAATTCTATTGTTCCCATCTCAGCCACGGCGGGTGCGTTTTCCACATCAGGGTCTCCAGGCATTCACGAGGGACCGATGCACAAGGCAAAGAAGAAAAAAAAAGGAGGGGACAGCATACCGACGAGCTCCAGTTCACGGAATTGGAAAGGAAGGACAGAAACTGAGGTCTTGTAGAGCCCTCTGATATCGCCGCTCTGTCCAGGCTGGGCGACTTTCTTGACGGCGTCTAACCCGTCGATGTGGAGGTGAAGCGCAAGCGGAGAGTCGAGTAACTTGTTCGTGAATACAACTTTGAATTTCTGGGGTCACGATGGGGTTGGAATCACTCATTTGAGGAGTTTTAGAAAGTAGAAACGGTTCACCTTGCCTGCCTCACTTGCTATAAAAGCTCTCAGGGAAGACGGGTTTTCTTGATTGATATTAAAAAGCTCCATTTCTTTCCCATCGCATACGACAGAAAAATCCAAGGGCGGCAGAATCAGAGGCATGGAGGTTCAGGGGAAGAGACGGCAACATGCACTAGAGCTGTAATATAATATGTGGACCCCTCTCGAAGTGGTTACACTGTTATCCCGGGGCGACAGAGACAGCCGCATAGGTAAAGTCAGTCAGGATGAGACGCGATGACCCGATCGTGAAGGTGGCCGAGGTGGGGGTGGGGGTGGGGGTGCCGATCGTGGTGCGAGTACCGGTAGAAACGAGAATATTGTCCAATTTGAGATCTGGAGGAGGAGAGTTGCGAACAACAATTTTGCGTTGGGTTGTCATGCTTTCTATGGAAGGAAAAAAGAAGGGTGGGCGTACTGCGATGCACCACGCCGTGCTTGTGGAGGTTCGGGCGAGTTGCTGCGCGAGTGGACGCGCCTCACGTTCCTTGAACCCACCCTTGTTGATTGTCAAGTCTAGAAGGGATTGGGGAGCATCTTTTTGGCTGCACTTCGTGGTGGTAGACTGCATCGCGTGCTCGAGATCCGATAAGATCAGATCAGACTGACTCCGAGTCAGATTATGTCATGAAGGTAGCATTGACATCTGTTTGCTCTCCGCTACTAGTACGACCTTTGCCCATATCCCATATCGTTCGCGCAATACATGGGTCTCATCGAAGTACGTTAAAACATTCACTTATGTGAAACCATGCCCTCATTACCTCGATCCTAGGTAATTACTATCGATCGCCTGGGACGCAAAAGTCCGGCCGCTTTGCTTCCAGTTCGTTACTACAAGTCCTGAACCTCTATGTAGTACATGTCAAGTGCAGCCCAGATGACACAGTTGGCGATCTTAAGAAGCTCATCGCTGCACAAAATGGTATGGACTGGCGGATGATTTCACTCAAGAAATGGTACGTGATTTTCAAAAAACAACGTTGTTCACCTCTGCCGCACACATTGACGCGAACAATCGCGAATGCCTAGGTACACCACCTTTAAGGATCATATAACCCTTGCAGACTATGAGATCAAGGATGGGATGAGTCTCGAGCTGCATTAAGGCTAGGTCCCCCCGGCCTGGCATAATGATGTAGCTGTCATCTCATATTTTTAGTATTGTTCTTCAGTTGCCCTCCGATTCCGGCAATTTCTGCTAATGGTTCAAGGCTATGAATCCAACTATCACGTTTCTGTACTTTTTGTTACCACTATGTCTTGTTCATTAACCTTTGAACGACCTCTTCACAACCCGCGTGAATCCTGGAAAGCATTACCTTCTCTGCAGATAAACACACGACACGAGGAACTGCAATAGGCAATAACAAATAGTACATTTGCAAATCGATACAACACTGTAAAATATTGCTGGAGAGTCTTCATCTGATGCCCACGATAGCCAAAAGCCGCAAAGAACTAGACAGCATACACATTGCACAAATGAAAGCCCAAGTCAATCAATCGTCAAGGGTGAGGTCAATTACCTCACCGGCCGCCGCCCCCACGACAATTGGGGAGGGAGACCTTTGCTCGCGCTTGACAGATGAAGTAGATTCCTCTGCTCTTAAGGCATTCAACTCGGCCTATTGCGGGTAGTCGTCAGGCGCAATTGATAAGGTGATTTGTAAGATAACTAACCTGAAGGGCTCTGATACGCTGCGTGCGGGACTCGGTTTCTTCCTGCTTGATGGGTATTCTCGATGGTCCACCCATGGCAGATGACCCATCTCGCATGGTACGCCTCTGGTCATTGACCTCAGATCTTCCGCCGGTCTGAGCGTTCACATCTGGTCCGGTGATAATTCCCTGGGCCCTCAATAGTTCTGGTGAACTTGAAACCTCAGCAAATGGCTCAGAAAAGTAGATAAAATGAACTACCTCTTGGGCGATAGAAAATCTTGATAGACAGATAAGGTGCGTTGATTGGGTCGAGATAGTTTGAGATAACGCCATACATTGGGCCGCTCAAAATCTCTTCGTCTGCAGTGCTAAGGGTGGTGGTGGTTACTCAAGGGTATCTCGTGGCTACTATGACGTACGTGACATGATGCCACCCTGCCTTTTTGCTGCGCTCCGATATGCGTCCATGGTGCAGTCCTTGACCCACATGAAGCATGGGTTCCACAACGCGCATCGGCTGGCAGCGAAACGCGCGGAATTCTATTGTTCCCATCTCAGCCACGGCGGGTGCGTTTTCCACATCAGGGTCTCCAGGCATTCATGAGGGACCGAAGCACAAGGCAAAGAAAAAAAAAAAAAGGAGGGGACAACATACCGACGAGCTCCAGTTCGCGGAATTGGAAAGGAAGGACAGAAACTGAGGTCTTGTAGAGCCCTCTGATATCGCCGCTCTGTCCAGGCTGGGCGACTTTCTTGACGGCGTCTAACCCGTCGATGTGGAGGTGAAGCGCAAGCGGAGAGTCGAGCAACTTGTTCGTGAATACAACTTTGAATTTCTGGGGTCACGATGGGGTTGGAATCACTCATTTGAGGAGTTTTAGGAAGTAGAAACGGTTCACCTTGCCTGCCTCACTTGCTATAAAAGCTCTCAGGGAAGACGGGTTTTCTTGATTGATATTAAAAAGCTCCATTTCTTTCCCATCGCATACGACAGAAAAATCCAAGGGCGGCAGAATTAGAGGCATGGAGGTTCAGGGGAAGAAACGGCAACATGCACTAAGAGCTGTATTATAATGTGGACCCCTCTCGAAGTGGTTACACTGTTATCCCGGGCCGTGGCTCCCGTTCTCGTTATATTAATAACTTGCCGGTGGACGCTTGGGCACGTTGGCACACTCACGCTGTAGCACTCAACTCGAGATGGTCAAGGATGACCTCGACTTTGGCACTTTGGCACTTTGGCACACGACCTTTTCAAGTCAAGGTCCTAGGTGTCGGAAAAACGTAGTGCCCAATGTTTGTTATCAAGTGCAGCCCTCCAAGTTTATGTAGTGAAAACAAAGAAACGTATATGTTTTTAACGGAACGTCGCTGGAGTGTAGGGATAGGATGCGTGTCTGTTGACAGACTGATTTTTTTTCACGCAGAAAAAGTGTTGAGACGGACCTGCCACGCATTCCAGCTCAATATTTCCGGTAATCCCCATCGTTGACGGGCCAGAGAGACGACAATGATGCTCACCTGTTCAATCGCAGCGCTCAACTTTGTCTCGACCGCTGCACAAATGGTGTTGTCCAATCTGGTCTCGTCGGGCTGCAGACACGAAGAGCAATTGGACGAGGTTTTATGGCTCGTCAGACTCCGTTCGAACGCGACGCGATCGGTGACCGTCTTGGGCGACGGCCGATCCGCCGCCCTCTGGAGGAAGTGGGTGTGCCACCACCTGGGCACCGCTTGTATATCCTCAGTTTCGTACTTGCCAATGTTGATCGAACCGATGCAGCTCCTCGAAAGTGTAGGTGTGGTTTGGTTTCTTTTCATCTTGTTGATGCAGTCCCTCGCGACCTTGGTGCACTCGGTTCGGTACTCCCATAGCTGGAAGAGAGCGGCTCCCGATATGTAGCCCAAGTCTTCACCACACTCGGGGAAATTCATGGTGCGTTCCAGCGTCAGCCGCGCGGCAAATAACGCTTCTTCCCCGAGATGATAACGGCTCGCAATACCATATGCGCGGAAAGAATTTTGGACGGTGAATAGTGGAGGTGTACGTCCCTTCAGTAAGCTACGGATGCAAGCTGCCGTGGAATCCATCTGGTACTTTTGGCAAGCGGCGAGAAGGGAGAGAGCATATTCGAATGTATCCGGGATGCTCAGATTCACGGGATACAGCATCGTGAGTAAGTGATGCAAGGTCTTCGAGTCCTCGGTCAGAGCGATCACCTGGTCGTGCGGCGACGGCCCCGGCGCCGTAAACATATCGTCGAAAACGACGGAAGCAGTGGCAAGGACGGCCTTGTGAACGTGGAAATCGACTTGATCGCAGGACCGTATGATCACGTCCGAGTCCTTGCGATCAAATGGCGCGCCAAAGCTTTTCGGTGGATCTTCAGACGATCCAGGAACGGTAGTATGAGCTTCCGCCGAGCCATTGAAGAACGACAAGAATTTCTCCCGCATCTGGAAAACCCCCCGCGTCAACACGTCGTGAGCTCATGGACCGATTGCAGAAAACAGAGGAAAGGGTGGGACTTGCCCTGCTAAAATTGCCATTCACATGACTCTCCAAGCAATTGAACAAGCGCAAGAGGTTGAGGCGTATGGGCGCCTTGCAGGACGCACACTTGAACCCCCCTTGCGACGACATGATCTCTACAAAACAGGGAAAATTCATCATTGAAAAATTAGACGTGATCTTTCGCGTGTAGAGCATGAACTGCTCCAAAGGCCGGGTTCCCATTTCCGTGCAGCAGCTCTTGTCGCCGACGCGCAGCGAACAACTCGTCGCTTTCCACCCGCGTAGGTCTCCAACCTCTGCCACGCAATCCTGCACACCAAACCCGATCGCCACGAATGCCAACTGACGATGTTTCCAGAGCGCCTTGAGCGCAGGTCCAGAGGCCTGACGGAGGTCCTCGCCGTAGGATTCAAAGGTCTGCGGCTGGGAGAGCGTGAGGCCAGCGGCTTCGAGTGCCTCTTCGCATAGGCCCTCGCCAAACGCAAAGAGGTAGGCGCGGAAGGCGTTTTCGGTAGTCACAATGCGCGCCACGCGGTCGCAGTAGGTACGGAAGAGCGCGAGTACGGACGACATGTTGTATTTGCGTGCGGCGGCGAACGTACGCATCATCACTTCGAGCGTCTGTGGATAGACGACTTCGGTCGGGTAGATGGCCGTCAGCAATCGGTGTAGCGTATCGCGGTCCTCGGTTAAGCGAAGGACGGGGAGATCGCGATCGCGATCGCGACACCAACTACTACCGTCCTCGTCGTTGTCGTTGTCGTCGCGGATGATACCGAGATCCGCGGGTTCAGGTCCATCACTATTATCGGAACCAGACGAGGATGCTTCGCATAACAATTTCTCAAAGACGGGGGACGCTTTGATCAAAAATAGTTTGTGGACACGAAAGTCTGTCGCCGTGCTGCGTTCTTCACCCAACGTGACCGAAATGAGTACAGGAGCGGAACGTAGGATGAGATCTGCATCCAAGTGGTCAAAGGGGGCCCCAAAGTCGATATAATCGCAAATGAGAGACATTGTGGGGTCGTCTCTCAAGATGGCATTATTCTCAAAGGAGGGAGTGATAATGGCTTACAGGCCAAAGGTAAAGATAGATTGCGCCCACAGTGGGGTATATTAGGTTCCGGCGGTCCTCATTTGGCACGCTCAGCAGCAGAAGCAGGACAAAATGAATATATAAAAAAACAAAATAAAGGGGGTCAGATCAGATTGGTGCCATCACCCAGATCTCGGCAATGTCCTTCTCACCCAACTAAACCACCCTCGAGCGTGTTCATCCACTTCTTTCTCATGATCCATCACACGCTTAACAACGAATCGTTCCTCGAGCGCTTCCCTACGCTCCCGAACGCCCTCTAGGTACTTTTCGATAAGCCACACGAGCCGGGCTTCGGCCCAGCGTATCACCATACTCTCTCGCTTCCATACGCCGGTCGTCCAAACCGCCAGAGGCGTCCGTTGCCCCCCGATGGGATCGGCATCGGAAACCTCCGAGACCATGTCCGGCTGCGCTGGCGTGGACCAGGAGCGTTGAAACGGGGTGCTAAGACGTGTAGCGATGCGAGCCCATAGCGTGCGCGGGTGGGCGAGGCGGTGGGCGAGGACGACGTCTGTGAACAAGCGGTCACCCACGACGACGATCTCGTGTGGGGCGAGGCCTGGGAGCGCTGAGAGGGCGGCGGAAGCGCAGGAGTACGAAGGCTTTAGCGCGGCGTGGAGCAGGACTGGTGATTGCAAGTGGTGGGCGACGGATTCGGCTTGCAGCTGGGCCGGGTCGTTGCGCGTACCCGCCGAGTTGGACACGATGAGGACGTGGGAGGGCCCGAAGGTATGTAGGGCTGTGGACCAAGCAGCCTAGGGCGTCTCTACGTAAGATGGACGGCGGCCGTGACTATAGAATCCGTTAAAATGATTACCTCTAATTCTGGAACAAGCTTATCATTATGCGGAAGGGTCTAAACAGTGGTAAGCGCGCCTAGGGGGGAAATAGGAAGTGGGTAACTGACTAGACAGTTGTCCTTGTCGAATATCGCGCCTCGGTAACCCGCGTCTCGCAAGGCAGTAAAGTTGAGATGGCGAATGTCAGGCTGCAAAGAATGAGATTATAGATAGATTGGGGAAGAAGATGGAAGGGGACTCACGACTGTGAGTGAGGGAAGGATAATACGGGGATTGATGAGAGCGTATAGTGGGACGAGGGTGCCAGGAAGGTTGAATGACATTAACGGCAAGCTGAGCTGACATTGCAAGTGTAGCACATGAAACGTAATTCCCACGATGCTATAATGGCTCAATGCCGCTCTCAAAGGAGATAAATTAAATTAAACCACCCCTTTGTTTTCAACACGTGCGTTGTATCGTAGCCATGTGGTTAATTATTTCGGGTAGCTCAACTTGGCACTGCCACACTCCAATCGCTGAGTGAAAAAGAAAAAAAGAGAGTAGAGGGTTGTGGGGAAGGGGGCCCCGTAATAAGAGCGAAATGAGATAGAGTGACAACCGATGTTTTCTCTGAACTGAGAAAAAGGTTGAAATTAATGTAAAGGAAAAGGAAAGGTCGAGGGACACAATTGGGATGGCCCTGATTGATGCGGTACCTGATCACGCACAGTAACTTGCCTGGCCTTGCCCTGCCTTCCCAACTCCGTAATCGGCTAACGTACACCGTCCGCACTCGGTCCATCGTTCCCCTCTCTATTCTTCCTCTCAATCTTTTGGCCTTGGCGCCACCCTTCCTTTCTTTTCCGTTCTTTCCTTCTCTCCATTTCAGATGACCGCCAGGCCGACAACATCCAGAGGCGCTTTTGATACTTCCTCTCTCTCTGCCAGTGACCGTGATCCTCAATATACGTATTCTCAAGAATATTCCGTTGCGGATGAACAAGTAGAATCCGAAGAGGAGGATGTCTTTGCTTTCCTTCCTCCTTCCTCAGCCGGGCCTACACCACTCCCACCACACTCGGAATCACCGTGGCCACCACCATCACTAGAACAAACATTCTCACAACACTATGTCCCCGCCGATATCCCATCTCCAACATCACCTCCCCCACCATTTTCCCCCGCAGTGGATCCTCTCGTTTACCCCCCTCCTGCTTTCATCTCTCAACGTTCCACCCCTCATACCATAGATTCCCCACCACCTTCCACGGGCGACCATTCCTTTTCAACCGAAGATGGCTTTCGTCTACGCAGACTTGAAGGCTTACCTACTGTCATTTCTGCCACGGCTGACTTTTCATTTGCTGCCTCTCAAATCCCTAAGAGTCGCTTTACTCTCGATGAAAAGCACCGCGTCTCAGACACCTTGTCAGACTCGTCTAGCTTTGACCCAGAACTGGATGGTGTTGACAGTGTGTCGATAAAGTAACATTTTACTCCCTCTATTCCTTTCTCCCACTAAACTCTCCCTTAGGATGAAATTTGATTTCGGTTCACTTCAAGAGGAAGACAGTCCGTATCCGGAAGTCCGGGCATCTGTTTCAAACATTGACGATCCCGACATGCCAGTACTAACGGTACGGATGTGGTTGGTTGGCCTTTCCCTATCCTTCATTGGAAGGTATGTTTCCCTTTATTCCCTCCTCCTCGCACACTCCTCATCTTGGTAACTCTAGTGCCATGAATGTATTTTTCAACTTCCGGCAACCCGCCCCGATTGTGATACCGATTGTCATCCTTCTCATTGCTCATCCCCTTGGCAAATTTTTATCATATTGCCTCCCAATCACCGTTTATCGACTTCCTCGCTTCCTTGGCGGTGCCCAATTCAGTCTTAACCCGTGTCCGTGGAATATCAAGGAGCATGCTCTTGTCTTCGTCATGACCAACGTTTCTGTTGGTCCCGCTTATGCCCTCAACGCAGTCGTGGTAGCCGAGTTTTATTACAATATTCATCTTGGCTTTGGCTTTTGTTTTCTTCTCCTCCTCGCCACCCAGTTGACTGGTTTCGGTCTCGCCGGTCTATGCAGGAGGTTTTTGGTCTGGCCCGCAAGTATGGTGTGGCCACAGAACCTTTTGACATGCACAGTCCTCAACACTCTACATGCCGAGGAGAACGAAAATGCCGGGATCTCTCGTTTTCGCCACTTCATGTATGTCTTCACTGGCGCATTCTTTTTCTTCTTCCTCCCCGGTTATCTCTTCGAAGCCCTCTCTATCTTCTCCTGGGTCTGCTGGATCGCCCCGAACAATGTCCCACTTAATCAGGTCTTCGGCGTTGCCAGTGGCCTAGGGATGAGCGTCCTCACGTTTGACTGGACCAATATCTCCTGGATAGGCAATCCGTTCATGATCCCTTGGTGGGCCGAGGTGCACATATTTGCTGGCTTTGTCTTATTTTACTGGATCCTCACCCCAATCTTGTACTACACCAATGTACGTCTTGTCCTTTTCCTTCCCTCAGCTCATCCTCATCCTCTCTTCTTAGACCTGGAATTTTGCACATTTCCCCATGTTCGGCAGCGAACCCTATGATCGCTTCGGTGAAACCTATGATGTCGCTCGGGTGCTCACTCCACAGGATACGTTTAATTTGACCGCATACGAGGAGTACTCGCCCCTCTATCTGCCTGCTGCGTTCTCGATGACCTATCTTCTCGCGTTCGCACTGAGCACTTGTGTAATTGTGCACACTTTGCTCTACCACGGCCGCACCCTCCTCAATGGCTTTAAGCGCATTCGCGTCGAAGACGATGACATTCACCTCAAGTTGATGCGAAATTATCCCGAGGTACCAGACTGGTGGTATGGGACCGTGTTTGTCGTCTTCTTTTCCTTGGCAATTGTTGCCGTCGAGGTATGTCTCGTTACGTGACCTTGCGTAATTGGACAAGTGCCAAATCTCATGGTCATAGGTTTGGGACGTCGGTATGCCCGTCTGGGCACTACTTCTCTCTGTGCTGCTACCGATCATATATGTACTACCGTCGGGCTTTATCTATGCGATGACTGGCCAAGCGGTGCGCTCACTTGTCTTTGCATAGCGTCATCACTCGTTGATATAGTCTTTTTGGACTTGCAGATCTCGCTTAATTTGCTAGCTCAAATTATTCCGGGGACGTTACTCCCCGGCCAACCCCTCGCAAACATGATCTTCAAGGTGTACTCGGTGCAGACCCTCACAGAGTCCACCTCATTTGTGCAGGACCTAAAGCTCGGCCATTATATTAAGATCCCGCCTCGCGCGACTTTTATTGGTGCGCGACCTTCCTGCGTTTGCCAACCAAGATTCTCTGTGCTAAATTAGGTTTCAGTCCAACTGGTATCGACGCTCCTTGGAGCATTCCTGCAAGTCGGCGTCAAGCAGTGGATTTTTAGCAGCGTCCCAGACATATGTGCTCCAGACCAGAAGAGCCATCTTACGTGTCCGCACAACAAGGTTTTCTTCACGGCGTCAGCCATCTGGTCCGTTGTCCTTTGATACCTACAGCGATAGTTATTGACATGACCTCGCCGTTTCTGACCAGGGGGCTCATCGGTCCCAGTCGACAGTTTGGACCGAAATCGATTTACAACCCACAGCTATATGCAATTATCGTGGGCGCTATACTACCGCTTCCTTTCTGGTTTATGCAACGGCGACGCCCTGACTCGTGGGCCAAGTTTGTGTCAACGCCCGTCGTGCTGCTTGGCGTGTCGTTTATTCCACCCGCGACTGGAATCAACTACTCTTCCTGGTTTGCAGTCGGGTTTGTGTTCCAGTATGTCATCCGCAAGCGCAATTTTGCATGGTGGAGCAAATACAACTACGTCACGGGTGCTGCGTTAGATTGCGGTCTGTATTTTGTTTTCCCCCGTCGTCCATTTAATCCTTTGTGCGAATCTGTTACTAACCGACGGCTGACAGGCACCGTACTTTCATTGATTGCCATCTTCTTCATGCTTCAGCTGCCCAGAGGTGGCTTTAACGTCAATTGGTGGGGTAACTCTGTGTTTCTGAACAGTGCGTCCTCCCACTTGTTTCTCCGGCTCTGTCGACTTAGCGGCCTATGTTGCACACAGCTGCCGATTTTGCAAACGCGCCGCTGCTCTCGACATCGAGAGATAATCCGCTCCCTACATAGGGAGAGGAAGGAAGGAACGTATTCTCTCGGTTTGTGAAATATAGTCATCGTATATTAGTACCATACTTGTCTTTTTGGCTCGGCGTAGATACGTGCAACTCGGGACTCTCTCTGGATGCGACTGGCGCATCCCCGCATTTCAAAAAGTGACCCTTAGAAGGCTAAAGCCAAATCTCTGATGTCACTCTAAGGCCGACTCGGAGGTAATTTATCCGATTGGGTCTTATCTTATCGTACAACTCCCGGGGCTACTTCACTGGGCTCCGAGCCAGAGAATCACGTCGTCGTCATCACTTTCAAGATTTCAGAGTCAGAAGACCTTGCTGTCTGTGTCCGTGATCGCTTTGGAGGTGTGCCGGAAGGGTTTAGGTTTAGTTATCCGATGAGTGCCCAGGGGGATGGAATTCGTTCTGCAAGAACCTGCGTCTTTTTTTTCTTCGTCCTGGGGAAACCACTGGCCATCAATGCGTGCCAAAGTTCATAAGCAAGCATGCCCCACAATCGTTTCGATATGGCCTTATGAGATCTTAGAAGGCCTGCACAAGACTCGGCCTAGACAACGCGGGGCGAAACGCAGAGGACGCTGCTTGCTTTCACGCCGCCTACTCCAGCCACCCCAGTGGCACAACATTCTTTTTTTCTTTGGGCGCTCTGTTGTCATGTGTCATCCGCAGCTGGTTGGTTAGCCTGGGCGCGCACCACACTGCCAATATATATTTGTGCTGCACGGCCATCTTTTGACGCCCCAACTTGGTTGCAACACAACATGCCTGATGACTTTACATCGACGGCATTGTTCCTCGGAGGGATTCTCATCCTGGTGTATCTCTTCCTCAGCTGGTACAGAAGGGATCCTTTGGTACTGTCCCTTCGAGTTACTGACCAGTCCATCCTGTCCCTGATCATCTCCAGCTCGATGCAATCCCCACCGTAGGATATTCTGACCCAGTCCTTTCGTTCATTTCCGCTACTCGATATATCTTTGATGGCCACCGCATGCTCAAAGATGGTTATGAAAAGGTCACTTGACCACCACCTTCCTCCGTGCCACGCTGACACTCCAACCCGCTTTCAGACAAGACCAGGTCTATTTAAGATTGCCTCATTCCGCAAATGGATCATCCTGGCTGCTGGCCCTGAACTTGCTGAAGATATCAAGAAGGCTCCTGATAACGTCTTGGATAATCTTACGCCGATACGCGACGTACGCATATCTCCATATGGTTGACTCATGTTTAACTAGGATCTTCTCAGGGTCTTCAATCCGAATATACCTTCAAGTTACTGAATCTGGATGATGAATACCATGTGGATGTCGTACGTTCGAAATTAACACGGAACATCACAGCTACGTTCGGAGAGGTCCGTGAAGAGCTCGTCCTAGCCTTCGATGATCTGATCCAGACACGAGATGATGGTGCGTTGAACAACCCTGGAGTAAAAAACGTAATAACTTAAAGAGGACGTAGAATGGATCAAAATCCCCATCGTTGAGACGATACAACGAGTGATTTGTGCCGTCTCGAATCGTGTTTTTGTTGGTGCTCCTCTTTGTGTGTAAACATGCACTGGTTCCTGTCTGCGATCTGTGTTGACCCCTTGCAGGCCGAAATCGTGACTACCAAGCTCTGAATTTGACACATGCAATTAATGTTGTAAAATTCGGAACGATCCTCAGCATGTTCCCGAAGCCTCTCAGGCCGTGCGTTGCCATATTTGATTGCCTCCTCTTATCCCTGAAATCCACCCAGTATCGTATCTCGAATGTTATCCAATCTCCCATCCCAGATTCGACAAGAGACCGAATTTATCAGACCTATGGTCGAAGAACGTTTCGCTAAACTGAAGGAATTTGGGGAGGATTGGGATGATAAACCCGTTCGTCAACCTGTTTCACTGGATGTTTCTGTTTCTCATACTGCACGGCGGAAGTTCAGAATGACATGCTTATGTGGCTCATGAGCGAAGCCAAAGGAGTTGAGAGGTCCCTTGATGGCTTGGCACGCCGACTACTTCTTGTAAACTTTGCGTCTATTCATACAACTTCTCTCGTGAGCAATAATATCTGTCTACTTAATACTCACAACCTACTGCTCGTCATCACATTTGCACAGACATTGGTACAAGTACTGTACCACCTTCTTTCTCACCCAGAATATATCCAGCCATTGCGTGAAGAAGTCGAAGCTGTGGTGGCGGAAGACGGGTGGACGAAAGCTGGGATGGACAAGATGTACAAGATTGACAGTTTCATTCGGGAGACCCAGCGGTTGGATGGCGTAAGCATAGGTCCGTCATATATCTTGTCCAACATTCAAATACTGATGTGTCGTGCTCTCTCAGTGCTAGCGACTCGTCTCGTGTTGCGGCCATTCACGTTTTCGAATGGTGTGACTATCCCCCCAGGCGTACTCGTCGCTGTCCCAGCTGGTGTCGCTCATAGAGATGAAGAAGTGTACAACAATGCTGACAAATTCGAGGGCTTTCGGTTTTCGAAACTTCGCGAACACGATGGGGATGGTGTGACGACTAGGCACCAAGTAGTCTCAGTATCACCGGAACACGTGTCCTGGGGGCTGGGACGGCACGCGTGGTGAGGTTTCTTGTCGTGTTGGTTATCAACCTATCGTGCTCATGACGGCCCTCAGTCCCGGGAGGTTTTTCGCTGCCACCGAACTCAAGGCACTGCTTGCGCACATGATTGTGACGTACGATATGAAGTTCGAGGAGGGGAAAGGGGCACCGCCGCAACTCTGGATTGCCGGGGTGTATATCCCGAGGAGTTCAAATGTGATGTTCAGGAAGCGTCAGACGTGAATTCTCCCGTTGTAGTTTTGATTTTTCTACTTGTATAAATGCCATCTAGATGGATGTGCACCCTCCCCACGATCCTGCCTGTTTTCGAATGAAACTGTTCTGGTCCTCACTTGACATCCTCAGGGCTTTGGGAGTGCCACAACTCTTCGAGTGACTAGACGTCGTGCTTGCTTCAATTTCACGACGAGGTGTCGGTCATAGATATCTTATGGGCTACATTGCAGCCTTGACAAGTAGCCCGGTTATACGCTCATTGTCAACCGCCACTGCCAGATAAGCTCACATTTGTCGGCCCTTCCGAATGAGCATTGAAAATCACGTCATCATCATCACCCCCAAGACCAAATATATACCATTCTTTGATTTCAGAGTCAGAAGGCCTTGCCAGTGATTAGCGACGTGATGGTGGCGAGGGTCAAGTCGCCAACCCACGCCAAAGCGGAGCTCATATCAGTCATCTTCTCACGGCGATGACGGTGGGGGTGGTACGCCTGTGACGCTGCTGCTGCTTGTGGGAACGTGCTTTTTCATGTATTAATGAAGGAAGACGGTGTGCAGGATCATGCTGTCTGTGTCCGTGTCTGTGTCTGTGATCGCTTTGGAGGTGTGCCAGAAGGGTTTAGGTTTAGTAATCCGATGAGTGCCCGGGGGATGGAATTCGTTCAGCAATTGAAGAACCTGCGTCTTCACCTCGGTAGCCCTCGTCCTGGGCCATCAATGCGTGCCAAAGTTCATAAGCAAGCATGCCCCACAATCGTTTCGATATGGCCCTATGAGATCTTAGAAGGCCTGCACAAGACTTGGACTAGACAACGCGGGGCGAAACGCAGAGGACGCGGCTGCTTGCGTTCTCGCCGCCCACTCCAGCTACTCCAGTGGCACAACATTCCTTTTTTTCTTTGGGCGCTCTGTTGTCATGTGTCATGTGTCATCCGCAGCCTGTTGGTTAGCCTGGGCACGCACCACACTGCCAGCGCAAGCTATACAGTTATTCATGCCCCTTTGAGACATCGGGGTCAATGAGACAAACGACTTTTTAAGACCGCTATTCTATATAGCCTATACATACATGTGTTCAAAACCATACAGTGACTGAGTTTGTGGATAGTATTAGAGATGACCCCGAGGGTAAATGTGAGACAAAACTGAATTTTGATGGGGATCTATTGAGAATAAAACACTCTTTCGGGAGAATTATCTTGAGTGGATATCCATCTTGTAGATTGTTCCAAGGGCTGGTGATAGCCGTTAAGTGTGCCTCTGCAAGAAATTTCGTAAAATGTCTCAATAAGCGAGCCCAAGATGTGTGGAGTCACATCACACCTGCCTGATTTAGATCGTAGGAAAGTGATCGCTACGCGAGAATCACGCTTGATGTGACTGTCTCAAAGACCCAGTTCGAGCTGATAACAGATTTTTTAACTGATTACGCTCATGCATCATCCATACTCTTTTGATAGCTATTGTTAAGTGCTCATCAGCTAGCTTAGACATGAGTCATGGACTCTGTCTATTCACAATTTCAATCCATGAGGCAACCCCGGGCCAGGTGTCTGAAGGTCGCAACTAGTATTAAAGAGGCATAAATGACTGTACTAGTATATATTTGGGCTGCACGGCCATGGGGTGACACTTTTGACGCCCCAACTTGGTTGCAACACAACATGCCTGATGACTTTACATCGACGACATTGTTCCTCGGAGGGATTCTCATCCTGGTGTATCTCTTCCTTAGCTGGTACAGAAGGGATCCTTTGGTACTGTCCCTTCGAGTTCCCGACCAGTCCATCCTGTCCCTGATTAGCTCTAGCTTGACGCAATCCCTACCGTAGGATATTCTGACCCGGTCCTCTCGTTCATCTCCGCTGCTCGATATTTCTTTGATGCCCACCGCATGCTCAAAGAAGGTTATGAAAAGGTCACTTCACCACCACCTTCCTCCGTGCCACGCTGACACTCCAACCCGCTTTCAGACAAAACCAGGTCTATTTAAGATTGCCTCTTTCCGCAGATGGATCGTCCTGGCTGCTGGCCCTGAACTGGCTGAAGATATCAGGAAGGCTCCAGATAACGTCTTGAATATGATTACACCGGTCAACGAAGTACGCATAGCTCCAGAGGGTTGACCTCGTATTTAACTAGGATCTTCTCAGGGTCTTCAATCCGAATATACCTTCAAGTTACTGAATCTGGCTGATGAATACCATGTGGATGTCGTACGTTCGAAATTAACACGGAACATCACAGCTGTTTTCGGAGAGGTCCGTGAAGAGCTTGTCCTGGCCTTCGATGATATGATCCAGTCACGGGACGATGGTGCGTTGAACAACCGTGGAGTAAAAATGTGATAACTTAAAAGAGGAGGTAGAGTGGATCAAAATCCCCATTTCTGAGACGATACAACGAGTGATTTGTGCCGTCTCGAACCGTGTTTTTGTTGGTGCTCCTCTTTGTATGTAAACATGGACTGGTTCCTGTCTGCGATCTGTGTTGACCCCTTGCAGGCCGAAATCGTGACTACCAAGCTCTGAATTTGACATATGCAATTAATATTGTAAAATTCGGGGCGATCCTCAACATGTTCCCGAAGCCTCTCAGGCCGTGTGTTGCCATATTTGATTGCCTCCTCTTATCCCTGAAATCCACCCAGTATCGTATCTCGAATGTTATCCAATCTCCCATCCCAGATTCGACAAGAGACCGAATATATCAGACCTATGGTCGAAGAACGTTTCGCTAAAATGAAGGAGTTTGGTGAGGATTGGGATGATAAACCCGTTCGTCAAACTGTTTCACTGGATGTTTCTGTTTCTCATACTGCACGGCGGAAGTTCAGAATGACATGCTCATGTGGCTCATGAGCGAAGCCAAAGGAGTAGAGAGGTCCCTTGATGGCTTGGCACGCCGACTACTTATTGTAAACTTTGCGTCTATTCATACAACTTCTCTCGTGAGCAATAATATCTGTCTACTTAATACTCACAACCTACTGCTCGTCATCACATTTGCACAGACATTGGTACAAGTACTGTACCACCTTCTTTCTCACCCAGAATGTATCCAGCCATTGCGTGAAGAAGTCGAAGCTGTGGTGGCGGAAGACGGGTGGACGAAAGCTGGGATGGACAAGATGTACAAGATTGACAGCTTCATTCGGGAGACCCAGCGGTTGGATGGCATAAGCATAGGTCCGTCATATATCTTATCCAACATTCAAATACTGATGTGTCGCGCTCTCTCAGTGCTAGCGACTCGTCTCGTGTTGCGCCATTCACGTTTTCGAATGGTGTGACTGTCCCCCCAGGCGTACTCGTCGCTGTCCCATCTGGCGTCGCTCATAGAGATGAAGAAGTGTACACCAATGTGACAAATTTGAGGGCTTTCGGTTTTCGAAACTTCGCGAGCGCGATGGGGATAGTGTGACGACTAGGCACCAAGTAGTCTCAGTATCACCGGAACACGTGCCCTGGGGGCTGGACGGCACGCTTGGTGAGGTTTCTTGTCGTGTTGGTTATCAACCTATCGTGCTCATGATGGCCCTCAGTCCCGGGAGGTTTTTCGCAGCCACCGAACTCAAGGCACTGCTTGCGCACATGATTGTGACGTACGATATGAAGTTCGAGGAGGGGAAAGGGTCACCGCCGCAACTCTGGATTGCCGGGGTGTATGTCCCGAGGGATGCAAATGTGATGTTCAGGAAGCGTCAGACGTGAACTCTCCCATTGTAGTTTTGATTTTTCTACCTGTATAAATGCCATCTAGATGGATGTGCACCCTCCCCGCGATCCTGCCTGTCTTCAAATGAAACTGTTCTGGTCCTCACTTGACATCCTCAGGGCTTTGGGAGTGCCACAGCTCTTCGAGTGACCAGACGTCGTGCTTGCTTCAATTTCACGACGAGGTGTCGGTCATAAATATCTTATGGGCTACATTGCAGCCTTGACAAGTAGCCCGGTTATACGCTCATTGTCAACCGCCACTGCCAGAGAAGCTCACATTTGTCGGCCCTTCCGAATGAGCATTGAAAATCACGTCATCATCATCACCCCCAAGACCAAATATATATCATTCTTTGATTTCAGAGTCAGAAGGCCTTGCCAGTAATTAGCAACGTGATGGTGGCGAGGGTCAAGTCGCCAACCCACGCCAAAGCCGATGATGCCAGGAATGATGAGAAATTTAAAGATCTCGTGAGAGAGGGGGTGGTACGCCTGTGACGCTAGGCAAGACGCACTGGCCACACATTCGAGGTGCTGCTGCTTGTGGAACGTGCTTCTTCATGTATTAATGAAGGGAGACGGTGTGCAGAATCATGCTGTCTGTGTCTGTGATCGCTTGGAGGTGTGCCGGAAGGGTTAATTCGCCCGATGAGTGCCCGCGATGGTATTCGTTCTGTAAAGCCTGCATCTTCGCCTCAGTAGCCCTCGTCCTGGGGCAGTCAATCAATGCGTGAAGGTAGCAGAGCTTCGACGGGCTTGGACTTGACCCCTTTGGCGTGTGAAAACCTGTTTCACCTGTTCTCCGCCCTGAACTCTCCTGCGCACAAAAAAATTGGGTTCAGAAATGCCTGGCTGACGTATATTTCAGCTCGGAGACACGGAGACCGCAATCTGACCTCAACGCTCTCGGCCTAGACAACGCGGGCGAAACGCAGATCACGCTGGTCAGTGCAATGCTGGATATCGTGCTGTTATGCTGAGTAAAAGTCTCGGTCGGTCCGATCGATATCGACGTTTTCCCATGCCACAACGGTTCTTGTTCCGTAACTCTTTCACTGGATTACCCAACTCGAATGCCAGCCCGCATAAGGGAATTTGTCTACGGTATTCGTCGACTAGGTGATTGAAAAAGTAAAGCAAAAGCCCAAACTAAGCTAAGAACCCCAAAACCAGCCACCCCAACAACATTCCTTTTTTCTTTGGGGGCTCTGCTGTCATGTGTCATCCGCAGCTGGTGGTTAGCCTACACTGCCCTCATAAGCTATATACTCCACGGCCGGCGACGCTTTTGACCCCCAACTTGGTTGCAACATGCCTGATGACTTTACATCGACGGCATTGTTCCTCGGAGGGATTCTCATCCTGGTGTATCTCTTCCTCAGCTGGTACAGAAGGGATCCTTTGGTACTGTCCCTTCGAGTTCCCAACCAATCTATCCTGTCGCTGATCAGCTCTAGCTTGACGCAATCCCTACCGTAGGATTTCTGACCCGGTCCTTTCGTTCATCTCCGCTGCTCAATATTTCTTTGATGGCTACCGCATCCTCAAAGAAGGTTATGAAAAGGTCACTTCACCACCACCTTCCTCCGTGCCACGCTGACACTCAAACCCGCTTTCAGACAAGACCAGGTTTGTTTAAGATTGCCCATTTTCGAAGATGGGTCGTCCTAGCTGCTGGCCCTGAACTGGCCGAAGATATCAGGAAGGCTCCAGATAACGTCTTGGATATGCGTGCACCGGTCTATGATGTACGCATAGCTCCATATGGTGACTCGTATTTAACTAGGATCTTCTCAGGATCTTCAACCCGAATACACCTTAATGTTACTGAATCTAGCTGATTCGTACCATACGGATATCATACGTTCGAAATTAACACGGAACATCGCAGCTACGTTCGGAGAGGTCCGTGAAGAGCTTGTCCTTGCCTTCGATGATCTGATCCAGACACGAGACGATGGTGTGTTGAACAATCCTGGAGTAAAAAATTGTGATAACTTAAAGAGGTCGTAGAATGGATCAAAGTCCCCATCGTTGAGACGATGCAACGAGTGATTTGTGCCGTCTCGAACCGTGTTTTTGTTGGTGCTCCTCTTTGTATGTAAACATGCACTGGTTCCTGTCTGCGATCTGTGTTGACCCCTTGCAGGCCGAAATCGCGACTACCAAACTCTGAATTTGACATATGCAATTAATGTTGTTAAATTCGGAACGATCCTCAGCATGTTCCCGAAGTCTCTCAGGCCGTGCGTTGCCATATTTTGATTGCCTCCTCTTATCCCTGAAATCCACCCAGTATCGTATCTCGTATGCTATCCGATCTTCCATCACAGATTCGACAAGAGACCGAATTTATCAGACCTATGGTCGAAGAACGTTTCGCTAAACTGAAGGAATTGGTGAGGATTGGGATGATAAACCCGTTCGTCAACCTGTTTCACTGGATGTTTCTGTTTCTCATACTGCACGGCGGAAGTTCAGAATGACATGCTGATGTGGCTCATGAGCGAAGCCAAAGGAGTAGAGAGGTCCCTTGATGGCTTGGCACGCCGACTACTTCTTTTAAACTTCGTGTCTATTCACACAACCTCTCTGGTGGGCAATAATATCTGTCTACTCACAACCTACTGCTCATCATCACGTTTTCATAGACATTGACACAAGTATTGTACCGCCTTCTTTCTCACCCAGAATGTATCCAGCCATTGCGTGAAGAAGTCGAAGCTGTGGTGGCGGAAGAAGGGTGGACGAAAGCTGCAATGGACAAGATGTTCAAGATTGACAGTTTCATTCGGGAGACCCAGCGGTTGGATGGCATAAACTTCAGTCTGTCATATATCTTGTCCAACATTCAAATACTGATGTGTCGCACTCACTTAGTACTAGTGACTCGTCTCGTGTTGCGGCCATTCACGTTTTCGAATGGTGTTACTGTCCCCCCAGGCGTACTCGTCGCTGTCCCATCTGGTGTCGCTCATAGAGATGAAGAAGTGTACACCAATGCTGACAAATTCGAGGGCCTTCGGTTTTCGAAACTTCGCGAGCGCGATGGGGATAGTGTGACGACTAGGCACCAATAGTCTCAGTATCACCGGAACACGTGTCCTGGGGGCTTGGACGGCACGCTTGGTGAGGTTTCTTGTCGTGTTGGTTTTCAGCATCTCGTGCTCATGATGGCCCTCAGTCCCGGGAGGTTTTTCGCAGCCACCGAGCTCAAGGCACTGCTTGCGCACATGATTGTGACGTACGATATGAAGTTCGAGGAGGGGAAAGGGGCACCGCCGCAACTCTGGATTGCCGGGGTGTATATCCCGAGGAGTGCAAATGTGATGTTCAGGAAGCGTCAGGCATGAGTTCTCCCGTTGTAGTTTTGATTTTTCTACCTGTATAAATGCCCATGTAGATGGATGTGCTGTCACGTGCACCCTCCCCCTGCCCTCAAATGAAACTGTTCTAGTCCTCACTTGACATCCTCAGGCTTTGGGAGTGCCACGACTCTTCGAGCGACTAGACGTCGTGTTTGCTTCAATTTCACGACGATTGTCGGTCATAGAAGTTTTGGGATATCTTATGGGCTACATTGCAGCCTTGACAACTTGAAGTAGCCCGGTTATATGCTCATTGTCAACCGCCACTGCCAGAGAAGCTCGCATTTGTTGGCCCGCATTGAAAATCACGTCGTCACCCCCAAGACCAAATATATAAAATTCTTTGATTTCAGAGTCAGAAGCCCTTGCCAGTAATTAGCAACGTGATGGTGACGAGGGTCGAGTTGCCAACCCATGCCAAAGTATCGCTGAATGGCTGGGGAGAGGGAGGGCGGTCGGTTTCGAATCAGACCCAAAATAACAACGGACTTCAACGCCGAGCTCATATCAGCCATCTTCCCAGGTCCCCGTCCTGACGCTGATGGTCTGAGTCGATCCCCTCATGCTTGTACTCAGCAAGCAGCTCGACAATTGTCCATTGAGCCCTCGACGATGCCAGGGATGATGAGAAAATTAAAGATCTCGGTGAGAGTGGGGTGGGGGTGGTACGCCTCTGATGCTGCTGCTGCTGCTTGTGGGAATGTGCTTCTTCATGTAGAAATGCCTTGAGTTCGGGGGGTTTAATGAAGGAAGACGGTGTGCTGTCTGCGTCTGCGATCGTTTTGGGGGCGTGCCGGAAGGGTCTAGTTGCCGGATGAGTGCCCGGGATGGAATTCGTTCTGTAAGATGCGTCTTCACCTCAGTAGCCCTCGTCCTGGGACAACCAACCAATGCGTGCCAAAGTTCATAAATAAGCGCGACCCACAATCGTTTCGATATGGCCCATGAGATCTTCAAAAGGAGATGGACTTGAAGGCCAGCACAGCTTCGACGGGCTTGGGCTCGAGCACACACGACCCTTTGGCGTGTAGAAACCACAGTTTCACCTGTTCTCCGCCCTGAACTCTCCTGCGCATAGATGGGGTTCAGAAATGCCTGGCTGACCGTATTATTTCAGCTCGGAAACAGTCGCCCCGCCGCCTACAACCGTGCGTATTCCCAAGAAATGGAAACCGCAATCTGACCTCAACGCTCTCAGCCTAGACAACGCGGGCGGAACGCAGAGCACGCTGCTTGCGTTCTCGCCGCCCACAGGACAAGATGTCGAATATAAAACTGAGGGGAGCGGTTTCCCTGTGTGGAAGTTGGTTAGAAAACTGGTTGATCAAGAACGGGACGGTGCACGAGGCGCACCTCGCTGAGTCGGTCGAACCAGAAAGTGGAGCTGACGCCGATAGATCCCCAGAATTCAATGCCCCTCAGGGCCTCTGTAACGTCCCTACCAGCCTCACTGATAACGACGAATCGAGGGTCAGTGCTAATGCTGGGTCACCGGTATGTTCGTTCCTGTTCATGCATGTCACAGTCCTGAGATTTAGGGAAGAGGATGATCGATGATCATGTGAAGGTTTACTAGCTTTTTACTTGACGTTTTCCCAGGCCACAATCATGCGTCGATCCTTGTTCGTAACTCTTCACTGGACCACCCAACTCGAATGCCCAGCCCGCGTAAGGGAATTTGTCGACTAGGTGATTGAAAATAAAAGCAAACCGCAAACTAAGTTATTAATAAGAACCTCAAACCCAACCCTCCAGCCACCCCCACAACATTCTTTTTTCTTTGCGCGCTGTGTTATCATGCAAGATCCACGGTGATCGGCCTGGGCGGCGTATGCGCTGTCCTCACAAGCTATATAATTGGGCTGCACGGCCGTGAGTCGACGCTTTTGACCCCCAACTTGGTTGCAACATGCCTGATGACTTTACATCGACGGCATTGTTCCTCGGAGGGATTCTCATCCTGGTGTATCTTTTCCTCAGCTGGTACAGAAGGGATCCTTTGGTACTGTCCCTTCGAATTACGACGAGTCCATCCTGTCCCTGATTAGCTCTAGCTTGACGCAATCCCCACCGTAGGATTTTCTGACCCGGTCCTCTCACTCATCTCCGCTGCTCAATATTACTTTGATGGCTACCGCATCCTCAAAGATGGTTATGAAAAGGTCACTTGACCACCACCTTCCTCCGTGCCATGCTGACACTCCAACCTGCTTTCAGACAAGACCAGGTCTATTTAAGATTGCCTCTTTCCGCAGATGGATCGTCCTGGCTGCTGGCCCTGAACTTGCTGACGATATCAGGAAGGCTCCAGATAACGTCTTGGATAATCTTACGCCGATCCACGAAGTACGCATAGCTCCAGAGGGTTGACCTCGTATTTAACTAGGATCTTCTCAGGCTCTTCAATCCGAATACACCTTAAAGATACTGAATCTGGCTGATTCGTACCATACGGATATCATACGTTCGAAATTAACACGGAACATCACAGCTACGTTCGGAGAGGTCCGTGAAGAGCTTGTCCTGGCCTTCGATGATCTGATCCAGACACGAGACGATGGTGCGTTGAACAACCGTGGATAAAAACGTGATATCTTAGAGAGGACGTAGAATGGATCAAAATCCCCATCGATAAGACGATACAACGAGTGATTTGTGCCGTCTCTAACCGTGTTTTTGTTGGTGCTCCTCTTTGTGTGTAAACACGCACTGGTTCCTCTCCGCGATCTGTGTTGACCCCTTGCAGGCCGGAATCGTGACTACCAAGCTCTGAATTTGACATTTGCGATTAATGTTGTTAAATCCGGAACGATCCTCAGCATGTTCCCGAAGCCTCTCAGGCCGTGCGTTGCCATATTTGATTGCCTCCTCTTATCCCTGAAATCCACCCAGTATTGTATCTCGAATGTTATCCGATCTTCCATCCCAGATTCGACAAGAGACCGAATATATCAGACCTATGGTCGAAGAACGTTTCGCGAAAATGAAGGAATTTGGGGAGGATTGGGATGATAAACCCGTTCGTCAACCTGTTTCACTGGATGTTTCTGTTTCTCATACCGCACGGCGGAAGTTCAGAATGACATGCTTATGTGGCTCATGAGCGAAGCCAAAGGAGTCGAGAGGTCCCTTGAGGGCTTGGCACGCCGACTACTTCGTATAAACTTTGCGTCTATTCACACAACCTCTCTGGTGGGCAATAATATCTGTCTACTCACAACCTACTGCTCATCACCACATTTGCACAGACATTCATACAAGTACTGTACCGCCTTCTTTTGCACCCAGAATATATCCAGCCATTGCGTGAAGAAGTCGAAGCTGTGGTGGCGGAAGAAGGGTGGACGAAAGCTGGGATGGACAAGATGTACAAGATTGACAGTTTCATTCGGGAGACCCAGCGGTTGGATGGCCTAAACATTAGTCCGCCATATATCTTGTCCAACATTCAAATACTGATGTGTCGCACTCACTTAGTACTAGTGACTCGTCTCGTGTTGCGGCCATTCACGTTTTCGAATGGCGTGACTGTCCCCCCAGGCGTACTCGTCGCTGTCCCAGCTGGCGCCGCTCATAGAGATGAAGAAGTGTACACCAATGCTGACAAATTCGAGGGCTTTCGGTTTTCGAAACTTCGCGAGCGCGATGGGGATGGTGTGACGACTAGGCACCAAATAGTCTCAGTATCACCAGAACACGTACCCTGGGGGCTGGGACGGCACGCTTGGTGAGGTTTCTTGTCGCCTTGGTTATCAACCTATCGTGCTCATGACGGCCCTCAGTCCCGGGAGGTTTTTCGCTGCCACCGAACTCAAGGCAATGCTTGCGCATATCGTTGTGACGTACGATATGAAGTTCGAGGAGGGGAAAGGGGCACCGCCGCAACTCTGGATTGCTGGGTTGTATATCTCGAGGAGTGCAAATGTGATGTTCAGGAAGCGTCAGGCATGAATTTTCCCGTTGTAGTTTTGCTATCTAGATGGATGTGCACCCTCCCCGCGATCCTGCCTGTCCTCGAATGAAACTGTTCTGGTCCTCACTTAACACCCCAGGACCCCAGAATTCAACAGCAAGTTTGCGCCCCTCAGGCGCGGTCCTGCCCTTTGTTGGCTCTGCTATTGGTATTGGCGTACTGCATTCAGAAGATGAAGCGGCCCCAGAAGTACGCTCCGAGGCCTTTGCCAGAATGGGGACGAGAGGAGGAATGTTCTCCTGCGGATTTGAGACGAGAAGAACGTAGAAAATGAACCCAGAGGTCAAGGCCAAATTCTTGTAAAAGCGAGATGCGGGTCAACAGTTTTTTTTGTCATAAAGTAAGGGTACACATTTTGCGACTTTGATTATGCGTAATTATCGGCACCGTGAACTCGTCGGTGACAGTTTGATCAAATGCCCGTGCTAGAAACCTGTATCCCGGCCCTGAACATCTCAACAAACATTTCTATCTGAGATTCGGCCCGCTCTATGAAAATTGAACGTTGCCGCGGCGGCGAGCTTAGACAAGATTAAGAGTCTGAATCATCCACTACTTGCCACTTCATCATGGCATTGTCCTTGAAACTTGCCAGGAACCAATCAGCAGTATGCTCGATGACAATGAAGGTGGCGATGGCGAGGTCACTTATGTATCGGCGCTGCAGTACGTCATGCCACGAACATGGTTGAAAGTGTCAAGATGCAGGCGTTGGTCTAAGTACACCACTCATCAAACTGCATCGTCCTGAACAACGGCAGAATTTGCATGACAGGAATGACAGTCCTCAGGTCATTCACCCTGTCCTGTGAGGCCACAGTGAAAAAGAAAGATAATACAAGTGGGAAAATGAAGAATCGAGACTCGGATGTGGCCATAAGGAAAGCCAAAACTGAATCATCACTGAGTAATAGTAAATCCAGCGCCGGCACATCTGTACCATCACGTCGAGCGTATTCAGCATGACGCAAACGGGACCGAGCGAGGCAAGGTACTCAGGAATGCCGACTGTCGTCGGCGAGCGGCATGAGTTCTCGGGATCATATTGCAACAACTACGACCGAAAAAAAAGAGAAATTCAAAAAAGCTCGATGGAAGAAGCGGACGTACGTTCACAATCACGTCTTGTGCTTCTGCAGAAACCTTCGGCGGAATTCGAAGGTCGACCTTTGCTATTCGCTTATATGTGGTTAACCCATTAAGACCGTATGTGGGGAACCCCTGTCGGCTCTAGTAGAGCGCCCAGCGTATCATCGAGAAAGGTGATTGGCCAACGCACCATTGTAACCGGTCATTTCCTCAAATGGGGGCTGACCGACATGATCTCGTAGGTGAGTACGCCAAGAGCCCAATAGTCGACCTTCTCGTTGTGCTCGCAACCCCCGACCATCCAGGGCGGGAGGTAATCGAGGGTGCCGCAAAGGGCGGTGCGGCCGTTGCTCGGTGGGTGGACTCTCCAGCCAAAGCGCCAATCTCGAGCTCGCCGTTGACGCCCAAGAGGAGATTCGTTTGATGTCTCGGTGGATGACGTACTTCGAGTGGAGGAGAGGGCGTCATCCATCTGATCAATGTAGACCACGCTGCGACGTTCCGAAAAGGAACCGTGCTTGGTGAGCTGCTTGTAAAGCTCGCCCTAGCCGGCAAACTCGGGCATGAGAAAGATGTAACGACAGAAGATGTTGGGGTGACGCGGATTTTTTTGAATCTCAATCTCGGACTGGTAGAGACACTTCTGAGTGAGGATATAGTTTTTGGCTTTATCTTGGTGAGAACTATGTAGATGCCACCAAGTTTATTATCTCCTAGAGGACGTCCGATATCAAAGTCGGTCAGATGCCACTCTCAGGTGGGGGCCCGGGCGAGTTCTAGGACTAGGTAAGTAAAACGAGGCAAATTAGTGAAAAAAACGGACCTGGAAACACTCGAGTCAAGAGCTCTGTGCCATTGTGTATATATGCCAACTCTCATCCCCTCAAGCCGACCGTGAGATCGTCGGCATTTGAATTATCAAATTCTCTTCACTGTTCCAACCCGCCTGTCTAACGGCCTCCGGCGCTTGCACGCCTATTATCAGGCTGGGCAGTGACGGTGAGGCCCCGCTTTAACCCCCAACTTGGTTTCAACATGCCTGATGACTTTGTATTGAGGGCATTATTCCTCGGAGGAATTTTCATCCTGGTGTCTCTCTTCCTCGGCTGGTACAGAAGGGATCCTTTGGTACTGTCCCTTCGAGTTACTGACGCGTCCATCCTATCCCTGATCATCTCCAGCTCGACGCAATCCCCACCGTAGGATTTTCTGACCCAGTCCTTTCGCTCATCTCCGCTGCTCAATATTACTTTGATGGCTACCCCATTCTCAAAGAAGGTTATGAAAAGGTCACTTCGCCACCACCTTCCTCCGTGCCACGCTGACACTCCAACCCGCTTTCAGACAAGACCAGGTCTATTTAAGATTGCCTCATTCCGCAAATGGATCGTCCTGGCTGCTGGCCCCGAACTGGCCGAAGATATCGGGAAGGCTCCGGATAACGTCTTGGATAATCTTACGCCGATCCACGAAGTACGCATAGCTCCATATGGTTGACTCGTATTTAACTAGGAACTTCTCAGACTTTTCAACACGAATATACCTTAAAGTTACTGAATCTGGCTGATAGATACCACGTGGATATCGTACGTTCGAAATTAACACGGAACATCACAGCTACCTTCGAAGAGGCCCGTGAAGAGCTTGTCCTTGCCTTCGATGATCTGATCCAGACACGAGAAGATGGTGCGTCGAACAATCGTGGAGTAAAAATGTGATAGCTCAAAAGAGGACATAGAGTGGATCGAAATCCCCATCATTGAGACGATACAACGAGTGGTTTGTGCTGTCTCGAACCGTGTTTTTGTCGGTGCTCCTCTTTGTGCGTAAACATCCTCTGGTTCCTGTCTGCGATCTGTGTTGACCCCTTGCAGGCCGGAATCGTGACTACCAAGCTCTGAATTTGACATATGCAATTAATGTTGTTAAATCTGGAACGATCCTCAGGATGTTCCCGAAGCTTCTCAGGCCGTGCGTTGTCATATTTTGACTGCCCCCTGTTATCCCTGAAATGCACCCAGTATCGTATCTCGTATGCTATCCGATCTCTCATCCCAGATTCGACAAGAGACCGAATTTATCAGACCTATGGTCGAAGAACGTTTCGCTAAAATGGAGGAATTTGGGGAGGATTGGGATGATAAACCCGTTCGTCAAACCGTTTCACTGGGTGTTTCTGTTTCTCATACTGCACGGCGGAAGTTCAGAATGACATGCTCATGTGGCTCATGAGCGAAGCCAAAGGAGTTGAGAGGTCCCTTGATGGCTTGGCACGCCGACTACTTTTTGTAAACTTTGCATCTATTCATACAACCTCTATCGTGAGCAATAATATCTGTCTACTCACAACCAACTGCTCATCATCACGTTTGCACAGACATTCATACAAGTACTGTACCGCCTTCTTTCTCACCCAGAATGTATCGAGCCGTTGCGCGAAGAAGTCGAAGCTGTGGTGGCAGAAAAAGGGTGGACGAAAGCTGGAATGGACAAGATGTACAAGATTGACAGTTTCATTCGGGAGACCCAGCGATTAGATGGCCTCAACATGAGTCCGTCATATATTTTGTCCAACATCCAAATACTGATGTGTCGTGCTCTCTCAGTGCTAGCGGTTCGTCTCGTGTTGCGGCCATTCACGTTTTCGAATGGTGTGACTGTCCCCCCGGGCATACTCGTCGCTGTCCCAGTTGGCGCCGCTCATAGAGATGAAGAAGTGTACACCACTGGCACCGCTGACAAGTTTGACGGCTTTCGGTTTTCGAAACTTCGCGAGCGCGATGGGGATGGTGTGACGACCAGGCACCAAATAGTCTCGGTATCACCGGAACACGTGTCCTGGGGGCTGGGACGGCACGCGTGGTGAGGTTTCTTGTCGTATCGGTTATCAGATATCATACTCATGACGGCCCTCAGTCCCGGGAGGTTTTTCGCTGCCACCGAACTCAAGGCACTGCTTGCGCATATGGTTGTGACGTACGATATGAAGTTCGAGGAAGGGAAAGGGGCACCGCCACAACGCTGCATTGCTGGGGCGAATATCCCGAGGAGTGCAAATGTGATGTTCAGGAAGCGTCAGGCGTGAATTCTCCCGTTGTATTTTTGATTCTGCTATCTGTATAAATGCCATCTAGATGGGTGTGCACCTTCCCCGCGATCTTGCCTGTAAACTGTTCTGGTCCTCACGTGACATCTTTCTTGGGAGTGCTACGACAAGACGCCGCGTTTCCTTTTCACGATCACTGGTCTGTCATAGAATTTCCAGGATACCTCATGGGCTATTCTGCACTGACTCGGAGCCTCCGGCCGAGCACTGGCAGTACAGTTTCCGCTTCCTCGGAACCGGGCCTCACTTCTTCAACTTTTTCGTGGATCTCTTCTCGCTCGTAAACCCGGCCGGGCTCCACATCCTCCATGCGTGGTGCATGATTCACAACATCGTCGGGGCGTGAAACTGCGAGGAGGGGTCTTACCCGCGTAGCACGAATGGACAATGTCTGGTCTGGAGCTCAAAACACGTGAGGGAAGGGTTGGATTTTTCGACCGCATAACAAGCAAAGGCAACAAGGTGCTCCAACATGTCTTCAAAGAACGCAAGGGTTTATCTTGCGCTCATCGTACAACCCCAGTTGCACATGGTCTCAGTTGCTTTATGTCCCTTCAGGCTACTCTTCCAAGTCAGAGAATGTGTGTTACCTTACTCCTGCGCTCACGCTGGATGTGGGCGCAATCCGCTCACTTGGCCGACGCTGTATCCTC
Source organism: Lactifluus volemus (assembly GCA_022376515.1). NCBI lineage: Eukaryota > Fungi > Basidiomycota > Agaricomycetes > Russulales > Russulaceae > Lactifluus > Lactifluus volemus. Next base: position 823,490 of record WTXI01000011.1, read on the forward strand.
ATGTGTGCCAGGATCCCGTGTCTCGTGCAGAGCACGGGTCAACGCTAGTGATACAGTATAGCTTAATAAGTGGTAGGCGCAAACTGTCGTAGAGTGTACGTAAATACATCGCAAGGAAATAACACCGCACTCGAGACGTGAATAACGATGGCCAACATGTATGGAGAGACAAATTATACTTCGAGAATCTGAGGAAGGGTACGTGATAGTCACCAAGAACGCATACGCCTATGTTGAAGATAAGCTAGTTGGGCCGCTTTGTTGCGATCCCATCAATGACTAGCATCTGGCGGTTGTCATGGATAGGAGAGTAGGTGAGTTTGTGAGCGCGAGTAAGCTATGGTTAGTTGTGTCGAGACGTACTTTGATCCACCAATTAGCTCCTTTGCTGCAGCGTCCGCACGCTACCGATGCCAAGGCGTATTGAACATCCAAGGATCCACCAGGCGCAGACTGAAGGGACAGCCCACTACTTGTCGTTCATTGAGAAATGTGGTACCTGACCTCAACGCTCGGAGTCGGCCCTAGGCAACGTGGTAGAACCCTGCGTTCTCGCCGCCCACAGGACAAGATGACGGATATAAAGAGAGAGAGGGTTTTCTGTGTGGTAGTTGGTTAGCAACTGGTTGATCAAGAAAAAATAAAGAACTTGAACGCACGAGGCGCACCTCACGGAGTCAGTTGAACCAGGAGTTCCTCGGGCCTCAGGAGCGGTCCTACGTCCCTACGAGACCTTACCTGCCCTACCAATAACGATGACCCGAGGGTCAGTGCTAATGCTGGGTCACTGGTATGTCCGTGCCTGTTCACGCATGAGAATAAAAGTCCTTCGATCATGATGGGGGAAGAGCATGATCAAGTGAAGTTATATATAGCTTCTCACTTATCAAAATCCTCTCCACTGCTGTGCCAACCCGAATGCCAGCCCGTGTGTCCACGGTATTCGTCGACTAGGTGATTGAAAAGTAAAGGCAAAGCGCAAATTAAGCTAAGAACCCGTCTGGCGCTTGCACACTTTGATAAGCCATGTTATCTGGGGGCAGTCACGGTGAGGCGACGTTTTGACCCCCAACTTGGTTTCAACATGCCTGATGACTTTGTATTGAGGGCATTGTTCCTCGGAGGGATTCTCATCCTGGTGTATCTCTTCCTCAGCTGGTACAGAAGGAATCCTTTGGTACTGTCCCTTCGAGTTACCGACCAGTCCATCCTGTCCCTGATCATCTCCAGCTCGATGCAATCCCCACCGTAGGATTTTCTGACCCGATCCTTTCCCTCATCTCCGCTGCTCGATATATATTCGATGGCCACCGCATGCTCAAAGAAGGTTATGAAAAGGTCACTTGACCACCACCTTCCTCCGTGCCACGCTGACACTCCAACCTGCTTTCAGACAAGACCAGGTCTATTTAAGATTGCCTCTTTCCGCAGATGGATCTTCCTGGCTGCTGGCCCTGAACTTGCTGAAGATATCAGGATGGCTCCAGATAACGTCTTGGACAATCTTACGCCGATCCATGAAGTACGCATGCTAGTAGTTTCATATGGTTGACTCATATTTACATAGTATCTTCTCAGACTTTTCAACACGAATACACCTTAAAGTTACTGAATCTGGCTGATAGATACCACCTGGATATCATACGTTCGAAATTAACACGGAACATCACAGCTACTTTCAGAGAGGCCCATGAAGAGCTTGTCCTTGCCTTTGATGATCTGATCCAGACACGAGACGACGGTGCGTTGAACAACCCTGGAGTAAAAATGTGATAACTTAAAGAGGACGTAGAATGGATCGAAATCCCCATCGCTAAGACGATACAGCGAGTGATTTGTGCCGTCTCGAATCGTGTTTTTGTCGGTGCTCCTCTTTGTGCGCAAACGTGCACTGGTTTCTGTCTGCGATCTGTGTTGACCCCTTGCAGGCCGGAACCGTGACTACCAAACTCTGAATTTGACATATGCACTTGATGTTGTTAAATTCGGAACGATCCTCAACATGTTCCCGAAGCTTCTCAGGCCGTGCGTTGTCATATTTGATTGCCCCCTCTTATCCCTGAAATCCACCCAGTATCGTATCTCGTATGCTACCCGATCGTTCATCCCAGATTCGACAAGAGGCCGAATATATCGGACCTATGGTCGAAGAACGTTTCGCGAAAATGAAGGAATTTGGGGAGGATTGGGATGATAAGCCCGTTCGTCAAGCCGTTTCACTGGATGTTTGTGTTTCTCATACTGCACGCGGAAGTACAGAACGACATGCTCATGTGGCTCATGAATGAAGCCAAAGGAGTTGAGAGGTCCCTTGATGGCTTGGCACGCCGACTACTCCTTATAAACTTCACGTCTATTCATACAACTTCTATGGTGAGCAATACTATCTGTCTACTCACAACCTACTGCTCATCATCATATTTTCACAGACATTCATACAAGTACTGTACCGCCTTCTTTCTTACCCAGACTGTATTGAGCCGTTGCGTGAAGAAGTCGAAGCTGTGGTGGCGGAAGAAGGGTGGACGAAAGCTGGAATGGACAAGATGTACAAGATTGACAGTTTCATTCGGGAGACCCAGCGGTTGGATGGCCTAAACATAAGTCCGTCATGTATCTTGTCCAACATCCAAATACTGATGTGTCGCGCTCTCTCAGTGGTAGCGGTTCGTCTCGTGTTGCGGCCATTCACGTTTTCGAATGGTGTCACTGTCCCCCCAGGCGTACTCGTCGCTGTCCCAGCTGGTGTCGCTCATAGAGATGAAGAAGTGTACACCGATGGTGACAAATTCGAGGGCTTTCGGTTTTCGAAACTTCGCGAGCGCGATGGGGATGGTGTGACGACCAGGCACCAGATAGTCTCAGTATCACCGGAACACGTGCCCTGGGGGCTGGGACGGCACGCTTGGTGAGGTTTCTTGTCGTGTTGGTTATCAGCAAATCATACTCATGACGGCCCTCAGTCCCGGGAGGTTTTTCGCTGCCACCGAACTCAAGGCACTGCTTGCGCACATGATTGTGACGTACGATATGAAGTTCGAGGAGGGGAAAGGGTCACCGCCGCAACTCTGGATTGCCGGGGCCTATATCCCGAGGAGTGCAAATGTGATGTTCAGGAAGCGTCAGGCATGAATTCTACCCCTGTATTTTTGATTTTGCTATCTGTATTAATGCTATCTTGATGGATGTTGAACGTACTCCGAAGAGCACGGGCGAGTCCGAAGGAAGTAAATGGGGAGTCGACAAGAGCTTGGAGGGACGTGCGCAGGAACAGTAGAGACGCTCGAGGCACGCTTCTGGATCCGGAAGGGAACGAGTGTCGGACGCGTTAGGTTTTCGAACACGTAGTCGGAGCCGGAGCTGTAATGAGCAGGGGTAGACGAGAACGAGAGGTGAGATGAGATCTTAGTATTTGAGGCAAGCTTAGTGATCCAAAAGAGAAGGAATTTATTGGATGCCCTTCTAGGCCAATGAGCAAGGCCTTTTTATAAGCTTTCTGTAGGTAGCTTGGGCAAACAAAAGAGGGTAAGTCTCTGAAGGCAATGCTTTGATACACTGCCCCTTAAGATCAGCTAAAGTAGTATGAACACGAATGATAAATGAAGGGAAGAGGGGGATGTAAGGCCTCAGCCAAGGAGGCACTGTATCAGCAATGCTCCAAGATGGCTTGGCCTCACACACAACACTGCTCAATCGTCTATAAATGAAGGGGGAGAGGCAGTGGATGAGTGGAATATGCTCGCAAGCATTGTCTTGTAGCACCAGTCTAATAGAGATGTCTAGAGAAGGACTAAGGGTAGTAAGTGAGCTAAAAGATGGACAGTACAAAAAGGGTGTGCTATGAAGGTCCAAACAATGGAAGATACTCAATATGTACAAGTCCATAGGCTCAAGGTGTTTTTGAATGTATTCTTGATGGTTGATTGGCATCAGAGGCGATGAGATAGTTGAGACAAGTCAAGTTCGAAAGTCGACGCAGCCGCATCAGGACTGGATGGCGTCAGAGTTTCCGTGATGTCGAAAGAGGTCGATTCGAGGGTGCAGGTGAGGTCCACCTTACAATATGCACCCTCCCCGTGATCTTACTTGTTTTCAAATGAAACTGTTCTGGTCCTCACTCGACATCCTTGGGGGTGCTACGACCAGATGCCGTGTTTCCTTCACTTTCACGATGACTGGTCGGTCATAGAATTTCCATAATACCTTATGGGCTATACTGCACTGACTCGGAGCCTCCGGCCTAGCACTGGCAGTACCGTGACAGTATCCGCTTCCTCGGAACCGGGCCTCACTTCTTCAACTTTACCGTGGATCTCTTCTCACTCGCAAACCCGGCCGGGCTCCACATCCTCCATGCGCGGTGCATGATTTACAACATCGTCGGGGCGCGAAACTGCGAGGAGGGTTCCTACCCGCGTAGCACGAATGGGCAATTGCTGGCTCTGGAGCTCAAAACACGTGAGGGAAGGGTTGGATTTTCGACCGCATAAGGCAACGAGGTGATCCAATATGTCTTCAAACGAACGCAAGTAAATGCGGGCGATAATCGACTGTTATGATTAAGGAACCCATCAAAAGTTGGTGAGATCGCGTTCATACCGCCGTAACGCCCATACTGGTCATGTGTCTGCAGTGATGGTTCACACATCATGCCATGCAAAAGGTGAGAGCGTCGAAATTGACGTGGTTACGTCGCCTTGCGTGAGTTCGCTGTGAAGAAGAGCGATTGCGTGAACGAAGCAAAGTCGGAGTGGGTAGAATGCGACGTCGTCAATGACAGTTGGGACTGTTGAGCATGCCTGGCGAAGGGTGGCAAGTTCGTGAACGAAGCAACGTGGTGAGTGCGTAGACGCGGTCATGTCAGTCGACAGGCACGCGACAGCGGCCACGGAGAGCGACTCGCTGACCCGTCAGCCTGTTGTCACGGTGATCGCGCATAGCCGCCCCCTTTTAATATCATAAATTCTCATCATCCGATTTCTTGCCGTGACAATGATGTTGATGAAAACTGTCTTTGCTCTCTCTTTTGCGATTCTCGCTCTCGCTCTCCCGCAGAGCGACGTGAATGCACGTACGTGTGGTTTGGATTCATGCAGTTGAGAAAGTTGGACCAACTGAAATGCAGATATTGCGCGTAGAAACAACCCCGATCCTATTACTGATGGTCATTGAGAGCTAGTGATGGTAATGTCCTCTTTCAATCCTACTGTTCTTGTCGGCTCAAGTATGGCTCTAGAAGAAATGCAGGTAGTACCCGCCTCACTTGGAATGTCCGAATTCCTCGGATCCCTTGGAGCGTGAGAAGCTACTGAGTTTCGCATTTGTAATAGACAATCTATGCCTCCTATGCTTGTTGCCACAATCCATATCTTTGCATTGTGAATGAAGAAAAACTCACTTGTTCTCCATCGCCGTCGGAGGTTCCCGAGGCGAAATACCAAGGCGGGTAGACTTGGGTGTGTCCCGACGCTCTGAGCCTGGTGTCAGGTTAGTTAGCCCTTGTTGCCACTGCCAGTGATGGCACAGCTGCACCTTCGTCCCCGAGCCCAAACGAGCAAAGTAACAGGGCGTGATTGAGCAAGGCGTAGGCGACTTCAGGAACGGGGATGTTTAGAGAGTCCCTATGTTCCTTGCAGAGCATCACTGCTGTATCTATGGAATCGTCATTCCGCTTGAGGTCGCACAAAATGTTGGCCCTCAGAGAAAGCATCGATGCGAGATCAAGGCGAGGGGTGTCGGAAGTGATGAGACTCGAGGATCTCTGACGCGAAACCGGAGATGGTCAAAGCGTGCGTGTGCAGACCTAAGTCGCCGAGTGCTTGTGCCAGTTCGGAAAGCTTGCTCGCCATCCTAGTGTCATTTCCGCGGATATTAGCCTCAAGGTCATCTAAACAATCCATGGCGACAGTAAAGGCGATAATTCTATCTCGTTGAGGATTGCCGGGGTAGGATAATACGGTGTGGTTTCCGAAGGGCCTAAATAGCCGATAGTAGGAGAAGCGAAATCTCCAGAGGAGAAGGAAGCGCAGGACATGAGTTCACACACGCCGATGCGGCGAAGCGAAATGACGCTTGATGGCTCACTCTCGGGGATGCGAGACATGAATGCGCGAACCTCACTTTAGACTGTGAGGTTGCGTACCTGATCCAAGTGAGAGGGCCTCTGAAGTTTGCCTTCAGCGAATTGCTCTAACTGTTGCTTTATCTCGCGCAGAGCAGGAGACAAACCGATCAAAGATGACTTCTGGATTGGGACGGATGGGCCTGCATACTGCTTAGAGACGCAGTCTGTAAGAACCCGACGGGCTCCTTTGCGTTTTGGGTGTGCTCCTGGGGTTCGTCATGCGGGGCAGCCGGTGATGGAGGACGTCGAGCATGTGCGTCAGGCCCCGGGATACCTGCTTTTTCGGAGCTTTCGTGCGTGTTGACATGTTTCTTGTCCTATTGCTTTATAATGACAGGGAGTACGTGTAGTTCTGGGGCCGATCCCTCCTGCTCCTGCTCCGTGATTTCGAAACGTAACTTCGCACCCGGGTTAGGATCAATCGGAAGGCTAGATGGCAGTGACTGAGTATCACTTTTTCAACTACTGATTGGAATGCGCAGAGAAATATGATGGTGTCCTGACGGCATCCTCAAGATCTTCCGTCCTTCCATATAACTGACAGTGCACGCGCTTGAGGTGGGGCCATGCGGGCCACGCAAAGCTCCCCAAGAGAAAGGTAAAGAAGATGGTAGAAAGGACATCCTCAGACGATCGGCATTTGAGGAAAGCTGTCTCGACACATCTGGAATGGATATCAGGGAATTGGGCATGTCACAGGTGCCCAGTTTGCTTTCACAACAACGACCATGGGTGTTAGTTGATGTCGCTCTATCGGAACCAACTCGCCGAGAGTTGACGAGACATTCGAGATTAAGCATCGAAACCCATTGGGAGCTGGAGCGATGGAATGTCACCGTGCCTGTTCACGCATGAGAGTAAGTCCTTCGATCATGATGGGGGAAGAGAATGATCAAGTGAAGTTATAAATAGCTTTTCACTTATAAAAATCCTCTTCACTGCTGTGCCAACCCGAATGGCAGCCCGTGTGTCCACGGTATTCGTCGACTAGGTGATTGAAAAATAAAGGCAAAGCGCAAACTAAGCTAAGAACCCCTCCAGCGCTTGCACGCCTTGATAAGCCATATTATCGGGCCAGTGAGGCGGCGCTTTGACCCTCAACTTGGTTTCAACATGCCTGATGACTTTGTATTGAGGGCATTATTCCTCGGAGGAATTTTCATCCTGGTGTCTCTCTTCCTCGGTTGGTACAGAAGGGATCCTTTGGTACTGTCCCTTCGAGTTACCGACCAGTCAATCTTGTCCCTGATCATCTCCAGCTCGACGCAATCCCCACCGTAGGATTTTCTGACCCAGTCCTTTCGCTCATCTCCGCTACTCGATATATCTTTGATGGCCACCGCATGCTCAAAGAAGGTTATGAAAAGGTCATTTCACCACCACCTTCCTCCGTGCCACGCTGTCACTGCAACTCGCTTTCAGACAAGACCAGGTCTATTTAAGATTGCCTCATTCCGCAAATGGATCGTCCTGGCTGCTGGCCCTGAACTTGCTGAAGATATCAAGAAGGCTCCGGATAGCGTCATGGATAATCTTACGCCAATACGCGATGTACGCATATCTCCATATGGTTGACTCATGTTTAACTAGGATCTTCTCAGGCGTTTCAACCCGAATACACCTTCATGTTACTGAATCTGGCTGATAGATACCACCTTGATATCATACGTTCGAAATTAACACGGAACATCGCAGCTACTTTCGAAGAGGTTCATGAAGAGCTTGTTCTGGCCTTCGATGATCTGATCCAGACACGTGACGATGGTGCGTTGAACAACCGTGGATAAAAATGTGATATCTTAGAGAGGACGTAGAATGGATCAAAATCCCCATTGTTGAGACGATACAGCGAGTGGTTTGTGCCATCTCGAATCGTGTTTTTGTCGGTGCTCCTCTTTGTACGTAATCATGCACTGGTTCCTGTCTGCGATCTGTGTTGACCCCTTGCAGGCCGGAATCGTGACTATCAAACTCTGAATTTGACATTTGCAATTAATGTTGTTAAATTCGGAATGGTCCTTAGCATGTTCCCGAAGCCTCTCAGGCCGTGCGTTGCCATATTTTGATGGCCCCCTCTTATCACTGAAATGTACCCAGTATCGTATCTCGTATACTGTCCGATTTTCCATCCCAGATTCGACAAGAGACCGAATATATCAGACCTATGGTCGAAGAACGTTTCGCGAAAATGAAGGAATTTGGCGAGGATTGGGATGATAAACCCGTTTGTCAAACCGTTTCACTGGGTGTTTCTGTTTCTCATCCTGCACGGCGGAAGTTCAGAACGACATGCTCATGTGGCTCATGAATGAAGCCAAAGGAGTTGAGAGGTCCCTTGATGGCTTGGCACGCCGACTACTCCTTATAAACTTTGCGTCTATTCATACAACTTCTCTCGTGAGCAATAATATCTGTCTACTCACAACCTACTGCTCATCATCACGTTTGCACAGACATTAACACAAGTACTGTACCGCCTTCTTTCTCATCCAGAATGTATCGAGCCGTTGCGCGAAGAAGTCGAAGCTGTGGTGGCGGAAGACGGGTGGACGAAAGTCGGAATGGACAAGATGTATAAGATTGACAGTTTCATTCGGGAGACCCAGCGGTTGGATGGCCTAAACATTAGTCCGTCATATATCTTGTCCAACGTTCAAACACTGATGTGTCGCACTCTCTCAGTGCTAGCAGGTCGTCTCGTGTTGCAGCCATTCACGTTTTCGAATGGCGTCACTGTCCCCCCAGGTGTACTCGTCGCTGTCCCAGCTAGCGTTGCTCATAGAGATGAAGATGTGTACACCAATGCTGACAAATTCGAGGGCTTTCGGTTTTCGAAACTTCGCGAGCGCGATGGGGATGGTGTGACGACCAGGCACCAAATAGTCTCAGTATCACCGGAACACGTGCCCTGGGGGCTGGGACGGCACGCCTGGTGAGGTTTCTTGTCGTGTTGGTTATCAACATATCGTGTTCATGACGGCCCTCAGTCCCGGGAGGTTTTTCGCTGCCACCGAACTCAAGGCACTGCTTGCGCATATGGTTGTGACGTACGATATGAAGTTCGAGGAGGGGAAAGGGGCACCGCCGCAACTCTGGATTGCCGGGGGATATATCCCGAGGAACGCAAATGTGATGTTCAGGAAGCGTCAGGCATGAATTCTCCCGTTGTATTTTTGATTTTTGCTACCTCTATAAATGCTAGCTAGGTGGTTGTGCACCCTCCCCGCGATCTTGCCTGTTCTCGAGTGAAACTATTCTGGTCCTCACTTGACATCCTTGGGAGTGCTACGACTGACTCTTCGAGCGACCAAACGCCGCGTTTCCCGACGCAATGGTTGGTCATAGATTTCCGGGATACTTTATGGGGTACTGCGGTCTTCAAAGCACGTGATGAGCGTTTCCTGGATTTTTCAACAAGCAAAGACAACAAGGTGATTCAAGATGTCTTCAAACAAACGTAAGGGCTCCGTAAGGGAATATAGAACTAAGCGCGAGCTGCTCGAGTTTCTTAAATCCGAGTTTCTTAAATCCATTTGTGTACGCCTATACAAGCGCCTATATAACATACGTAACGCCGGCGCCCGGCGCCTGGGACGTGGGGCGGCGCTTGAGCACTCGTCGATTTTGGTCAACGTGAATGCCCTTTTGTTTAAACATCCAATTGTCTTTGGTAACATTGCATATGTGCAGGTGCTAAATGTGTGTGGATAGGAGAGTAGAGGCTCTGAAGAAAAGTGTATCATCCCAATGTTGTGACCTTCATCAAGCGGGCCCAGCATGGCTTTACGGCGCCGTCTTCACAAATGTGTTGCCCGCGAAAATCTACTGCGTAATCGAAATTGACAGGTTTACGTGGTTTTTTGGCGTATGCTACAAAATGAACAACGTCTGCACATTGGCACCAGCCATGCTAACTGCGCACGTTCACATTGGCAAAGGTTGTGATATGATGTTCAATCCGAGTCCTCCGAAATGAAATGAGAGATGACGACAGATGTCATCTCAGGACAGACGCGTGTTGAGAAAGGGTCGTCAGGGGGCGGCAGCTAGCACTGCCCGGCAGCAGTTACAGGGTTCGGTATCCTCGGTTGCTAGAGGTACATCAGATGTTTGTTGTCTCACCTATCGGTGCGCGGCGACAAATGACTGCGGTCACAGCACAGTGGCGACTGGATCACTTCGAATATCTCATCCAATTCTTGCTCAGTCACCACAAAAGTTGATTTATGACATCCAGTACTACATACAAGCATATTCCGTATTTTTTTTGGGGGGGGAGAACTCCTGTTATATAGCAAAACCAAGTTTGTCACGGCTGATGTCGTGTCGGAGTTACAAAAATGGTTAGTCGCGAGGCTGCGCAGATGTTACAAACACGGTAAGCCAACTCCGCTGAACGAGAACGTTGGACACTAGCTCGAAGCGATCATGATTGCCTGGCCCAACTTTGACCAAGTAATAGATGGCATATCGGGTGCGGCGCGAACGCACTGGCGCCTAAGTTTATAACAAGGGCCGCTGTTGCTGCACCGCACCTGTGAAGCAACATTGACCCTACCTCAACTTCGCATGTCTGACGACTTTCCTCTGAAGGCAGCGCTCTTCGCAGGAGTTTTTATCTTGATCTCTCTCTTTCTCAGCTGGTACAGAAGGGATCCTTTGGTCTGTCCCTTACCGACTAGTTCATGCCATCGCTGATCATGACCTTGGGGACTCTCTAGCTCGAAGCAATTCCCACCATAGGGTTTTCTGACCCAGTCCTCTCATACATCTCCGCTGCTCGATTCACTCTTGATGGCGTCCGTATGCTCAGAGAGGGTTATGAAAAAGTACAATAATGCGACCACGTTTCTCTGCCTATCCCACGCTGACATGGGTTCCCATCTTACTTTATTCAGACTAGACCAGGCCTATTTAAAATTCCCTTCTTCCGGCGATGGGTGGTCCTGGCCGCTGGCCCTGAACTAATTGAAGATATGAGGAGGGCTCCAGATAACGTCTTGAATATGATCGAGCCGGTCTTCGAAGTACGCATAACTCGGTCTTGATAATGTTGACTCTTACTTACCAGAACCTCTCAGGACCTTCAAGCCAACTACACCTTCAAGTTACTGAATCTGGATGATTCATACCACGCGGATATTATACGCTCGAAATTGACACGAAACATAGCAAATACTTTCAAACAAGTCCACGAAGAGCTTCTCGTGACCTTCGATGATCTGATCCAGACACATGACAACCATGGTGGGTAGAAGAATCCCAAAAAGTGATAATGCGATAATTTAGTACCAAGGACGTAGAATGGATCAAAATCCCCATCGTTGAGACGATGCAACGAGTGGTTTGTGCCATCTCGAACCGTGTTTTCGTCGGTGTTCCTCTTTGTGCGTGAACATGCTCTGGTTCTTTTATCCTCTCTGCGCCCTGTGTTGATGCATTACAGGCCGGAACCGCGACTACCAAGATCTGAATTTGTCGTTTGCGATTAATGTTGTTAAATTCGGAATGGTCCTCAGCATGTTCCCGAAGCCTCTCAGGCCGTGCGTTGCCATATTTGATTGCCTCCTCTTATCCCTGAAATCCACCCAGTATCATATCTCGTATGCTATCCAATATTCCATCCCAGATTCGACAAGAGACCGAATTTATCAGACCTATGGTCGAAGAACGTTTCGCGAAAATGGAGGAATTTGGGGAGGATTGGGATGATAAACCCGTTCGTCAAGCCGTTTCACTGAGTGTTTCTGTGTCTCATACTGCACGGCGGAAGTTCAGAATGACATGCTCATGTGGCTCATGAGTGAAGCCAAAGGAGTTGAGAGGTCCCTTGACGGCTTGGCACGCCGACTACTCACAGTCAACTTCGCGTCTATTCACACAACCTCTCTGGTGGGCATTAATATCGTTCACCCAACGCATCACTAATCGTCACATATACAGACCGCAGCCCAAGTACTGTACCGCCTTCTTTCTAACCCAGAATGTATCGAGCCGTTGCGTGAAGAGGTCGAAGCTGTGGTAGCGGAAGAAGGATGGACGAAAGCTGCGATGGACAAAATGTACAAGATTGACAGTTTGGTACGAGAGACCCAGCGGTTAGATGGCCTAGGTTTACGTTCGTTATATATCTTTTACCACATTTCAAGTACTGATCTGCCACACTATCTCAGTATCCGTGTCTCGTCTCGTGTTGCGGCCATTCACATTTTCGAATGGTGTGACTGTCCCTCCAGGCACACTCGTCGCTGCCCCAGCTTGCGCCGCTCTTACAGATGAAGAAGTGTTCACCAACCCTGACCAATTTGACGGCTTTCGGTTTTCGAAGCTTCGCGGGTGTGATGAGGATGCCGCCGCGAGCAGGCACCAAGTAGTATCTATATCAGCCAAACACCTGGCTTTTGGGCTGGGACGGCACGCGTGGTGAGATTTCTTGGCGTGTCCGTTATCAGGTCATACTCACGACGACCGTTAGTCCCGGGCGGTTCTTCGCTGCCACCGAACTCAAGGCAATGCTTGCCCATATGATTTTGACGTATGATATGAAGTTCGAAGAGGGGAAAGGAGCGCCGTCGGGATTATGCTTCGCAGCGCACCGTATTCCAGGGCGGACAAATGTGATGTTTAGGAAGCGTCAGGCCTGAATACTTCCTTGGTTTTACTATCTCTACTGTATATGACGTTACCTTGCTTGCATTACCTTGCTTGCAAGGTCTATTGGCGGTCTATAATCGCCCGTGACTGCAGGAACCATCAAAAAGTTACGTAAGAACATTTTCCTTCTTCGGATTTTCCGACCTGCCTGTTCTACGCGTTCCGACAGAACACTCCTCCTTTTGCAATGATCTTTAGATTCGTGTGATCTCGGCCGTTCGATGTTTTCCGACTTGTCTAAACACTTCCTTTTGCAATTGGATGGCTGTTGCACTGGTCAGCCTGCCAACGCTTCCCTCGACTCCTTGACTGCAACATCGAAACGCTATCAATCAACCCCTGCATGAGAAGACTATCTTTGCTGCGCATGGAACCTCTCATCGATCTGTTCGCAATGGAGACGTTCTCATTGTTGATGCCGAAGCTACGGATACCGGTGTGCTACCTTTAGCCCTCCGCTTTCTGCAGGTTTCTCCATGGGTGAAACAGACCCGTTCTCTCTTCTTCATCGTTTGCGCGGAGTTGTACCACGTTCAAGTTCACGCAAGGTCCGGCGTGGCCCCAGCCTCTCAATCGGGCAACCCGGCTATGGTTGTCCCACTGGCAACCGCAGCCTTTTCTGATCGATCATCTTCAAGGTGAAGACGCTATGGACCCATTTTGGGCCATGGTCTTTGGCGGCGTTTTTGCTGGACACTTCCCAGGCATCGAGTCGCTCAGTGGTTCTGTAAATCCGCAAAAATTGGAGCAGTTTGGACAGCTGCCTTTCTATGCGCTCCCGAATGCCCCACAGATATACATTCTGAGCTGGGTTAGTGATGGCCTGTGGCAATGGTGAGTTAAAGTTAACATGGTAGTAATGTGGCGGATGAAGCCTCGCACCTGTAATTGTTCGTCAATAGTTTTCAGGGTAAAGGTCGTGAGATTCACACTGGGAAAAACAGCCAGCTTTCGGTCTTCCGATTTTCTCGCCTTCATTGAGGTCCCAGTTACTGGACCAACATCTTCCACGCTGAATCACTCCTAGTTACCAAATCCGTGTCAAAAAACATTCGAGTTTGTATGTTAACGTACAAATAATAAAGTCCTGTCTTCATACCGGTCAATACATCACACTACTTGCAACCTGCATAGTCCGCAAGCAAGGTGGCCGACGACGACGTCGGCATTTCCCTAGTACTAAAATCTGAAGTAATATATCCCCCGCGATCTTGTCTGCTTTCTCGAATGAAACTTATTAGGTCCTCACCTGACTCGATTTCTGACCAGACGCCATATGGTTTCCCTTTACTTTCGTGGACGACTGGTCTATCATAAAATGCCCGGGCTACCTTCTGGGCTGCAGCCATCGTAAGAAATAAAACACATCATACCGCGACGCTCATTCTCAACTGCCAATGCCAGAGAAACTCGCATTTTATAATCCTGTTGGCCCCGAGCCTCCGACCTATCCGCTCCCGCTCGAGGAAATCGCGCCGGGCCTCTTCTTCGCGGATCTCTTCTCGCTCGTTAACCCTGCCGAGCTCCGCGCGCGGGGCATTTACAACGTCGCTGCTGCACGAAACTGCGAGGGGTCATACCCGCGTGATGCGGAGTGGGCATACGTCGACGAGCCGACCACGTTATTCGCACTTGCCGAAGTGCGTCGCTCTGGTTATCCCGTGCTTGTGCATTGCGACGGCACGGGAGAAGGAGTCGACTTTGTTACGGCATTGTTGGTCATGTCCGAACGTCTGTCAGTGGATGAGGCGATAGAGAAGGTGGTGCAAAAGTTCCCATACATATCATTGCGTCCGACGTCACGAAGACAATTAGTTGGGTTTGAAGGGATGCTGATAGAAGCGGAGAGGAAGAAGGCACGATTGTATGATCATATGACGTCTGCAGACCAGGAAATACGTCAGAATATGCATGGTTTGCTGTCCAAGTATCTTAGAACACGTCCATAGTTCTTTCTCAATTACTACAAGCCTCATATTAACACGTACAGGCAACCTCGTGTCTGGCTCAATCAAATTTGCATCCATATACTTCACGCGCAACCTCCCTCCACGACGTTTCATCTACAGCAAATCCCGCAGCATACTCAGCTTCGAGGTGATGTAGTCGTCGTCCCACGATTACTAGACTGTGCAGCGGCTCGCCGAAAATATCTGGCGGCTGCTCCCGGAGTTGTGCGAGTGTCCCACACACGATACGTTCGTGATCGGGACCACCACCAACCCGCGAAAGCGCGATCGCGAGGGTCCGATCGGGTGCGAGCACCCCGCCTTGCCGTGTCTCCTCCACTTCCGTAAGCTGCGC
Source organism: Lactifluus volemus (assembly GCA_022376515.1). Lineage (NCBI taxonomy): Eukaryota > Fungi > Basidiomycota > Agaricomycetes > Russulales > Russulaceae > Lactifluus > Lactifluus volemus. The sequence continues at coordinate 838,572 of WTXI01000011.1, forward strand.
CACCGCCTGGGGGATCGACATGTACCGCGGGGGTTCGTAAATCTTCCGTCCCCTAGAAACCGATCGTAATATTGCCACAAAATTCCTCGGCACGTATGCCATGCAAGAACAAGTGTGCGGACGCACCGGGCAAGGTTTTCCTCGCTCTGTTCTTTGACTTTGATGTCCAACAGAATAAGGGTGTGCATCCCAAGATCCGCGTTCTCGCGCACGCGGTCGTAGAAACTGTCGGGCCGCCAGGTGTCGGTGAAGAAGACGAGGGAGATGGTCTGACCGAAGTTGTACAACTGCAGACCACACGTGCCAACGGCGTTCATGATAGACGCGTTGTGTATGATGCGCGTCGTAATGCCGAGCCTGCGTGCACGGAGAAGGACATCCGTGTGGGTCGTAGCGCCAAAGGGGTCTCCGACAATGAGGAGAGCTACGTCTTCGGTATGCGCATCTCGCAAGATCTCGTCGCTTTCTGTCTCTACCATATCGCGATCTGCGAGAATTAGCGGTTTTCCATATAGCTCTTCCTTTACGAGTGTGGTTAGGGAAGTGCGGGCATCTCGGAGATCAGACATGCCAAGCGCTCCTTCTGAACACCAAGAATGCTAGTATAGGCCTCAAGGTACACGCGGACGGATGATTGTATGGCCTATAAGGTACAGGGATCATCGAAGCGGTTCCGCTGGCAAATTCTGATTACCTCTAAGCCGCGGAGAGTTATGTCCTTTTCATCTGAGAGTCCGATGCCAATTATATAGAGCATTGCGAGATTGATAAGGAAAAGGAAAAAGGAAGGGTTGATGCATGCGCTAGCGGCACCGAGCACCCTAATGACCTTGGCCCTCTCGGCCTCCTCGGACCATGGATCTATTATTTACTCTCCAGTTGGATGCTTGTCAGTCGTATTATGCTTCACCCAACTACTCACTTCATCCCTACAGACATCTTCCACTCTGTTCTCGAGCACATTACAGATAGGCGCGATCTCTATGCGGCTGCCCTCGTCAGCCGAGATTTCAACTGCGTCGCAACTCCGCTCCTCTATCGCACTCTCGACACGGACACACGTACGAGACAGCCGGACCATAAATCAGTATGTGCCTTGCAATATCTGCCCTAGCCAAGTCTTCATCGCCGTAGCAGAGCGATGTGATTCATCCCGCATACACACTCCTCTCCAGGCCTGAGCTCGGCCGTCACGTACGACATATCCGCGAAACAGGTCGAGTCCCTTTTCTTTCTCGACTTGAATGAGCGATGACCCGGGACGCGCTGTTAGTGGATGTTTCCGCCTCTGGTTCTTTTCGCCCGCCTCTCGCTCTTTTTCGTCCAAGGCGGATAGTATCGCTTACCTGCATTATATTTTTTTAGGTGTCCTGCACGCCACCCATCCACGAGTCACCGAAGCCGTCCTTAGGGCTCTCCGCCTCTGCCACAATTTGTACTCTTTCACATGGGTTGATGATACACCCGCATCACCCTCCACCTTCCTATCTTTCCTTATCATTCTCCGTAGTCTTCCCCTGCGCGCCCTCACACTCCGCACTTACAGCGACCTGGGAGAAGACGCGTGGTCTCTTATCAATACCTTAACGAGGTTACAAAAAGTTGCGATATGGTGCATGCATGGTCCACCTCGCGTTCTGCAATGTTGGGCACCCTTACTTGGAAGCACGCTCACTGAATTAGAACTCGGGGTAAACTATTCTTCGCTCTTATCGCACTCCATGAATTGATTTCAAATGCATCCCAATTATAGCGCTGTGCCGGTGTTCCTGCGACCATTCTGGTTGCCGTACTTTCGCAGCTCCCACGCCTGCGTGACTTACGATTGAAAGGCGCGCCAAGCAACGCCATCCGGGACATTCTCGCCTCGCTCCCGGCTCTCGTTGCACTCGACACGGAGTATCTCGGCTCGGGCCTGGGACGTCGACTAGATGAAGATGCGCCCTTGCCCCTTTTGCAGCGGCTCACGGTACGCACATCCTCCGTCGACCTGCAGGGCCCCCTGCAGCTCTGGGGGTGGTTGTACGCTCTCGCGCCGCGCCCATCGCTCGAATCTTTTACCCTATACGCATTCTCAACGGCGGGTCACACGAATATCCCTCGGTATTTTCTACTCTCGCTGGCCCGTAGGCACGGGGAGACGCTCCGCCAATTCCTCGTCAACATGACGCAGCTTACGCTGGAGGATGTACAGTGTGTCTGCGAGCTCTTTCCGCGACTTGAAGAGCTCTCTTGTGCCGTCGCAAGCCGTGATGCCGTATGCACTCCCTTCCGCTTTACATCCGCAGAGCCGTTTCATCTTTGTATTTTTGTTTTCGCCTCGTAGGAGTCAATCGCCCATGCAATCGAGAAGGCCCACAATCTCCGCACGCTCAAGTTGCACGTACACTGGATCCCGGACGCCGCAAGTACGAATTCTCCCATTTCGCCTAATTCTCCTATTGCGCGTTTCGGGCTGGCAGATGCCCGGGCATTGATGCGCCGTCCGGGTTCGCGCTTGTGTACGGTGTCAATGGGTTCACACGTATTTCGGGGATCATGGGTGCAGATGCAGGGTGTGGATGGGTCGAAACGAGTACATTTTCAGGTGGTAGAAGATGGTTCATCGGCCTTAGGGCAAATGTGTTCATTCTTTCCCACAAATTTCTGAGGTTTCTATCTTTGTGGATAACAAGCATATATCGACCTGTATATTTATTAGTCGCAAGATTCATCGTTGTCATCCAATCTTCCACGTCCTCTATTAGACAAGGAGCTGATACCAACTTTCAACTCGCCACCAATGATACTATTACCTTGATGATTTACGAAAGTAGCTATAAACAGATAGCAAGGGGCAGTTGCAGACGAGCACATCAACTATGTCACATTCCACGACCCCCGCGTGCACGGCCCCCCCGCGATGGCCCACCGCGTGCACCACCGCGACCTGGAAGAAGAGCGAGTGTGCGTCATCGTGAGTTCATGGGGAAGAGAAGAGAGATTGAACAAATGGCAGACCTCGTTGGGGGGTACCACTGCGACCTGAGCCAGAGAACATGCGATGAGCGTGCGATATCAAAAAGGATGGGCACACGACGCACCTCGTCCTACGCCACCAGCATGTGAACCACCCCGCGAGCTCTTACCCGCTTCTCTTGCGCGCGTCTGTTCATCCTTGACCACGTCCAGCAGTGCGTCTGGTACGCGCAGGTACTTTATCTGCCACCACAAAAACAAATGCCCAGACAGAAATCAGTACTGCACGTCAAGTTGCAGTTCGTTCAAAAACGCACCGTGCTACCGCGGATGTAACACTCTTTGACTTTCCAAAACCGGTCGCCGTCTGCGTTGGTCTGGTATACTTCGCGAAGCGTGATGTTCATAAAGTTGTCGCAGTTGACGAGGTGTCCATTGAACGTTTCTCCATTTTTTAGCTCGACCAACTACGGGGGGGAGAGAAATATGGACAAGACGTCAATGAGCACGCGATTTTGCAAGCGGTGTGAGCGGTGTGCGGACCATTGGCTTGTTTTGTGCGGCATTGAGAAGGGAAAGTGGTAACTAAGGAAGACCCATCAGTCCTTTGACTAGGCTCAAGTTTGTCCGGATGAATTTTATTACCATCTTGGTGAGGATAAGATGTGGGTTTGTTGTGAGGTTAGACGCGTCCAAACATTACAACCCTAACCCTGCGCATGTCCGTAGGACGACAAAGGAGCAAATTCAATTACATACTAACTAACTGCACATCTGGAGGGTAAAGCCAACTCAATTCAATAAATTCTCAATTCAAAATTATAATATAGCCTTGACACCAAGAACGGTCGGGGGCTGTTGGAAGAAGATGTGATCCTATCTGGTGCTCCCTCATCTATCACATCGCATAACGAGGAGTTTCAAGGCATCTTTGATTGTGGATGAATTTGAAAGAAGGCAACGACATCGTTATGTCATTCACCTGATTACGCCGCTCTTCTAATGCTTTGTTTTTTTGCTTCCAATCCCTCGTACATGCAGAACTGACTGACTGACCTCTTCAACGTCATTTATTACGGCCCGAAGGTTTTTCCGAGCCCCAACCGAGCCAAGGACAACTGGGACTTTTTTTTGCCGACTCCAATTTGGCGCAAGATTTCATGACCATCTGTCCAAAAAAAAATTTCCCTACATCATTTGGGAAGTTCGTGTCAAAGGATTGATGCCTGAGCCGAGATTCGCCTCTCCGTCATATTGGGAATGAGTCGGTTGACCTAATCGTCCTCGACCTCTTTAGGAACCGCTTGTGAGACACTCGTTTCCATGATTCACGAACACTCTCCCAATCAATCCTTCGCAAAATAGCATCGGCTAGGTAACGGGTGTTGGTCCAGACTAAATGAATCGAAGCTTTCGAACAAAGAGCACAAATTTATTGTCTTCCACCTTTTCGACATTCCTGGTTGTCGCCGATCATACTTCCGTGATGTGGTTGCTGGCTGCTGGGTGCACTTCACGACATTCTCATATCTCATCACCTTTGTGAACATTTCGGATTTTGGATCCATCCGCTGCTCGGGTATCAATCTGGTCCCAAGCACACTTTTGTGACGCTACCGTGAGGTACGAACCTCGCATGACCCCGTCTCAAAGGAGTGTAAATCACGGAATGATCCAAGTAACTACAGATCTACTTCCGGCGTTTCCAAGCTACATATTGGCACATCTGGGGGTAAAGTATGAGGCCGGCAGTGGAACGACTATTTCTCCTCGAATCCGAGATCTGGAGAGGCGAGGACGTATCTCGCTGAGATAGCGCGATCGAGGGATCGGCTGGGAAGGTCGTAGATTGCGTGTGTGTGGTGATGGCTAAGGGAGTTGGCCTGTGGCTACTTTCAAGGTACGCCAATGATTGCAAGAGAGAGGGAAGGTAGAGCAGATTGCGATGCTGCCATGACAAGGTCTTATATTCTCGGTCGAACATAGCATTGTCTGGAAGCTTGATCTAGTATTTGGTAAATTTATACTAGGTGTGTTGCAGCAGCGAGACAGCAATACGGAGCATACGAGGGAATCAATAAACGTCTTCCTACTGCCAGACACCAAGGCACTACAAGGTCGAAGGCCCAGCTGAATTGCTTGTAGAATCGGATAGATTTACCTCTGCCGGTGCCTGAACATTACATTTGTATTCCCGGGGATGCGCATCCCGAAAATGCAGCGGTCAGCTGGTGCCTCGGTTCCTTCCTCAAACTTCATATCATATGTGACAACCATATGAGCAAGCAATGCTTTGATCATGTTGGCCGCGAAGACCCGCCCAGGGCTGAGAGGAAGAGTGACGGGTTTCCATGAGCATGATATGATAAATCGATACCCTGAACCTCACCATGTGTGTCGCCCCAGTCCAAAAGCTAAGTGTTCGGTTGATGTGGAGACCACTTGGTGCCTACTCGTCACCGAATCTCCATCACTCTCTCGAAGTTTCGAAAAGCGAAAGCCATCAAATTCCTCAGGGTTGGGATATAGTTCTTCATCCCTATGAACGGCGCTAGCTGGGAGAGCGACGAGTGTGCCTGCGGGGATAGTCACTCCGTTCGAAAATGTGAATGGACGCAATGCGAGACGAAGCATGGTCACTGAGAGACGGCAAAGCACATCAACACTTGGAGTGCTAGGCAAGGTACAGAACGAACGGAAGGTTAGGCCATCTACCCGCTGGGATTCCCGTATGAAACTGTCAATCATATGCAGCTTGTCTAGTCCAGCTTTCGTCCAGCCTTCTTCCGCCACCACGGCCTCGACCTCCTCACGGAGGGAATTGACACATTCTGGGTTGGCAAGAACGCGGTAAAATACTTGCGTGAATGTCTGCGGATGTGTGATATCAACAATAGATTGTGGCGGATGCGGAAATATTGTCGCTCGCCAGAGAAGTTGTATGGATTGCCGCAAGGTTGACTAGGAGAAGTCGGCGTGCCAAACCGTCGAGGGACCTCTCTACACCTTTGGCTTCGCTCATGAGCCACATGAGCATATCATTCTGTACTTGTACTGTGTGGTATGAGAACTTCACAGTGAAACGGTTTGACGAACGGGTTTATTATCCCAATCCTCGCCAAATTCCTCCATTTTCGCGAAACGTTCTTCAACCATAGGTCTGATAAATTCGATAGCTTGTCGAATCTGGGATGGAAGGTTGGATAGTATACGAGATACAATACTGGGTGCATTTCAGGGTCGAGGGGGAGGTCGTTAAACATGACGACGCACGGCTTGAGAGGCTTCGGGAACATGCCAATGATGGCTGCAGATTTTACAGCGTTAACCGCAAATGTCAAATTCAGTGTTTGATAGTCACGGTTACGGCCTGCAAAGTATCAACATAAGTCGCAGACAGGGTAGAAGAACTGGAGCACGTTCACACACAAAGAGGAAGTCCGACAAAGACACGGTTAGAGACGGCACAAATCACTCGTTGCATCGTCTCAACGATGGGGACCTTGATCCATTCTATGACATGTTTGAATGATTGGCCTCTCTTCTTCTGCAAGTACTCCACGTACCATCGTCACGTGTCTGTATCACCTCCTCCAAGGCCGTGACGAGCTCGTCACGGACTTCTTCGAGAATACCGGAGATATTCCGTGTCAATTTTGAACGTATTACATCCGTTTGATAAAGGTCATCCATGTTCAATAATTTTAGCGTGTATTCGAGTTGAAGGGTCTGAGGACTGGTGAGCACGAGTCAAGCTTATGCAAGCTATCATGTGTACCTCGAGGCTCAGTTCAAGCATAGATAAGACGTTATCTGGAGCCTTCCTGACATCTTCAATCAGTTCAGAGCCAGCGACTAGTATCATCCATCTGCGGAAAGAGGCAATCTTAAATAAACCCGGTCTTGTCTGAAAGCAGGTCGGCCGCGTTAGCTTGTCGTGAAGAAAAGTGGCCAAGTTGTGGAGTGTAATGTTACTTTTTCATAACCCTCTTTAAGCATGCGAAAACCATCAAAGTTAAATTGAACAGCGGAGATGTACGAGAGGATTGGGTCAGAAAATCCTACAGTAGGGATCGCACTGAGCTGGAGACTCCCCGACGTGATCAGCGACGGGATAAACTAGTCGGTAAGGAACTAACCAATGGATCCCTCCTGTACCAGCTGAGGAAGAGAGAGACCAAGATCAAGATCCCTGCGAGGAACGATACGTTCAGAGTGAACTCGTCAAGCATATTGTGATGATGTTAGGGCCAGAGGTTGCCTGCTAAATGACGCTCTATAATTATACAGCTCGGCTAGCACGAAGAACAACGGCATGATATACTAGTAACAGCCCGATTGCGATAGTGGGCAATCGAGCTCGTTCAGCACATTCGGAACACTTTCAATTGAACCCCACGTGAGCTCATGGCGGAAAATTTCACTCGTTAAGGTAAATTTGAGATTGAACGAAGAAGCCGTCATCACCCGACCCTCTCTCTAAACGGAAAGTTCTTTGTCGGTTGTCGAAACCCTTTGAACACATTCAAAGTTGTCCCCGGCGGATAGCCAGGCATCACTGGATTCAGACTTCACACAACTGGAATGGCAGCAGAGTTTCACTCTTGATGCACCAAATTTTGCCAGCGTATCAGATTGATTCTCCCTAAAATTGTACGAGTGCGCACTGGCACGGACGGATGCAAATACTGTACTTGCACTGGTGTGGGACACTTGAGTTTTTTTTTTTTCGTAAGCGGAATGGCCACGGGCCGTCCGAGCCGCCCGATCAACCGTCCCTTAGCGAGGGTGTTCACAGCTGTCCGAGTCAAATGTCCACCCTCGGACGACGTCTACAGACCCTCTTTAAACGAAAAGGCATAGGAAGGTATGGCTACATCCAGGAGGTTCAAGGCGTACCATTCTATGAGGCTCGTCCGCCGTGGTGGGCTAAGTTTACCTGGGGATTCATCGCCGCCGACCTCCTCATGACGTGCGTTCAGTTCTCCACCTTTCATCCTACCCTACGTTTTCTCATCAAGGTACCCCCCAAAAGTTCAACGATGACGGAGTTAACGTGGACAAAATGGAGCTTACCACCCGAAAAGTCCGGTGAGGCACCTGTTGTACTACGTCCCGCCTGGCAACGCGCCGGACTCTGCCTGGCCCACCTCTCGCTTGGCGTCGGCTTCGCCACACTGCTCCTCATTGCGCGCTCACGTGTCGTGCGTATATTGCACATCATTCCTCCTGCCGCCGACGCACCAAAACAACTACTTATCGCCGGCGCCCATCGCCACGGAATGCGCGGTGCTGTAGTGCCATTTGAACGAGCGCGCATTGATCCGGGACGCGACAAGACGGAGGTGATATTGCGCATACAGGATGTGCGCGGTCACTGGTGGATTGGGCTCACACGTGCGCGTCTGAGGGGTACACCAGTACCTGCAGCGCGCATGCGGGACGCGCTCTTGGCAGAGTGGGGAATCCGCAAATCCGCCGGGGGTGATCCGGTTGCTAGCGTGGGACGTTGGAAAAGTGGGCCTATACTACAGAACTGATGAGAAGGCATGGCATCTTTAATTCTTTTTTTGTTTCGCTGTGAAAATCTGAAATGGGTCATTGCGCCTTGTCGGTTCATCACACTTCGCTATGGACGTGAGAACGTACATTTGAACATCCTCATCTATGAACTACACCGTCCGCAGCTCGACGGGTCTACATGGATACCCCCCATCGTAAAGCCGATATCAACGAGATGCTGCCTCTACTGTCCTGTTCTCCTGGGTTACGCATGGGTTCACATCCCATCTGTCACCTCCCCGAATGCTCGCTTAGCTTAGCAAATCAGCGGATCGTCCCTGGAACTTCCACTCATCCCCGAAGAATGGGGCGTCAGATTGATATCACTTGTACAGCATGACCGTTTTTTGTTTGCTCCCCCGCCTCAAAACCCGATTTTCCATTTGTGGACGACGCTCAAGGGAAAAATAAACGCTCAATTTGTCTTTGCGTACTGTGTCGGGCTTCAGGCTCTCCCTGTATCACCGGCCAAATCCCTATAGCCACTGTCGTCCCTTAATGTTCCTCAATATCCTATTTTTTGGAGTCTCCTGGACACCCGGTCTCCAGTCAATGAACAATCCTATCACCACATTGCCGACGTTGCCATCTGACTGCCAGTGAGGACGTCCCTATCAACTTTCTCACATTTCACTTATCGATTTTTTCTATGACAAACGACTGGCACACCAATCACATGGAGCATTTCACACCTACCAAGTCAGCAACGAGTGTTGTGCGGTTGAGTTCCGTAACGAGTGCCCGCAGCGCGGAGATACCACAAACCGTGAACAGTTGGGGCGATCGCAACAGGGCACTTCTTCCTACCGTTCTAGCCCCAACCATGACGGTGGGCAGTACACGGACTGGAAGAAGAAGCGAGTACTCTCTTTGCTTCGCAGGCATCGCCAATGCTCAGCATTGGTTGTATTAGTAAAAAGCTGCCTTTGCGCCCATGTGCCACGTGCGTTTCGCTTATTGTAAGAAAATCAAATTTCCCCTGAGTGAGACAAATCGACGGATTGCGCGCAAAACTACTGTGTACGTACTACGTACTGTACTGTACTGTACTGCAAGTACTGTACAGCGGAATCCCAACAGGTAACCGATCGCAGAGCGCGCGTCATCGCAATTACCTCCTTACTTGACAGCCAGCGAAAACCCCGTCGCTGAAACTCTCCCGAGTTCGTGGCTGGGTTCTCGAAGACAGTTCTTTCTCTCTCCGCACTGTCAGTGGATTCGGCTTCCCCGAGTTACGATACAGGTTTCAACGAACTCGGGTGACCCAAACAAGAGCTGACAGGGATATCTGGGTTCAATCAACGTTTTTTTTTTTTTTCATTCTCGAGGAAGGGAACGAGGTTCCATTTGTCGGAATATCACCAATTACGGACAGCTACGGTAAATTACAGTAGATCATCGCAGCATCCCTACTTTCCGATCCACATGAGTCAATCCTCGGTGTATACAATGTATACGTAGTCGGAGGAGCCAGAGTTGGACTGTTATGTCGGATCAACGGCCGTACCGACCTCCACCAACCAATCAGATTATGGGGGTAAAAATTTATTCATGACATAATTGTAGCGCTAATACCTGACTTGGCCCTGTCCCTGTTCCCTCACATAATTTCCTAATCCCAGTTCCTGAAACAAGTTGAAATGAAAAAAAAATATCCGCGTGTTTTGTTGTGGTTACCGAGAGAACGCCCAGGGTCTTCTTGATCTTTCGCTGGCCGCCATTCACTGGCACCCAGTAAGACAAGCTTCCGTTGTACCTGGGCCGCATTGACCTGAAATTCCCCCGCATTTCGTTCCTTCACTCGTGCATTAGGGAGCTCTGATCTCTGTTGTGGTCTGTTGGTGAGAATTTGGGTTGTCAAAAACGCCACCAAAGTAAAGTTTCACTAGAGCTCAGGGTACCGTGCCCTGCTGATGTTTCGATAACAGTAGGTGGGGGGCTCACGCCACGGCCCGCCATCACGCATTGGGCCCTCTAGGACTTTGGCGCATATAAGCATGGTAGCATGACCATACGTAAAAGGTAACTCGGAAAGATGCGGTGCGTAAGAACGGAGACGCTTCGCCGGAATTAATCCATCATTTTTACTAAAGTACTCTACACAGTACAGTACACCGGGAAGTGGAAATGAAAGTGAAAAAAACAGTGGCCCAGACACAAGGAAGGTGGAAAGACGTGCAATAGTGAGAGGTCGATGAGGGGGATAATGGGGTTATCTTTAGATAGATCATAACGTACATGACAGGATGACAGGAGCAAGGGCCGACAGGTCCCCATAAATGGTTTGGCACAAAAGCCACCGCTCCGGCGCGAGCAGAGAGAGCGCTGCCAGTGGCACTCCTCGGCCGAAATGTGGAGGAAAGGGGGAAATTTTTCAATCGCGGCCACGCAGTCGTGATATCGCACTCGCCAACCGACGCACTCTTGTACCCCCCACGCTCTTTGACCGCGCCCGCGTGGCTGCTCGCACGGGGAAGAACTGAACCGCCGTGTCGTTCGGGGAGACCGGTGAGAATGACGAGCTCCCAAGTGGGCGGTAAGACTCAAACGTCATTACGACCGGTGAGGGTGAGTACGGAGATGGGAGTACTGGGGAGATGGGAGTGGTGATGGTAGGGGTAGTTCTGGCAGTGGCTTGGATCCCGGATACGCAGGTGGCTGTAGAGGTAATGCGGGTTCGTGTGGAACGGTCATAGTTGCGATACTCGTATCAGAATCGGAAGAGAATAAGTCAAGCTCGTGCGGGATGCGGGGAGTTGGGGCCGAGAGAGAGAACTCTGCCGGCGGGGTAGCTGTGTCCTAGGTATTGATGGTAGATCATCAGAGAGGCATGCCCAACAAAGGTCTTCAAAAGCGTCGAAGGGGTTGAGGAGCAGTTGTGAATCGAGGGATGCGAGAAGAGCGGGGTCAAATTCTAGAGGATTGCGCGAGTAGGCTGGTGCTGGGGACTCTGGCTCCTTTGACACAGGTTTCGGCGCTGGCGTATCAACTAATAAAGGTGAGGGTTCCGGCGTGGGTACAGGGGAAGGTGTAAATGCGGGTGCAGGGGCCGCAGGCTCCAGCGGGGGTGGGAGTCGCAAGGGACGAGATATTGGGGGGGTCGCTAATGCAGTAGACCAGTGTGCGGAGGCACTGCTACGAGTCTGGCTCGAGTCCGAGTCGGACTCGAGCGCAACATCATCGAGGGTCAAATCTGAATCTTGACTCCATATGCTCTCGGCGAGGTCAAACCCCGGTAATACTGTGTGCACATGGAGGATGTGAGCGTCCCGCGATAAGAATAAGCGCTGATGGCAAGGTGCTTACTCGCATCCTCGGGATGGCCAGAAGGGGAGAGCTCATTACCAAGATCACCGAGTCGATGTCCTTGCGACATCTGCTGTGAGGAGGGAGCAATTATGAGGGATGATGAGTTGAGGGGGTAGGTTGGAGACACACGTACGGGTAAAAACTTATAACCAGGAGGAAGGTATGGGGGCGGGCCTGGTTTGAATTCGGTGGTGAGATCGAAGTGGGGTTCTAAAAAGTCATAGTCTGCTGAGGGGACAGACATAGTGATGTGTGATGGGGGGGTAAAGTTGGAGATGTTGAGGAAGAGAAGAGTTAATAGGCGGAGAAAGTGGAGCGTGTGGTGAGGTGCAATAAATGGATAGATGAGATAGGATATATATATTTGTATTGGAGGAATGAGGCGCAGGCCATTGCTCAGCTGCACCCTCGGCATCGGAAGCAAGTTGATCGTGGCGGCGCTAATTTGTCAAATCTCAAATTTGGATCTGACACCCTCGGACTGTCACGCGTACCACTCTTCAGTTTGACTTCTTTGACCGTATCCAGGACCCGACGAGACAATTAACTTATTGTGTGAGATTGAGATCATTCAGTTCCGGAGCTAATACTGGGTTTTAACTTCTTTTGCTTTGCCTATCCGATATTTATTCGAGGTCCTTGCGTGATCTAATAGCATGCAGCAGTGATATACACAAGGTAACTGTGGATGGAGATATATATATAAAATTTGAGGGCGGGTATTGTGGGCACAAGCTGCGCATCCAGTGCTTCGCTAATCATCATTGTTGGCTTGTCGTCATCGTCCATAGTGTACTACTACGGGGTTGGGCCTTGCGTTTGAAAAGTTCTCCCGCCTTACTTTTCCAGCTCCCGCCCGCTCCGGGTATTGTCAATCGCGATGACTGCGGCCTGAGCGTACATGGAGCCTGCACGTACGCCATTGTATGAGACGGAGCTTCTCGAGGTTCCGATTCTTCTACACGGTCCTCTACAACAACCCCGATCACGACATTGGTATCGACGGCACCCGATGACAAGCAGGTTCTAGATCGTGATAGGGTCAACGTTCGTTGCAAAATTCCCCCCACCGATCGCGGCAAAATTTGCCGGCCCGCGATGCGGTGCACCTGCGTGACGTGCTCGCTCTCCGTGCTTCGCGCTCCATCGTCCCCAAAGGACGACGACATTGAGCTCAGCGAGTCCCTGCTATGATTCTGCGCGATCAAGTCCGCGTCAGCCCCACCACACAGGCTTGAAGCGCACGCGCCAAGCGAGTGAGAGACACACATCTGACTGCGCTCTGTATAGTGGAGCAACTGTCGTCATACCACGGACAAAGGCCGTTGGCCCTTGCGGAGTGCCCAGAATCGTTTGTTGTGTAGTGTCCTCAATCTAAGGTGCGAGTTGTGAGTAGTCAGCATACACGTGGAAGGGTGTGTTCACTCGGTTCCCCTTACATGACCAAAGCGCGAAATTGAGACGCTCCCGCGGTGCCTGTGTGTCTGCCGAGCTGCCCGCTGGGTAGCGACGGAGATAGGTATGTTAGGAGAAACTACGGTATCTTCAACTTGCCTCGCCCGACGTTCGCTCTCCTCCTCAAGTTTGAGGAAGATCTGGCAGTGGCGGTGAGAACTCGATAAGGTTAACTCGAACGAGCAGCTGTCATCGGCTCACTTCTTCGAATGCGTCTGGCCTCAATGTTGTCATTGTCGTCGTGAGGCGTTTATGAAGGAAGGAAAATGAGTAGAGAGGGTAAGAACTTGAGGATGGTGAGAACAATCTTTTAGACGGCGTGGTCGGCTATGGAATGGACATTCTGGAATATAAGTAATCTTTGTGCACCTCATGTACCCCAGGACCCTTTTTCGTGAATTGCAGGACCTGGTCCATCAAACGCTTCTCATCACTTGCCGGAACCGGAACCGGATAACTACGTTATAAGTTCTGCTTCCGTCCCTTTTCAAGCCGATCGAGCGCACGGGCAACACTGAGCGCAAAAATTGGCATCGCGTCGGGACAGAGTAAACGCAGCAACGACCTGGTTGAAAAAAGGTGATGTGATTTATAAAGAAAGGACAGGAAATTTGACTGCCTGGGAGAGGAAACCAGAGCATCTCTCTTCGGAGCGGTGAATGGTGAGCACCGTGGGTAGGAACCACGTGGCGACAATCAAATTCGTTTCATCTCCAGGCCAGGAATCAAATCACCGCGCATATTCTAGCCGCACTTTTCCCGTGAAAGTGTACATACAGTACCGCTTACAATCTCATCTCATGTTCCAACACAGCGGGGATCGTCTCTTGGTCGCCTCGATCGCCATGATACGCAAATCGACCAACTGGTGCAAAGCCTTGGTGGCGGCTTGTGACTTGACTTTACAAGTTATTAATATCCGAAATACTCCCCGAAGAAAAAAAAAAACACGCTCGGCAATTGTATTTCACGGCAGTTTCCTGGGTCCCATGTACCGCATAAGCCGCTGAACGTAATTCTGTGAAACTGTCCTTGAAGTCTGCAATATATTATCACGTGCATCAAATGTCTCAAGAAAAAAAAAAACAGGGATCCGCGGGACATACGACAGATCCCTGGACTGTCTACCAACGCACAGACCTGGCGTGTGCCACGCCCGCGCCACATCCCCGAAGTCCATGCGCTACCCACCGCCTTAACAAATTCTTTAGCAATTAGCACTGCCGTGCCGCAGACACAGATAGGCGCTGCTACTTTGTCCATCTTCCAATATTGGGCAAACGTGCAGCACGACTGTGGGCGGAAGAAGTCCTCTCTGACTACTCGCTTGCCTCGGCTTGTTGAAACTGCCAAGGATGCTCGGTAAACCGAGCATCGGCTCGCATCAAGTTGTTTTTCAAGTCGGAACGAAGGAGAATAGCATAGAACGCGAAGGCGAGGAACGGCTGAAGCACAGCGAACTAGAGAGAGGTTTGTATTGCTGGCAAGAACGCCTGGAAACAGAAACATAATTGACCCCCAAGTGACATATAGTGTATAGCGAACGTAACACAAAATAAACGGTGACAATTACCGTTTCTCTATGGCTTTTCTCATCGTCGACAATACTTCATTAAGCTTCATTTCTAGCGTTCGAAGCCTGCGCATATGTAACGCCCCGATATTCGCGCATCTAATCCTGGCAGTTTTCACCGGTCAGACCATGCTTCCTGCCTCCCGTATCTCCCAACATGTCAACCTGTATACTTTTCTGGGATATATTGATACTACATACCCCGGCGTATTGTGTCATTGCACCGCCACAATTCGACCCTCCACGCTTACTTTCAGAGTCAACGGTACTCCTGTATGACCGCGGCGATGCATTGTCAGACACATGGATGGACTTTCCACGGAACACTCTGCCGATCCGCTGCCGCGAGCGTTGACATTTTTCCAAGGCGCCCCGTTTTCCCATCTCCCCGGGTTGGCTTCGCGAAGTGTGATGCGGGCCGTGTGTACTTGCTCTCCAACACCCTCCTTTTTGCCCGTCTTCCTTTCACGAGATCAAACGATCTATGGTTGTAAGAGGTTGGATTCTACCTTATGGAATCATGCGTACACGTGCTTATAATACAATTGAATCTGGTGCAGCGGACGAACAAGATGTATGTCAGCATGTGCAGCGCAGCGCACATCAAAGGTGAAAATGAAAAAGTGAAGCGAAAACAAAAATATCGTGAACAGGTATACATGGAAGCAGGGTAATGGAAAGGAAAATGCAACGTACGATCATAACAAATCGTAACAGCGCGTCGCTCTATGCAAGCAAATCACTCAGGGGGCCACTCATCTTCACTAGCGGACTCGGCTGCCTTAGGTTTCTCCAGTGTGGTCGCACCCGTCGCAGGCGCGTCCACCACAATCACCGGGTCTTCTCCACCGCTCTCCCCCTTCAGGTCTACGATTACACCATCTGAATCAATCCCCTCGCCAGAAACGTCGACAGGAGCAGTAGGGGTGGCTTTAGTTTCCTCCAAGTCCACGAGCACACCATCCGAATTACTCTCGTCGCCAGGGGCATCGACACTGGCAGGAGCAGCAGAAACGGTTTCGGCCTGAGGTTTCTGCACGGCCGGTTTGTCTACGGCGTTCGAATTCAACCCAGACGGAGGAGGCACATTCTTCTCAGCCTTAGCCTTCTTCGTGGCCTTCCTCCTCTGGTTCTTCTTTGCGTTTCTCCGGGTTTTACTATTCCCAAGGCCACCGCCACCCGTCTGGGGAGTTTCGACCTCATCTTCCTCTTCGTCTGGAGTTTCGGGGCCAGACGAGGACATCGTAGAGGCAGTGCTGGCCTGACGAATATGATCAAGTCCGAGTCGCAATGCAGGCTTGACTACCGCATCAGACTTCCCCTCACCACTCGGCGTAATGGCACGTCCGTCGGCGGGCGTCCCACTATCGCCATCAAGTTGCGGTGTAACCTGAGTCTCCTTCGCGACCTCCTCAACCGGCTCCGCAGTATTGCCCTGCGCCGTGGCAGACCCTTCCGTTCCCTTTGACACGGCGGTCTCGTCAACATTGTTCGCGTCGGTATTCTTCTGGGCCTCCGACTCGACATTGTTGTTGTTAAGCGGCGCAAGAACCGAAGCCTCCTCGGAGGTGGATGGGGTTTGTTTAGTCGCGTTAGAGTCCTTTTCGGGGATGGGAGGGGGCGTGGAGACGTCTGAAGCAGCGGGGACAGGAATGGGGTTCTCGGCGCTAGGCTCGGGCTTAGCGGCAGCCTTCTCCGGCGTTATCTCTTGTGTCGTTTGTGATAAGTCAGCACCACTTTGGTTGGGAATAGAGTTAGTGGACTTGTCGTTCGAAGCCTCGGGACTTGCGGGGCGTTCTTCCCCATCGTTGTTCTTGTTCGTCTCTACCGCATCCGAGGCCATAGGCGTCTCTGCCGGTTGGGCTTTCGCCTCGCCTGGCGGGGCAGGGGGTATGGCCGGAGTCTCAGTCGTATTTGGAGTCTTGTCGCTTTCGCTTTCGCCGACTCGACCTGGGGGATAATTCGTTAAAAAAAAAAGATGCGACGCAATCAATCAAAATTACGTACCGTCCTGTTTTTTGCTTTGGTCAGGAACTTGAGAAACAGAAACGAGGGTAGTGGTTGATGACAGAGTGCTAGCAGACGAAGCAGTCGCTGGGGCAGGTGCTGCAGGTGGTGAAGATGTGGGTCCACGGGGAGCAGGATTAGTAGCCGATGTGCGTTGGGCAGAATTATTTGAACCTCCAGTATATTTGGGAGAATTGAGTTTCGGGACGGTAGGGGACGTGGGGCTGTGTCTGGCTTGAGCGTTTGAACCCCTCATACCGATAGGTTTTGACGGACTTGGTTCCTCTGCGGGGGGAGCGACCATTGCGGAGGCTACCTCGGCAACATGGGTGATTTTGTTAAAAAGTCCACTGGCACTTCCCCAGACGCCCCAGGAAGCTGGACTCTTTGGGGAAGCCGCAGAGGGAGCCCTCGATGAGAGTTTCGCAGCTTTATCCACAGCTCTCTGTTGTGCGACCTTCTGTTCTGGGGTTAAGGCCCTCACAGTAGCACCGCCTGCCGTCTTCTGCTTTGCAACTTGCTCCTCATCCTGTTTCGCGCGTAATTCGGGCATCTCCTTCTCCGTCTCGGTGTGCTTCTCTGGCCTCGCCGTCGCCGTGGCTGCCACCTTGAGCCGTGCAGCCAGAGTATCACCTTGCTGATTCGCCTTCTCGGTCGTAGCTTTCAAGTTCGCCTCAGCTTCGGCATCCTCCCTCGCTTTCGCTTCTTCGGTCTCTGCCTCTGCTTTGGCCTTGGCGTCCGCTTGCTCCTTGGCTTTAGCCTCCGTTTCCGCCTTGGCTTTCTCCTCGGTCTCGCGTCGTTCCTTCTCGGCCTCTTCTGCGTCAGCCTTGGCCTTGGCGTCCGCTTCGCCTTGCGCCTTCGCTTCAGAGTCGCGTTTCGCCTTCTCGGCTTCGGCCTCGGCTTTGGCTTCAGCTGCGATTTTCGCCTTCTGGGCCTCAGCCTCAGCCTTCGCTTTAGCCTCGGCCTCGCGTTTCGCCTGAGCATCAGCCTCGGCCTTTGCCTTTGCCTCTTCTTCGCGTTTCGCCTTAGCATCTGCCTCGCGTTTCGCCTGAGCATCGGCTTCAGCCTTAGCCTCTGCCTCGCGTTTAGCTTTGGCATCAGCCTCCGCCTGAGCTTTAGCCTGTGCCTCCTTCTCCTGAGCTTCAGCTTCAGCTTTTGCCTCCGCCTCGCGTTTAGCCTTGGCATCAGCCTCCGCCTGAGCTTTAGCCTTTGCCTCCTCGCGTTTGGCCTGAGCTTCAGCTTCAGCTTTTGCCTCTGCCTCGCGTTTAGCCTTGGCATCAGCCTCCGCCTGAGCTTTAGCCTTAGCCTCCGTCTCGCGTTTCGCCTGAGCATCAGCTTCAGCCTTTGCCTCTGCCTCGCGTTTGGCCTGGGCATCAGCCTCCGCTTGAGCTTTAGCCTTGGCCTCTGCCTCCGCTTGAGCTTTAGCCTTGGCCTCTGCCTCGCGTTTGGCCTGGGCATCAGCCTCGGCCTGAGCTTTGGCCTTAGCCTCCGCTTCGGCTTTGGCTTTGGCCTTGGCCTTCTTCGCCTCCAAAATCGCAAGGCGCTTGGCCTTGGCCTCGGCCTTTTTCGCCTCAGCATCAGCTTTTTGTGCCTCTTCCGCCTCTTTGCGCGCCTTCTCGGCATCCGCCTGTGCCTTGGCTGCCTCGGCTTCCAAACGACGCCTGGTCTCCTCTTGCGCCTGAGCCCTGGCTTCAGCCTCGGCTCGCTCCTGACGGGACTTGTTATCGCGCGAGCGCCATGCGCCTGCCATGGGGGTATCATCTTCCGACTCGCGCGATGATGACTCGTAGCCGGGGTCACCCGGGACACTAGTTCCCATCAAGCTGGACACGAAGCCCAACAATCCGCCGGACGAGGCAGTGGTAGATGCGCTCTGCTTGGTGTGCTGAAGTGGACGATGTGTGTGTGCAACAGAGGCGGGGTCGGGTGTAGGTGTGGATGTGGATGTGGATGTGAGCGGAGCATCGCGCTTTGGGGGCTCTGGACCAGAAACAGCCGCGCTGATCTTCAGCTGCTCCTTCTTGGTTGGTTCTGCCGTCTGTGAACGCATGCGCTCAGGGCGCGCCTCCTGTGAAGATGCGGTCGTAGTTACTTGTTCGCTTTGTGCTCGCGCACGCTCCGGGCGTGCACTGCCCGCACCCTGCCCAGCCATCTCACTCTTTCTGGTAGGTCCTTGGCCCCCTTTCTCTGCAGCATTCTTTGAACTCGACGGGGCGCCCTGCGCCTGGGTGGTGTTCCTCGGTTCAACAACGTCCGACCTTGCCTGCGTAGCTGTACGCTCTGACTGATCTCCATCCGAAATAGCCTTTTTCATAAAATCTCGTTTACTGGGGTCCAAGTGCATAACAAGATCCGATCTACTCGCCTCCGCTGCTGCTGCTTCCTTCCCTTTTGACTCTGGCTCGTTCGGAAACGCTGACACCCTCCCAGCCCCCTCACGCGCGCGCCCCCCTGGCCCGGCCGCTTGGGTAGACTGCGGCTCAGGCGGTAGGGTCGGGGCGACCTTATTTGCGACCTCCGCGGCCATTGACATGGCCGTTGGCTCCATTTGTGTGCCCGTTGGCAACCCCGTTGGGGCCGCCGCCCGCACCTGCACTGGTAAGTCAGCATGAGATGAAGAGGTAAGATAGGCATCCATCACCGATCCACCTCGGAATGAATTAGAACCAGGGGAACTCGTGCCATTAGTCTTGATACCAAGTTGGGGAGTGTTGCGACCACCCGTTGGGGTACCACGTTCAGTAGGCGTTTGCGGTGGGGAAGGTCGCTCAGCATCTACGTCGGGCAAAGACAAGTGGAAGAGGTCCTTGACGAGGACATCCAGTTCGTGGCCCGCGAGATTCACTGGAGAACGTGGGTTTCCTGACTTCTTGCCGCTAGCAGGCGGCGCTCGCGCGATTTCACGGGCACGAGCGAGTTGCAGGGCAGTCTCCAGACCGAGCTGGCGACCTTCCTCGATTGTGATGGGCTGATCGCGCACTGTAAGTGTGCCATATGCTTCCAGAAGCAGGTTCCGGTCGACGTCATAGGTGTGGTAGGTAATAATCTTTTGGAGAGCGGGGATCTCAAGTTGCTCAAGCTCGCGAAGGGCGAGTTTTTTGACCTCGATAAAGTCCCACTGATGTGAGAGCTTTAGGATAGACGTCCAATCGTCGACCGAGGCCTCATAAATAGAGTATTTTCTGGAGCGTTGCGTTAGTCGAGAAGAGAAACGAAGAACGGAGAACCTACGGATTATAAAATACCCAAAGGAAGCGCTCGAAATCGACCCCGAACGTGTTTTCAAGGACAAAAGGGTTGTTATCGGAAGTGCCTTTGTTGAATTCACCAGGTGGGGGAGGGTGGGGAAGTTTCTCTTGAAAGAACGGAGAATCGCGTGTGAAGAAATAGCGATGAACACGAAACAGATAATTTTCAACCTGTTCAGTCACGTTAATAAGACACAATACTCGCTCGATCATGAACCCACTTACGCGGAAGACGATATCTCCTCCTGGGATGTAATATTCACCATGGCGAACGGTACGCTCGCCATTTGGGTTCGGGCTCACTGCTGAGTTCATGATCGTTAAAGATGGCGACAGTAGTGTCGCTTAGGTCGTAAAGTGTGAATAGGTACAAAAAGAAAAGAATAGGGATAGCGGTGAGGGGAAAGAGTGAAGGGAAGAGGGAAAAACGGGTCAACACGTTGAACGCATGAGGCCTTCGCTTATATATACGCGCAAAGGGCAATGTTGAATGTTCAACTTCTGTGACATAAGAAGAAAGCGCCCATCTCCCTTTTTGGGGGGGTTGTTAATGAGAGCTTGGATCTGAACCATGAGGTCCATGACCAGTGGAAATGCTGCGATCTTGTTGGGAAATCACACCTCGTGTTGTTGTGCGTTCTTGCCCATATTTCTAGACCCTCTACCCAAACCTCGTGGTTCTCCTATCTGCGGGAACTACTAACCACGCTTGGAGGGTTGCTGGCTGTACGGTGAACAGATCATGATGGTAGTAGAGTCAAGAAAGAGTCTGTGGACCGATTCAGATTGTCACTGGATGGTGCGAACCCAGGGCTACTTCACCAAAGGTTGAATTTATGTCTTCCCAGAGTGTTGCCCGAGTCAAGAAATGACATTCAAATGCAGAGTGATCTGGGGCTCTCTGGTGCGCATGGTCCCCACGCTTTATCCAGAAGACGCTTGCTTCAGAGTCAACTAGCGAACCAAGTCGTGCTTTCTGGAAGGTTCGAACGTTTCCGAGTCGTCTATGTGTCTCTTGTGCATACAGTCAGAGCGTAATTATCCTTGTTATTTCTCAGGCTCGAGCCCTTCTATTAACTTCTCAGATTCCGCTCTCACGTGTCTTCCTAACATCTATGGAATGTCAATTCCCGTCACCGGGCTCAGAGCACATAAAATCAAGTCGTAGCTTGCGTCATCATGATAGCAAAGCCTTGTCCACGATGAGCGGAGAGGTAGTCCTTATCTCAAGTTGCACGACCAGGCTTCGTAAGATTCGATCGATTGTACTACACGATAAAACAAGATACACTATACACCATATTACAAACACAGGACGCCAATGGATACTCAATTGTCCCTAGTCAGAGGTGGTTGGCGGATGAGCGTTGCCGCCGCGAGGTGTTGCTTTGCCTTGCCCATGGATCTCCCTTTGTAACCTCGCTAGGCTTCGGTGGCAGCGCCTTTACACCATTGATATCAGTTGATGGTGGGTGATCTTCTGAGCTGGAGCTGCTCTGCGAGAGAGCTTCTGGTTTTGACGGTGTCGTAGGGGCCGTCTACAAAAAGTGATAATGACCATGGGAACTCGTAGGAGGGAGAAAGCGGCGTCACTTACTGCAGGTAAGGCCGACGCCCTATCGACCTTGTTTGAATCGTTCACTGGAGCGGTAAATGGTCCAGCAGACGGAAGCTGGAAGATATTTGATATAAGCAGCCGCAGATCTGGACTTTTCAGCTGCACCGCAGGACTTCTTGGTCCACCTGTGTCGGGACTGCGAGAGAATTCTCGCGCACGAGCGATATGTAGGCTGGTCTTTAAACCTAGTTTGGCACCTTCTTCGAAATCGATTGGCTCGTCTCGAGTAGTGAGCGTTTCGAAACAGTCCAGAAGAAGTGTGTCGTCTAGTTTGAATCGTTGATATATTTGTATTCTGTCCACAGGGGACAGATCCAACTTTTCGAGCTCCCTGATGCACAATTTTTCTACGTCCTTGAACCCCCACTTCTGCGCGAGTTCTAGAATACACGACCATTGATCTGGGGTTGCAGCATAAATGGAGTATTTCCTTCAAGAGATCCGTTAACGTTTGCTGAGATATGGATTGCAGGACGACTCACGGGTTATAAAATACCCATAAAAAACAAGCGAATGCATCGCTTGTGGCCTCGTCCAAGACTAACGGATTCGCTTCTGAGGATCCTGGCAGATCGTGACCAGGAACAGGGGACGCAGCAAGACGTAATCTAAAGTACGCTGATTCCCGCGTCAAGAAGTACTTGTGCACTCTGAAAAAGTAATTTTCAACCTGAGCAAGAAATCGCGATGGTCAGCTTGAACGGCGGACGCAAGGGGAGTGTAGTGTACCCGTATGGTAACATCCCCTTCGTGGATAAAATAGCTTCGATGACGCAACGCTGGAACTGTCAAGCTAGAAGGGGTTTGGGGAATCGACATGGAGGGAAACAAGGGGGGGCGGCGATTGATAGTGATGTTATCTCAAGAGGCCGGATGCTAGAACACTTATATACCAGTTTGGTGAATGATTTCAGATCCATGCAGAGATCAAAAAAAGAAACCGTGCACGAATAAAAATGGAGCCTATTCCTATCGAGTTGGGGCAGGTCAGAAGGCCGGGACCCGGTCGAAGGGAAGTCCACGGGGAATTGCAGTGGGTATCAGTGAGGGTATTTCCATCCCTGGTAACAGGGTAACGGCTGAGCTACGCCATGATGAGTATCAGTAGAACCTCGCCCCAGAAGCTAATTATGACATGCACGCGTATGTCACAAGACGCGAGGCAAACGCGTGGCCTCGACTGACGACGCGCAAGCCATCACAGAAGATTTCTCTGATTGTTGCGAGATGGCGTCGATGTGGACAGGACGAATGAGCAAGCCCAATCGTATGCGGAACGAGCAGCTCTACGTTCGTAGGGTACGATTCCCGTGGATTGAAGGAAATAAGGGCAGGAGTTTGCGTTATCAGACACCAATCGCGAACGCTGATCAATACCGTGACCGTATACGTACCCTATACCCACGCTCATCTAACGCTCGCCTGGCCATTCATTGGTGGTCTAGCCCCCAGCGCCAGCGTAGCAAAGCGCAGTCCAACAATTGATTGCTCGGCTAGGGAAGACAATGAAGTAAATGTTGTAATCGTATCTCCCGCAACTTTTGGGCAGCAAGTGCAATGACATCAAAGCTGGCGGGCACAGAACAACATCCGAAGTTCTACCATTTCGGGCGGAGCATCGATTTCAGTACCGCGAGATCGGAAAAGTTGAACGCCGCCGTCGAGCCCAAAACTGATGATACGGACAGGGCTTGGCTCCGCAGGCCGCAGGTGCTGCGCGTGCCTCTGTATTAAGGACTGCCTCGAGAGTTGTCCAATCGGACACAGGCGAACATCGATCAATTCAGCTGATCCCGATCTCATGGTGTAGCACGAGGCCGCCATGCACTGAGAAGGAAACGTGTTAGGGCAATGAGGGGTAAGCCGGAGCTTGTCTGTACTTACTTATGACCGGTGACGGAAGAATAGGGGCCGGTGTGTCACCGGACCATCCTCCGTACAATAACCAATGGGTACGGCGTTAAACGAGAGACTCCTGCTACGGCGAACCATCATCGCGGTTGCAAAATGGATCACGTTGACGCGCGCTGATGTGAGTATGATGGTTCCTATGCCACATCATAGTGAGAGCAGGTGGTGTTGGTTTACGATTGAAAAATTTCGAGCGCCTTGGTGGCTAGCCTAAGAGTGGAAACGATCAACACAGATGAGCCCCTCGATGCACGTGACATATTCGAGCAGTGTGGTATTGCACGAAATCTATATGATTTTTATTCCCAGCACAATTCGTCACGAACACAACGGTATTAGACTAGTGCATACGTGACTACTGCATGTTCCTGGTACTCAAATAATACACGATATTATCTTCCCATTGTCCTAGTCCGGTTGAAACTTATTTGTAGGTAGTGCGCCCGTTGAAGTTGAACGCTCTTGGTGCACCAATCGGTGTAGAAAGGTTGGTTAAGCCATTTACATGGCCGTTGGTTGTGCCGTTTGTGTTACCATTGGCGGGTCCATTCGGAGAGCCACCTAAAGAAGTCAGCACTGTATCGGAGTTCAAGGACGAGTCCCAGACCCACCTTGTGGCGAGGCCGACGGGGAGGAACTCCGCCAGTTGGTCTGAGTACCGAGTTGGGGTGAATCGCGACCCCCAGAGGGGGTTCTACGTCCGTTAACCAGTTGGGAAGTTGAAGATGCCACCTCAGGGGGGGATAATTGGAATATATCCCGCATGAGAGCATCAAGATCGGAGCCTGCGATGTTGACCGGGGATCGCGGGTTTCCTAACCTCTTATTTGGGGCCCGTGCAGCCTCACGGGCATGCGCCAGTTGCAGTGCCGTCTCCAGGCCAAGCTCACGACCCTCCTCAACGGATATGGGTTCGTCGCGAACCGCGAGCGCTGTGAACGCTGCTTGAAGATACTTTCGGTCAACACCATAGGTCTGGTAGATTACAATCTTTTGGAGCGCGGGGATGCGGAGGTTTTCAAGTTCGCGAATCGCCAGTGCTTTCACCTCAATGAAATCCCACTGGTGGGCAAGCTTCAGAATGGATGTCCACTCTTCAATAGTTGCGTCGTATAGAGAATATTTCCTGAGGCGGCTCATTAGCTAGCGTAAGAAAGCACATGAACGAAAAACGTACGGATTATAGAACACCCATAAGAAGCGTTCGAAATCGACCTTGAGTACGTCCTGGAGGTCAAGGGGATTGTTATCCGAGCAGCCCTTGACGTGATCCCCAGGAGATGGCGGGTGTGGAATTTGTTCACGAAAGTACGCCGAGTCGCGTTTCAGGAAATAGCGGTGGATGCGGAAGAGCGTGTTATCCACCTATGGATCTTGGTGAAGGGCCTGGAGCTCAACCATAAAACACACGTACGCGGATAATTAGATCCGCCCCCTCAAGATAATACTCGTGGTGGCGCGGAGGGCGCTCACTATTGGTTTTTGCAACGAATTCAGAAATCGCAGGCATTGGAGTTGGTGAGAGTAGCGTCGGGATAGGTACAGTCCCAACTTCAAAAGCAGAGCAAGAGGGAAGAGCACTGGATGAGCTGTCTGTCTATAGCTGTATATATCTGTGCAGGTTGCGTTTGGCTTTGACGTACCGCTGCCTAACCCTGGTCTTGGGAATCAGATAACCGCACAAGTAGATTACAGTGTCCACGGGAGCCACCCATAGCCATGAAGGTGCTTCGTTATCGCAGAATCAGCGAAGGTATTACAATTTGATCCAGCGCAGCTAGTCCTCATGTTCAACGCCGCAGCATACACGATGACTGTGATTCACGACTCTAACCACGAGGATGTCATAAAACGCAAAGGATTGAACGTTATTGAACGCGTGGCTCCGAAGCAAAAGGTTTGTGCGACCCAAAATGGAAGGTGTGGTCCATGCGCTCCGCATCTACGACATTGATGTATATCATTGGGCTTGAAATGAATGATAGAAGGATGGACGCACGGCTTCCACAACAACACCCCTTACAATACGAGGGTACCCACTGGGTTACCCCAGCCCCAAATTATCCATCGTGGATATGCTGGCCAATTAGAGCACAGTACCCCAAGATTACGAGTACAACAGGGTTTTCTTCGATTCCAGGTCGGCGTAAGTTCAGTAACGAACAAGTAATTTAGAAGGGTACTAGGGCACGTCCACGTCCACGTCCACGCTGTCGATGTAGGACGTTGCATATTTGAAACCAGCCGCAAGGCAGCATGACACGGGGTGCCATCTCCTGTGAGTCAGCGCGGCCGCTCCGGTCGGGGGATGAAACGGGCGTTCGTGGCGGGCTGGTCCTGCTGGGTGCTTGCGCTGAAGTTCGGGAAAACCGAAGGTAGCGCACGGACCGATGTGGTACCGGTAAGCACTACCAAGCAGGGACACATAAAGAAGTATTTTGTTGACATCCATATCGACGGCGAAAATGCTGGCCGCTCACCTCTGCAACAGCCAACTATTGGCTGAGACTTTACCAATTGCTTCTTCGCCCTCATACACAATAAATTTGGGATTTCATTATCCGATCTCGATAATGCCACGTAAACACGATAAGCCATCTCTCCGCAGCCGTACGATGTAAAGGGGTTCAGGTGGTTCCGATGGAGTCCAACCCAACTCTGCGCTCTGTGAGGAGGTGAGGACGTGGCATGGACTTTGAAGGGTGAAGGGGACGGTCAAGGAACGAATAGGCGGACTCCGCCTATTTTACCGGATGAGACTAGAGGCCGATGTTGAAACGACGAAATCATTGGCCAAGTACTGCATCAAATGGCCCACTACTATTTTCACCCTTAAATCCACTGGCTGTCTTGAATGCTCGACTCGGATGTAGTACCAAGTGTGCAGACGTACTGAAAAAAAAAATACCTCACTGGCACACACATACGACGTGTAGGCGTTCCAAGCTGGGCAACTTATAGAATTAGAAACCCTTTTCGCGAAAGCAAAGAAAGGCATTGTAGAGTCCGTTTTGCATCATCATGATGAGTAGACAATTGCCGTTCTTGTTCCTTGTTCCTGCCAGTGCCAACGGCGGTGAGCCAAGTTGGTGGTTTCAAGTCTCCGCTCATTGGCGCTCACTAGCTTCCGAGTACTGTACTTGGGTACTGTAGTACAGACCTATCTCTGGATACTGTAATATCTTAAATTCCATTTCAGTCGCAGTCCCATGGGCTCGAAGCCGCCAGAGACGACTGACTAAGTAACGAGTAGCCGAATGATCTCAGTTATGGCTATAGACACCTACCAGCTTAGCCCGCCCTCGATACGTTCCACAACCTCAACTCCTTGCGGACACCACTCCCCCAAGTTGTGTCACGGAGCTATCTCGCTCAAGTAATGAATGAGAGTCTTATTTGCGATTAGCGTGCTCCTTGATATGGCCATTTGCAGCTGGCAAGTTGCTCCCATGGCCATCAGCAACCTTGATTGGAGTGCCACCCACCCCTGTGCTTGTAGGTTAGCACATAAAAAGGCAGGGCGTGGCGTTCATATCACCTACCTTGGCCTGTTGTTGAATTGGAGTTCACCCCATTTATATGGGTAGCTTTGTCACGAGCTGGCGTTGGTGACGCATGACAACCGGGAACCTTTTCAGATGATGAGAGTTGGAACAGATCTCTGATCAACACATCGAGCCCGGCTCCTCCGACACTCAGAAGAGATTGCGGGTGTCCAGACTTCTCCCCACCAGGAGGAGCCCTCGTGAGTTCCCGGGCACGTGCAAGCTGCAGTGCGATCTCAAGGCCGAGTTCCTGACCCTCTTCAATTGTGATGGGCCCATCACGGGTTGTAAGGGCAGTGTACGCGACCTGGAGAAGGTTGCGGTCGATCGCATACTTGTGATAAACGACAATTTTTTGAAGAGGAGGAATGTCGAGCCGCTCAAGCTCGCGGACTGCAAGCGATTTGACCTCGACGAACTGCCATTGATGTGCAAGTTTCAAAATGGACGTCCATTCTCCAATATTTGCTTTGTAAAGGGAGTATTTTCTGAGGCAGTGCATTAGTTGGAGAACTCAGAGACAAACCGCAAACATACGGATTATAGAAGACCCAAAGGAAGCGCTCGAAATCGACGTGAAGCACATCCTCGAGGTCAAAAGGACTGTTATCTGAGAAACCTTTCGCGTGTTCGCCAGGTGGTAGAGGGTAGGGAAGTTTGTCACGGAAGAATGGCGAGTCGCGAGTGAAGAAGTAGCGATGTACTCGGAATAAAGTATTCTCCACCTGCAAATGGGTTATTATTGAAACATTTATACCGGTACCAGTTATAATCCACCTACACGGAAGACAACGTCTCCTCCATGAATGTAGTATTCGGCATGGCGTATGACGCGCTGGCTTGTTTGTTTTGCGGGAACAGTAGAGTTCGTCATACTAAGTCAGAATGGCAAAGGTAGCGCTACGGGGTTGTTAAGATGGTAGAGAATGAGAAGAAAAAGCGGATGTTTATGTGGTTGAAACCGGTTCAACGCATGAGGCCGTCGCTTACGCATGGGTTGTACGTATTTAGGTGCGTGCTGAAAATGCTTTACAGCGAACGGCAGATCGTAACATGAGACGACGCGCGCCTTCGGTCACCTTGTATCCGCGGCGCGATAATAAGCCTAATATGCGTCAACGAAGCTGCGTACAACTTGAAGTCCTGTAATACAAGATAGGAATCTTCTCCAGCAAAGGCGAAAGTGATCTTCAGCTCTGCTTATCGAGAACGTACGTGACTCTCGAAATCATGGTCACGCAGGTGCAGGGCTTTTTAGACTTCAAGTTGGCGCTAAGCACGCGCGGCAGGGGCCACGCTAGTTGATCTACGTTAGGCCAACTGAACATTGGCCATTCTAGGAATCATTCTCACATGCACATGCATCCTGGGCCCGAGTCCTGTAACTTACACCTGGATGTTTAGCTGCACCGTTTCTGTTCAACGCCAGTGGGTCGCACCTCTCAGGCTTTCCACTCGCTTGAAATTTCGGTGAGGGGCGTCACGGTACTAGTAGAACTTGAAAATGCCGCACACTGGCAACAGCCTGAGTCTTCGGATTTGTTAGCAATAAATGCACACGTCAATCTTGGCTGCACACATATGACAGGAACCGGAACTGGATACAAGATGTGATGTTGCTTTGCATAGACAAGGGGTCAGTGCTGCCTCTGCTGAGCGCTGTAGGTATAGCGTAGTTATAACATCCTCCGCTGTTCCCTCAGTGATTCCCCGAAATCTTCACCCTTTTTATGACTATTTTCGTTGCTACTGTCACCTAGAGGATTGTCTTGAGAGGTCCATGTGTTATTCAGCGGCGTGAAGTCCATCCTAGAGAGCAACATAAGCGTCATGTGAAAGCCAGGAATTCGTCATCAGTTACCTACTATGATCCGTTTGTGCGTGTCTCTCCCAGCCCAAACGTCCGCTGAACAAGCAACAGAAGCTCGGACTCTCGGAGTTGTGCGGAGGAGCTACGTTTGCTCGGCGAGTCTGAGCCCCGGGCAAACTCCCGAGCGCGCGCGATTTGCAGTGATGTTTCTATACCTAGTTTGTGACCCTCCTCGATGTCCAGTGGATCTGATCTAGTAGTGAGTTCCATATATGACTTGAGCAACAACCTTCGATCAAGCTTGAACGTCTGATAAATGTGGATTTTCTCGACCGGGGATATGGTCAACCTCTCCAACTCCCTGATACAGAGTTGTTCCACCTCTTTGAAAGTCCATTTTTGCGCCAGCGTCAAAATCATTTGCCATTTTTCCACCGAGGCGTCATATATTGAGTATTTTCTTCGATACGTAGTAAACAACTTGGTCAGTCATCTAATTGCAAGAAAGGATGGAGATTTGGACATACGGGTTATAAAACACCCAGAGAAGGCTTTCAAAACCTTCGCTTGTTATATCGTTTAATACAACAGGGTTTGTTTTCGACGTCCCAGGAGGGTCCTCGCATGGAATACCGGGTATGGCGAACAACGACTGGAAGTATGGTGACTCCCGGATGAAAAAGCGTTTATGCACCCTAAATAACATGTTCTCAACCTGGCCAAGATATGATGAACGTGAACGTTGAGGATAGATAGCTGTGGCTTACTCTGAACATCACATCTGCTTCGGAAAAAAAATATTCCTGGTGCGGCTTCGCACTGGGGGAAGTACCGTTGACATTGGTGGATGGCCGGGGCATACTAATAGCAAGGGGTTGACCAGGGTGAATGGACAATACCGTCTCGGCATGTTATCGCGTTTTAAACCGTTCTGGAGATAGCTTTTGTGAGCGCAGGGAGAGTTTACAGAAAAGCGGAGCGCACTTCAGTTATCGAAACATAGTTTCTATTTTCATAGACTCGGAGTACGCGCGGCTCAGAACGGCAGAGGAAGCTTACTCTTGACGTGGAGTACGGGTTGCTACCACGGATAGCAGGATTACGGTGGGCCAACGACCTCGCACTGGTACCACTGGCATGTCATTTCCCCGAATGTCAAGTTGGCCTAGCGCAGCCCTCGTAATGATGACCAAATGCCCACCGATCCGAGAAAGATTCGCATGACCAAGCCATCGTCCATGAACGCGAGGTGCGCGCATGACCAGGAAGCAACCACGTTCGTGACTGAATAAAGAAGACTTGATAGTCGAATTTGAATCTATGAAGATCTCCGTGTGGGGAACGGATCTGCGATGGACAAGAGACAAATATCGAGCCTTAAAGGGAATGAACAGCGCGCAATGCGGCACGGCTTCCGTAGTTGTAATACAGCGACGGCCTGAGTCACTTTTGTACACCTGCAGTACAAAGGATATTCAATCCGTCGGATGACGGCAATCGGGGGCTATCGATTCGCGAATTCAAGACCAGAGAGCAAATGATGGAATCGTCCTCGCTTGTTTTCGTGGGAGAACCGCATAATCTACGACGCCTTCTTGCGGCGGCGTACAGTAGTGCTGGGGCCGCCGATATCAGTTGCGAGAAGACACGAGGCAATTTTTGTGCGCCCCGTGTTGATTAACTCGTGCAGCCAAGGGGCAATGTCGTGCACCACTAGAGGCCTGGATCCTAAGGAGCCCGGGACAAGGCGCGTGGAGGGCGCCACCCACGCGCAGTGAACGTGGTGAACGATCGTTCCAGGCCTGAGGCTCTTCCCAAAACGAGACTTATTCATCGATATCTGATATCTGTCCGCAGCGTTGGATCCGCGGAAGCGCTGCTGTGAAATCAGAAATCCGTGGGCGCCTGCATTTGGAGTCTAGATGACTGGAATTGGCGCTCAGGCTGCTCAGCTGCCCGCGCAAGAGAACGAGGTCTGATGGGCGTCGGCAACTCTGCCCCGCATCTAGAGCAGCAGAATGCCCGCGACGTGGGTTGAGCGGCGGGAGTCTGGATCAAATCTTTTTTAATAAAAAAAGATGCACGGCAAGGTCGGGCCATATCTATGTGCGCTTCTAGTTGTGGCAGAACATGCCCCACATGTTTCAGCGGTGGCGAAGTGAATTCAGTAGGTGGGGTACGCCGGAAAACAGTAGTCGAGTCGAGACTGAACTCAATTATTACATCCCCATTCTGCTGTGCACGAGGTCTATAAGTGAGTGTGACCACAGTCTTACCAAGATTCATTTACAACTCGACCATATCGCATCCTACAGCCCTGGATTCATCCAGGTAAGGAATTGAGGTTGAAATAGCTATATTGATGAAAGCGTCTCAGTGTCAAAAAAGTTTGCAAGACCTGCTGCGTGGAAGTATGTGTGAGGGTGTACAAGAGAACGTATAGTGCAAAGAAAAGTGGTGTTACAGAGAGGGTATTTTGATCATGATAGAGAAGCAGGAAGTAGCGAGCATGAAAAGCGGATACAAATGCAGAAGCAAATAGGTGAAAGGTTAGACAGCATCGACCAACGGCAATTACGTACCAAAAAAACATGAGACGGGGGGTATCGTAGAGTTTTGAGGGGCCACATCATTCCACGACGCGCAGTGGAGTCCCGGCCCCATTCGGATTCCCTGAACTCCAACCTACCGCAGTTCGCGCTTCGAACCTGCTCTGAAATACAGCCTTGAATCTTTCTATGGTGCGCTTATCGATGATACCAAATACGACGCGATCAAAAGAGTGCGTGAATCGAGCGCCCTCCTCGGCCAGCAAATCATACCAGATATCCGCAACCATGCTGACGTCGTTCCGGAATACGCCCGTGCCGAAGCTGCCGAGGACGATGTTCCGAATGCCCTGCTGCTCAAAGAGAAATAGAATCCGCGCCATGCGTTCACGCATCGTGCCTTCGATCTGCGCCGCAACGTCCGAGCTCGCACGGTCTCCCGCGCGTTCATTTACGACGCCCGCGTTGACCGCTGCGCAAGTGACCACCTCAATCTGATGAGGTCTCACCCACCCACCGGCATCGTCGCGAAGGACGAGCACCGCAGGCGAAAAAAGCATGGCGTGGGTGTAAAAACCGCCGCGGCGATCCCTTTTGTGTAGTTCGTGGAACTGGGCCCCTATCGTAGAGGCGAGGGACGTGTAGAGCGTCGATGAGCGCGCCAGGGACTCTTCTTGTGCGTGCGCGCCCGCGAGGAATCCACCGCCCGGTCTAGTGGCGCTTGCAAAGCTGAGTACGCCAACTCGTGCAGGGCTGCCGCCGCTATCAGCTGAGCTTGAATTAAGGTCATGTAACAAGGCACGGGCGCGATGGAGCGTCGAGCCTTCGCAGAGCTCCAGCCGCGCTGGGTGCTCTGAGAGAGTGGTGGGCACGGTGGTGGACCATGAGGCGAGGATCGAGTCGGGCGAGAAAAAGATGGTGTTGTCCCTCGATTGTAAAACGGCGTCGCGGAAGCGGAAAATTGAACCCTGGAACTGTACTTCCCCACGCTCGATTGCGGCGAGAGTTTCATCCGCAATGCGTCTCCGCATCGCAGCATGATTGTGGTGGCCGTCATTGGTATGGGTGGGGTAGGTGGACTCTGAATGCCTAGCCTTTCGCGACGTCTCTCGACGTACAACACGAGGCTGTGGCAAGAGATCGCGTGGGGGACTGGCGATTACTTGATACGTTTCTTCGTGCATTGGATATCGTCGGTATTTTCTGTCATACGGGTGGTTTCTAAACACTGAGGGGTAATCCTCATCAATCGACCGCCTTCGATAGTAACTTCCAGGTATAGGATGAGCGAGTGGTGGTGGTAGTGGTGGCACGCGTGCAAACGAGGGAGCAGTGTCAGAGATAAGTGAAGTGCTCTTCTCGTCGTACTGTCGGGTGTATTTTGGACCACGACAACCTGGGATCCAGCTCAATAATCGAAACATGGTTGAGATGCAGTGATAGTTCGGGTGAAAGTGGGGTGTACATACACGCACTGATATCATCCAACACGAGGTCAAAGTCTGGTCATTTGGGCTCTCTTACGAAGTTCTTCGCCTCGCCTCGCCGCAGGAACCGATTCTTTGAACCGATTCGGTCATTCCCGTTTATTATTTCTCACGGCCAACCCCGTGCCACTCACTGCGCTCCAAAAAACTGAAAACAACGACGAACAACGACGAACCATGACCGACCTCTTCAGTGATGACGATATTGACTTTGACCGCGCTGCATCCGCTTTTCCGGATATATCCCTAGATGGTGAGGGCGACATCCCCACCTTTTCACCCCAACTGGCCGGCCCTCCCCCTCCTGCTGGTGCTTTCGACCTCGACGCCTTTGGCGGCCCAGCACCCGCACGAGAAGTAAAGGTCACCGGCCACGATGACCACGACATTGAAAAGTTTGAGAGTGAGTTCCCAGAGCTCGATGTACCACAGGTACCACTTTTTTTTTATGCAAAATATGTGTGCTTCAATGACCTCGGACGCTGACAACGATATTGTAGGAGACTGTTATTCGCTCTGCTCAGCCTACATTCGGTGCTATTCCACATTTTGCACCACGTCCGCAACCGTCAGCTCTTTCTGCGACTCCAATCTTGAACCAACCGATCGATGCTGAGGAGCCTGAAGTCATCCGGTCCGTCTTTTTTTTTGAAGAAATCTCTATACCCTCATCCCTTCCCGTGCAAGAAGGACTGACGACCGCATTCAATAGGAAATGGCGTGAGCGGCAGGCCGAGGAAATCGGCGAGCGCGACGAGCGATCCAAGACCCGTCGCCAAGAGACAATCGCAAGAGCGGAGCGTGCGATTGACCAGTTCTACGAGGAGTACAATTCCAAGCGCGAGAAACAGATCAGTGAAAATAAGTACGCTATTATCTCGCTTCGTTCTTTCTTGGACTGATCTGGGGCGCCGCAGAACCTTGGAAGCCGAGTATGTCGGATCGTTGACTGATTCGCTGTCACAAGGGACGACATGGGATCGCATTTGCGAGTTGGTTGAACTGCAAAATTCACAAAGCAAGACCCTCGCACGTGCGGGGCCCGGAACGACAGAGCTCTCGCGATACCGTGAGGTTCTTTTACGTCTGCGACGTGAGGGCACAAGTGCACCTGGTGCGGCAGGGTACTGAGCCGTAGAACCCACACGAGTTACCAGAACGATAGTTCATAGATTGCGAGATGCGGTACTTTACGATATCGAGAGTATTACTGGAAAACACAACTAAGTAAAACACTGGTGGTAGTAGCAAAAAGCCATGTCCTTAGGTGCCTGAAAACGATGATTACGGTCAGAGCTTGGCCTGTGTGTTCTCCGCAATTGGGAAGTGCTCTTCGGCCCATGCTATACATTCATCTGTGAATTTCTCCTTGACGCCGTCTGGTTCATTTTGAAGTTCATGATATCCACCCTGGACAGTGATGAATTAGATCTTCTATAGTGATTTAGCAATGATTCAGCTGTCTAACCTCATAGAGAGAGATCTTCTTGTCACTAGCGGGAAGCTTCTCGATGAATTGTTTCGCAGCTTCTACGGAGCAGACCTAGAGAAATGGTGTCACATGGTTGAATGCGTCTCATTTGTGAAACCTCTGCTTACCAGGTCTTCCGTTCCATGCACAACCAGAACCTGTAAGGCATTAGTGTCACAAAGACACGGACAAAGGCTCAATCATACCGGGAGAGCAGTGGGCCATTTCTTATAGTCCTTGGTAATCACATTCTCGCCCTAAACAACCTCGTGTCAACGTTGCAAACGTGACTTTGGACGATTGGCATACCCTGTTTAGCATGTCGTCGACTGCGCGTAGAGACGCGCTGCGGCGGATGAGTTTGTCATTTTCGTTATCCTTCACCACCTCCGGGTCGTGGGACAAGTACTGAATGGGGCGGATGGTGTCACGGACTTTTGAATGGGGCATCCGGAGAAAAAATACGTACCTTGGGTTCGACGGACGCGGGAATGTTCTGGTTTGGAAGGATGGTGCGCACGCGGGAGCCGAGCCAGCGTACGATGCCGATTGGCGGCTTGGTGAGTCGGATGCAAGGACTTGTCGCGATAATGCCCGACAGCTGAGAGACGCTATCCTGGGTATTGTTACGCGTAGCAAACGACAGGACTAATGCGCCGCCCTGATTCGTTTCGGCCATGGGTTGTTAATGATGTAGCGAAGGACGAGGGAAATGGAGTGGCGCACCATAGAATGGCCCATGAGGAAGTGGGGCACGGTGGGGTTCCCCTCTTGAGCAACACTTAGGGCCCAGACGATATCTGCAATTTGATCGGCGTCGCCCGTTCGACCGTACACTGCGTCTGACGACTTTTTTGCGTCAAGAGCGGTACGCCCAAAGCCGCGCTGGTCAAACGTGAAGACGACGAAACCGCGGTCGGCCCAACGCTTATGGACATGTTCGTAACGCTGGACATGCTCTGCGAAGCCGTGGATAAAGACGACCACGCCACGCGGGGAACCAGATGCAGGTTGGTAGTTGCGTGTATAGAACAAAGAAGATTTAGGACCAGGGAGCCAGTTTTCGGTGAAGGTGGACATGAGTGATTAGGAGGTGGTGGTGTGGAACAAGGGCGTCCGCAAGACTCCGTCACTCGGTCATCCTTGGGGTTGTATAGCTCGTGCCACGGAGCCGATAACGGGAGGGCGTTATGTTTCACCTATCTTATTCTCTCTCCACCTCCGAGTCCGAATGTCAAAACCTTGGTCTCCATGGTGTCTGTGCGTTGTGTAACCTTCACGGTAACCTTCATAATGTTACGACTGGACCGACTCTGGTCAACATACTGCCAAAGTTCATAGAATTGAATTGTAAGTTATGAAGGGTGATTCTGAGAATGGTCTAGTTCCAGGCCCCGCTCCCATGTGTTTCGGAGCTCGCAATGGAGACGTCGTCGGGGGTCTAGGGCTACTACTTGTCGGTGTGAAACTCTGCGCGCTTCCAAGTCGCAGCATAACAACGAGATAAACTAGAGATGTATATAGAGAACAGATTTTCCTTATCA
Organism: Lactifluus volemus; assembly: GCA_022376515.1. NCBI lineage: Eukaryota > Fungi > Basidiomycota > Agaricomycetes > Russulales > Russulaceae > Lactifluus > Lactifluus volemus. The sequence goes on from WTXI01000011.1 coordinate 874,619, forward strand.
GATCTACATTTATGCCTTTTTTTAAAGTTATGAATAAGAGGGGACACGGCTGTAGTTCCAAGACGTCGGTCCGTGATAAGCGCCTGCAGTGGCGATGCAAGCAGAGTCAAATTCGACGAGAACTTGAAGCTTTCAAGACCACTACCCCCCTTCGTCTCCATAAATTCCTCCCAAGATGATATCCCGCTTTGGCAGATTCCTTCTTTTGGTCGTTGTCATGGTCGTAAGTCCCGATTCTAAGCTCACTCGACCTTGCTTACCCTCCCCACCCAAAACAGTTCATTACTTCCTCGGTCACATTAGTTTATCACCCCCTCTCGGAGTACGTAGATCCCAGGACAGGGACTTCCTTCGACGAAGGTGGCGTAGAAAAGGAGTTTCGTGCGCTTCCGATCCAGGTGCATGATCGACCGCCAGCATCACCACATGCTATGGGCAGTGTCATCATGCCCAAACTAGCGAACGAAACAGCAAAGCAAGTTATCTTTCCTGCGTTCTACTACAGATAGAATGTAAACTTGACCCTGTAGAGCTGCCTTGGGACGTGCGACGTGGAAGTTATTGTAAGCCACTGTATAGATTTCAAAACTCCATAACTGAATCGTGCTGCAGACACACAATGACGTTGAGATACCCTGAGGTATACTGGAAAACATTCACCGGTTTTAACCATGTGCGCTGATGATGTACCAGCACCCGACAGAGGATGAGCGAGAGGCCCTCAAGTCTTATTTCTACCTCACATCCCGACTATACCCATGTGGCGAGTGTGCAGCCGAATTCCAACAGCTCTTGGAGTTGTATCCACCACAAACATCCTCCCGTCTTTCTGCATCTTCCTGGTAAAATTCACGCTTTCGTGTCCTTCTCCGCTGTTTAACTTTCCTCCGCAGGCTGTGTTTCGTACACAACCAAGTCAACGAACGCCTACAAAAACCCATCTTCGATTGTGCACATCTAGATAAAGAATATGATTGTGGCTGTGGTGATGACGGTAACTCTACAGACCCCGGAGCCGTGCGAGACCCAAGTACAATCAAAGACGAGCTGACTGGTGCACATCTTATCAAAGGCGGTACTGAGTAATTTATTTATTTTCGCTGCTTTATTATATGTACGGGATTAATTGCTTGCTTTTTGTGGCCTTGGCTATCTCACAAAAGCTGCTCACTACTCGGAAGTTGCCACGTACACGTTGAAGTTGTAGACTTCTGGCTTGGCTTGAAAACAGTATTCACGTGGATGGCACCGCGCCACCACAACTTCATCGCGTATCAACTCGACGCGAATACCGTGGCCAACCCTCAACGGAGATGAAAGCTTCGTCACACCGGCGAAACACCTGAAATAGTGCGCGAGCTCATCGCCAGCGGCAACGAGGGCAACACAGGGTGCACGTGCCAAGACGACCACCCAAAACGAATCATCTGTCTGCAAAAATGCACTTGAGCCTCTTCAGGCGATCGGATGGGACTGTCGTAGACTCACCAGCTCCCAGTTCCGAGGGCGAGGTACTGGATCGGGTGGAGTGGCGCCCTTCGGGTGAGGCCGTGCCCAGACAAAGATCTGGTCGTGCTCGACTGGTGGCATGCGGCCTTCTTTGAACGCACGCGCAAAGTATGCATTAAGCACGAGCCATGGTGTGTGAGGGAAGCCGTCCACCCATGCTTCTGAGTTTGGCTGGGCACCACGTACAGGTGCCAGGTAATGCGATTCGCCATAGTCTTGTCCAAAAGATGGACATGATTATGGGAGCCCAGAGAGATGAGCAAAGAAGAGCTCACCGTTCCAAGAGATGACTTGTACGATGTCGATCATATTTCGGTAGGCGAGCAGGTACTCCCAGCGCCGGACGAGCAACCAGTCGTCCCCACGATAAATCCACTGTGAGAGCATGAAGACTGAGCCTCGTGGGATGGAAAGACGACGAGAACATACGTTCTTGTTCCAGGAATCTGGCCCATAGTGCTGAGGGCACGGAAGGAGATGAGCAAAGGTTGTTGTAGGATCTTTGGTAGGTTTCTTACCGTGAAAAACCAAGGGGAGACAGCTGCCATATACGTACGCCCGCCAAGGTGCCGAATGTGGTGAAGATCGGTATTCAATTCAGGACACTCGATTTCTTCCCTTGGAGAACTTGGGGTGAGATGATTTGGCCAGCCTCCATTCCACTACCGACGGCATCAGAACAAGGGGCATATCAAAGTGAAGGCACCAAGTACATGGAAGCTGCCATCCACGGCGGTCAGACCAGGATAGTGGGCTGGATCGATGAAGAAGGCTGGTATGAGATGGACCTGCAGTTCATATGTTGTAGTACTTGTCTGAGTTTATTATTCAAGCCGGTCATACCGGGCACACGCTTTCAAGGACCTGGCGAGCGAAACTCCACGCGGTGGCAACTGAGCTCTGGCCGAAATTGCACTTGTCGCCGGAAAATGTGGACACCAAGGCTCGACCTCGATATAGGAACTGGTTGGGGTGGTGCCCGACGAGCTCCATGTACTGGCGCAGGAACTCGGCGTCTGCTTCGGTACCTCCAGGTATGGAGCTGCCAGTGGGGGCGAGACGGTTTTTGGAAATAGCAAGGCTGAGATCGGGGGGGATATTTAGATAGATGGTAAAGAGCTCACTCACGTCATGTCAAAGCTCAGGAATAACTTGAAGTCTGTCTGAAGCTGGCGCGCCGTCGCATAGCAGTCGGCCACTCGTGCCTTTTGCCAGTCTTCGCGCCCAACGTTCAGTGCAAAGGCATCGCTGTACAATTGACATGGAGTAATTTCGGTCCTATATCGGGAGCTACATAAACTCACAAGCCGTGTGCCTGTGCCAATTGTATGTCGCACGTCCAGTCATGAGGGGAGTAGGGCTGTATTTTCCAACATAGTCACCAGCGAAACTTTTTTTTTAGCAAATGGGCCGGGGTTGAAGAGATAAGAACGGATGCACGTATGTGTTCCCAACCATGAAACTTGTGGCAAGTCAGCAAAACATCAAGATGACATATTTTTAGAAAGAGTTAATTAATCACTGGCAAACGACAAATTTTTTGTGATTCGTGGAAGCCATGGGCAGTGCGCAGGCGGTAGTAATTAATACAACCGATCAGCCACATTGGCCCCAACACACGGATGCAATGGCCCGATCACCCCGATCACCGGCAACTGGCACGGGTGCGTGGGCCGCGGGGGTTTTGCCCGCCACTAACAACAAAGAACACAAAAAAAATCGTTATCACTTGCAAAAACTTCTCTACATCGACCTCAATCACCATAGGACTACTTTTGTGCGACAGACCTGCTTGGGGTGTTGTATTAATAGCACCTGGAAACGGCACCTGAGAAGGTGATACGGGAACAAATATAGGTGCTCAGCCCACAACAACATGCGGCACTGAACGTTAGAACGCCGCTTGCCCGCTTTCTCCGGAAGGGGCGGACGAACAAGGAGACTATTTCCGTATGATCCCCACAACCCCCTCTCAGGCCATTTCGAGTTGTTATGGCCAGGGCCTGTGCAGAAAGGCCAATGCTGCAGTGGCACCAGGTGAATATAAAGCACCGGTCCTGAGAACCTCAATGGTCACAGAGGTCTCTTTTGAACCCACAAACATATCGCCTGCATCTTATATTTGTTAAACACCCAGTCTCCGAAGTTCAAATGTCGACCCTTATATTGGTAAGTGTAGCCTAAACCAAGACCCCACTATCTTGATACTCATAGCGAAACAGGACGATGACGTATTTCAGCTTGGCTTATACCCTCTGCCTCAGCTCTCGTCCCTCCCCTTGAAACAAATCTCCAAAGATTTTGATATTCCTGAGAGTGCCGAGTATTGGCAGGCCCGTAGGCTTACCTCTGGAAGTCCCATCGAGTTTTCGGACTCGGATTCCTGCTCGGATTCCGATGATGATACCCTTTCTATTACATCTGCGTCTTCGAACAATCGCAAGTATCCCATTCTGAGGGATGTGTCCCCCATCGACTACAGCGACAAGTTTCCCGCTTATATGGAAGGGAACGCTCTTGGCTTGATATTCGAGTCCCAGGCATTCCCATTTGATTCCAGGGCAATCGCCACCCCAAACCCGCAGGCTGGAAGCTTGCGGGCCCCTACCAACCACCAGGACGTTCGCGGCCGTGACCGTCCAAGCCGAGGCTATCAACCGTACCAAGGGCACGTTGATCTCGACTCGTACCATCCAGCCAGCGACACGCTGGTAGGTGGGTTCCCCCAAGATACCGGTCTGCGAGGCGACGTGCACGAAGCCTCCAGTCTCGAGGTGAGTACACAGAAATACAGAGGCTGTTACAGTCGTTGAAAGAGAACGTTTCAGAGGTTCCATGAGCTGAGCGTGAACTATGCCCCAGAGAATTGGTTGGGCATAGGCGAGCCAGGACAAGAAGAAGAGGTCGATTATGACGCAGATGGCGAGACATACGACCTCGCTGTCCAGTACGCGCCCCGCAAGCGTCCGATAGCGCTGCCAGACGACGAAGAGACGTCTGAAAGCCTATTTTATAGCGGACCAGATCTCGGAGGATGGTTGACCGGCATTATTGACGGTGTTCCAAAGACGATCACGCATTGTCCTAGTCCCCTCAATCTCCCTTTGTCGCTGCCGTTCCTCACGGAGGACGAGCTGGGCCTTACCTCCGCGGAATTCGGCAAGCAGGAATATGGCTACCCCTGTGATTAAAGCCTCGGAAAAAGTGGAGAGTGATCGAGGATGATACCTTTCTGATTGGGCCCTGGATAATGTGGTTTTGAACTTTACCGTCTATGCCGTCTGTGGATTATCGAACGAACGTCCTGTTACCCCCGTTGTCTCGTTGTTGTGCCAGTGCTATATACGTGGAGACGATATAGTGATTGAAAAATCGATTCTGGCAGCAGCTTATTTATGGTGTGCTGAGCGTTTGCACAACCTCGCTTTTTCCTTGTGGGTGCATAATGGCTTGACTAAGATGAGTACAAGGACCACTAAATTGACGACACAAGACAAGTTTCAAAGTTATTGAGGACTACGACGGGTAAATACAAGGGAATAATCCACATGGGTGACAGCTCGTATACATCCTGTGATATTGTCCCAGTGATGCAGTGAAAGAGCATTCATTGGGGATTACCATGTTCCCGCAAAGGTGTATTTGTATTTGTTCCTTATATCAAAGATACGACTGCTCCCTCGTCTTTCTTTTATAACAACGGCCTTGTATTATAGGTGTATAGTACTATGTCTGAAAAGATAGATCAAGCTTACGAGTGACTCGAGGTGTACAGGTAAAGTACAAAGAGTAGCACATATTTTTGTCCCCTTTGAGCCCCTCCCTCAAACTCCTTACATTGATATCCATTATAGTCACATGGCCTGTGCCAAGCGGGGCAATGCGATGCCATCAGAGCTGGCAACGTCAACATCCTCCCCATCCTGGTGATCTTGTATCGCGCTGGGCCATTTCTTGTCTCCCACCTGCTCTAAAAAGGTCTCCCACTCACCACCGTCCATCTCATAACCCTCTGTTTCTGCATTCGGGAAACTGCCGTCGCGCACGGCGCCCACGTAGTTCTGGACCCCACGACCTTCCTCGCGACCGACGTCCGCGAAGCGCCGCACAAACTTGGCCGTCTTCCCGTGCCAGCGAGTCATGACGTCGTCCCAGACGAGCACCTGTCCGCTCGTCCCTGGCCCGGCACCGATTCCAATCGTCGGGATGCTGAGGCGCGCGGTGACGTACTCGGCGAGTTGATGGGGGATCGCCTCGAGCACGACTGCGAACGCGCCAGCGTCTTGCAACGCGAGGGCGCCGTCCAGTACCGCACGAGCACCTGCCGCATCGCGGCCCTGCACGCGGTAACCAGATAACGCGATGTGACGCTGTGGCATCAAGCCGACATGGGCCATGACGGGAATGCCCACTTGGGAGATCTGTCGAACGGTAGCAGCAATCTCCGGCCCGCCTTCGAGCTTGACGGCCTCAACATGGCCATCTTGGATCATGCGCACGGCAGAGCGGACAGCATCTTCGGGAGATGTGTAGTAGGATCCGAAGGGCATGTCGGCTACGAGAAGTGGGTGCACGGCGCCGCGTGCGACGGCGCGGGTGTGGTGCATCATCTCGTCGAGGGTAAGTCGGGTAGTAGAAGGTAAGCCGAGACAGACTTGGGCGAGGGAATCACCGATGAGGGCGATGTCGACACCATGGATATCGAGTGCACGCGCGGTGGGAAAGTCATAGGCGGTGAGCATAGTGATGGGTGTGCTCGCATGGCGCATTTGGTACAGACGCTGGATGGTGATTTTTTTCCGCGGGGGATCTGTATACGCGTGAGAATTGAGTATGAGTGATCGTGTAGGTGGACGTACGGGTAGGAGATGCGCCGCCGTCAAGTATCGAGGGGCGTACACTCATCCATCTTCTGCTGCAGCTAGCTCTGTTTCTTCTTAAGGCTGTGGTTGTAAGGGTCGGACAGTCCAATAAAGATACTCTGATGAAAGGATGCATAAAGATATAAGATAATTAAATTATCGATCTAGATGGGGGGGGTATGAATTGAAGAGCGAGAACGGAAAAAAAGAGCATACAGTTAGGTTCTTATATTGTGGTGGCTCGCATAGCAAAGATGATCCGATTGGTGATTATGACCGGAAATCAGGTGCATTGAGAGCGAAATTGGGATCCGTCGTCTCACGTCCTCGGCCAAGGTCTGACTCAACTCCCCGGTCTTGATGGTTTGCTGACAAATCATTCACGTGACCGGAGCGCGACACTTGACTGCACACGAACAATGGACAAGACAAGACAAGTCCCATTCATGCCTCCAATCACCAGGTCACGGAAACATTCAAACAAATCTCCTCAATTTTATGTTTTCATCGACAAGACTCCCAAAAGCGCTATCAACAAACCCGTTAGAATAACCGCCAAGGACACGAACAAGCCAAAAAAGAAAGCTCCTGAAGCCGCTTCTGCCCCGCGTAAGACAGGGAAGCGGTCCAAGGGGAAAGCCAAACATCCTGCCAATGTATCAACATTGCTAGTAGCCGACGAGCAACCTGCCCAACTACCGGACGTTGGCGAGCCCGATGATCCCCTCCAACGCGTACTCTCTGTTACTCACCCCTCAGCCGTTTTCGCTACGCCACCTCAAAGTCGTCCACCACCTCCGCCTCCCAAGCGTCCAGAGCATCGTTCACATGATCCGACAACAACATTACCACCTCAGTTTATGAATGATGGGACACCCTCTCCCGAGCCAGGCAGACGTCATTCGCATCGCGACTCTGCTCGTGCTCCTTCTCTCCTCCCTCCATCGTCACCTATTCATCTCTCCTCGAGTCCTATGCGTCCATTCCACACCGACCCCCGCGAAAGTAGTACCATCTTTCTTTCAACCCATCAGTCTGGGTCCCCGTCACAGTTTCGTACCCCCACGCGTCAAGATAGAAAGCGAAAGCGCACCCCTCTGACCCAACCCCAGTTACAATCTGAAGGAAATTCGTCGAACAATGACGATTTGTTTGCCCACGGTATTGTGGATGATCTTGACGAACGCTCTGACAGTATCGCTTGGGAAAACGCCGGTTCAGACAAAGAGAACCATCGCAGCCCCCTCGACGTTCGTGGATCTGACATTTCAGACAATAAGAACTCCCCATCTATGCCTATCATGAGCGAGCGTGGTATACTCCAGCCTCGTGTCCCATCGCTCTCTCCCGCCCGCAGCGGTGATTCTGACCCATTTGGCTTCTTCGCCACCGAAAGACTTCTCAAAGAGCGACGTGCCGAGAAAGAACTTAGCCAGCCTCAGGCTGGCCCAAGTGATACACGCCGTGGGCCTCGTCTTCCACTCGGGGAACTCACACCTGCGGACGTTGCACCGGCCGCAGCCGCATTGGAGCCTGTACCGCTCGCGGCGTCCTCACCTCAATCGCAGCTCGCCACGGCACCCACGTATTACCGCTACTCAGATAGCGAGGTTGAGGATTTGTATGCCCCAGCGTCTCCGCCGCACACCCCACGAGAACGCCTCCCGCATGCGCATGCGACATCTCCGCAATCCGAAACCACCCCCGTGCCTGCGGCGGCCCCACTTACGCCCCGTAACGGGGATAGTGCTCGTCCAATCACGATGCGTCGGCGGAGACGCAAAGAGCTACATGGCGTGAGTGAGCGCGGATCAGAAACAGAGGCGAGCAGTGCCCCTAGTAGCCCGTCACCCGTGAAGCGTGTGCATACCCGTCCACCGGTTTCGGACCATCAACAGAGCGAGGAGGAGGAGCGCGAGAGGCCACGGAAAAGGCCGAAACTCCGAGGCAGGGGTAAGGGCAAGGAGAATGCTCGTGGGAAGGGCCCGCCGAGGGTGGAGGATCCGATGGAAGTTGCGAGACGCGTGCTCGAGAACGCACCGCGGCGGAAGCTCGAACGGAAACCGAAATCTGCATCGACGAGCAAGAAGAAATCTGCTGCCTCTGAATTGGTCGAGGGAGGTGGTGGTAGCGACGTGCGTGGGGGGCGATCACGGCTGGCACGTAGGCGGGGCGTGACGCGTACTGGTCCTGCTACGTCGCGTGGGAAGAGGGGCTCGGAGAAAAGTCGCGCGCGGAAAAAGGAAGATGAGAGCACGCCCGAGGAATTGCGTGAAGTGCGTCTTGACTCATTTCTTGTTTCCTAAATATAACACTAACGAATTGACCTTTGGTGGCAGAAACGCGAAAATGAGCGGCAGGAGCGCATCGAGTATTTCAAGCAGCTCGAGGGTTACGAGCTCCCAAAGGAGAACGTGTATGTGATCTGATGTATGAGCATTGGAAGATCTATGAGTTCAATGTCGGGCTATTGGAATTGTATTACTATGAACTGTTGCAGTATGTGTTCTCGTTATGAAAAAAGTAATCAGTTCACGGTATGAGCGTCTGCCCTCATGATTCTGACCGCAGCGGATCGTTTGGTCAAATGGAGCTGGGTGGTAAAGCGGCTCTATCCCCTTCACTGACAACGACGGCGTGTGTCAGAAGTGTCAGAACTAAGTTACTAGCATTCATTTGAGCAAGCAACCTCGATGGTCGTGTGCCCAGCTTGCGAGGTCTCGCCGCGTGTCGATACCCACCTTGTCCCGTCAGGTACGACACCGCTGGGATGTGGATCACTAGCCGATGGTGATGACTGATCCACTTGAAGAATTGTCTGTGACGTCACTGATAGCACACACTTAAAAGGCCTCTATGTTCGACTTCTGACAACCATCCGTACGGGTGATCCTTCGCCAAACAATGTCTGCCCCAACAGTAACGAAAAGAGTTCCATACGGTACGGAGCATCTATTTTTTTTAGTCGTAGATCGTCTCTTGACGCGAAGCGCTTACAGCTCGCTTGGGAAAGTCGGGACTAAAGGTTTCCAGGATCATCCTTGGGATGATGTCTTATGGTGATCCTAATTGGCAACCGTGGGTCCTCGGCGAGAAAGAAGCCATTGAACATGTTAGATTTGCGTAAGTGCCCACATCTCACGTTCACTTCGTGCTGTCATCTCATCTCACGTGCGCGGCTGGAAAGCTACGAACATGGTGTGAACACCTTCGATACTGCGAACCTATACTCGAATGGTCTTTCTGAGGTGTACCTCGGTAGAGCCATCAAAGCTCTCAATCTACCTCGCGAGGAGATCGTGGTCATGACCAAGGTAGGTTGACCCTCAGCTCGTTCCCCTTCACTTGACGTGTAGCAGTGCACTAATACATCGCCCGCATTGACAGTTGTTCGGAGCTGTGTCTAAAAAACCAGGGCAGGCTTTGTGGCTAACGTCGTCAGCGGACCTTGACAAGAGCGGATACGTGAACGAACATGGTCTCAGTCGTAAGGTTAGACAATTCCATCTCGCATACCTTCTTTTTTTGACACCTCTGGCCCAGCACATCTTTGAGGCAGTAAAGAGGTCTCTCGAGCGTCTTCAGCTCGACTACGTGGATGTTTTGCAGTGTCACCGTTTTGATCATGAAACACCTATCGAAGAGACGATGCAGGCTCTGCACGATGTCGTCAAAGCTGGATACGCGCGATACATCGGCATGAGTAGCTGCCACGCTTGGCAGTGTACGTTTTTTCCGAGTCCACTTGAATCAGCGATCGTTTACTGATATTCAATCAATATAGTCCACATTATGCAAAGTAAATCAAACTGGTGACCCGACTTTCGAGTTCACTTTGCTGATCAACGGAATCACAGATTATGCCATCACGCACCACCTCACGCCTTTCATCTCGATGCAGGACCATCACTCACTCGTCTATCGCGAGGAAGAGCGCGAGATGTTCCCCACACTCAAGCACTTTGGTGTGGGAATTATCCCCTGGTCCCCACTAGCGCGCGGACTCCTGACCCGCCCCTTCCAAGGCGACGCAAAGACGACGCGGGGTGATACTGATCCGTGAGTGTGATCTGCTTTTGCCCCGCTGCTCCGTAACATCCCCTCCTGAACCCCACTTGTACCTGCAGGTTTATTTCTGCATATCTGCAAGGACCAGGCACCACGGAAATAGTGAACAGGTTGGTCGCGTCACCTTCGAAGTGCGCGACAAAGGTTGATTAGAATTTTTTGAACAGGGTCGAAGAGATATCCAAGAAGCGTGGAATCAGCATGGCGCAGGTCTCCTTGGCGTGGTCTTTGACACATGTAACCGCACCGGTCATTGGCTCTACCAGTATCAAAAACCTTGAGGACCTAATCAGTACGTGAACCTCTCCCTCAAATATCCTGGAGATATGGAGACTAAATGAGTGACCCGCAGATGGTACTGAGGTCACCTTGACGGAGGAGGAAATTCGGTATTTGGAGGAGCCGTACAAGGCGCGCTCCGTGATGGGACACGCCTGAGGGTTTCGCTGAAGTTCGTGTTGTAAATGCTTTGTAGTATGCCTATCGTGGTAGTTGTAGACTCCACACGTGGCGGAAGCGGAGTGGGGCCTTATACTATAACTTGGTACCGAACACACTCCCTTCTTCTCATGTCGTGTTTCTTGTGTAAACACCCACTTGCGGACCTTCACCTTAAAGTTTCCCCTTCGTCAGTTCGTTCTTGTTCAGCTCGTCTTAAACAACCGTTTCCCGGCGTCTACTTCCAGTTGTCAAAACATCTTCCGTACACCATTCTCTCCTTCCAACGTTGACGCATTCAAATTTCTGACACAAAGATAAAATAACTTGTGAGTGTATCGTTCACACCTTCTCCCTCGCCGCGATGTTCTAGTAAAAGGGTCGATCCTCCCGCCTCTCTCTGGGTCCACTCCACCCGCGAAACCTCGAGCCCTCCTAAATGTTCGATACTCAATGTGTCATTTCACGAGCACTCCGTGGCACATCGTAAGGCCGGACAGATATAGAATCTGGCACTACACGCCGGGCTCAAGCATAGGCTTGCGATCTTGAACGTTGCCAGGTCGCGGGCAAAGGCCGAGCCTACAATGGGGGGATTTGGGCTGCGCGTCTCGCGCAGAACACTCCCGATTTATTTATTTTGCTTCCAAGCCGAGCCTGTACGATGCATCTCTCAACCCCTTGACATCGTGCAGGTGGTCGCAGACGTGGTTAACTCTATCAAGGAGTGAAGCACTTATTTTCTGTCTTTGGGAATGGCGGGCGCGCGTATTAAAAGCATCCTTGCTTGAACTTCATGCAAGAGATGCGTGGTTTCGCTGCGTACAAGTAGAGGCACGAGGTTACTGCGGAAAGTGTGCATGGGCCCAGAGGAATCTGGCTCGAGGAAGAGGAGATCACACACATGTCGGGCTTACCAAAATCCTGACCTGAGCCCCCTCCCATTTCTTTCCAACTCGGTTTTCACATCCTTTCACGTCGCTGACGATTTTTGCCTTCAAGATTTTACAAGAACGATGCCCTCTTCCACTGCCAGAGCAATATTCGGCCTCATTGGCTGGTCGTACATTCCCGACTTTGTTACCAGCACCCTTGTTCGCTGGGCGCGCCCCTACCTTCGCACACCCGTGACGCCTCTACACTATCGTCTTACTTTTACCCTTGTCGTACTGTCGTACCTCACCTACAACTTCTTCGAAGCATCGCTCTCCACACCCCCCAACTTTTACGAACTACTGGACGTGTCACCTGCTTCCGATGAAGTCAAACTCAAGGCGGCATTTCGCTCATTTGCAAGGAAATATCACCCAGACCGCGTAGGTCCCGAAGGAGCTGATCTGTTTGTTGCGGTGCGTGAGGGATACGAAGCCCTGATGGAACCCAGCAAGCGTTGGGCGTATGATAGGTGTGTCGAATGAGTGAATTGATGGCGAGTGACGGACCCTCAGCGCAAACGTACAGGTTCGGGGCGGATATCTTAAGCTGCCATGAATGTGCCACCCAGCGCGAGTTTCTCATACGTGGACTCATCCAGTCCCTTGGTTTCCATATCGTGACGGGCCTCGCTCTTCTTTTCTTTTCTGCGCTTGGAAAGAGCAGTAGTGTTGCTTTCGTAAGTTGGTCAGATTCGCGAACTTGAGCTCAGCGCCGAGGTAACCTTTTTCAGTGGCGTTACACCTTATTCTTCTTCCATTTCGCATCGGAACTCTCGCTCCTTTTCAGCCCCTCCCCCTCATCGCCAGACTACCAGGGGTACTCTATTCTCTCCGTATTCTTCCCCACACGCCTTGCCTTTCAACATATCCGTCTCCTTCATCAGGTATACCGCCTCGTTATGGTTCATTAATGTCCCACGTCTGACCGTGCTCTCTAGATTTTCATGTTCTTCAGCATCGCAGTGTCGCGTGTAGCTCCGGTTCTGTTCCCTGACGCCACGGACGACCCAGTCAACCCTCTTATTGCCCAAAATGCAGCCGCCATCCTCGAAAAGGTCAAGGTCGTGGAAAGAGAGCGTATGGCCTAATCCTCCTATCCCTGTCTTTCTTCCTTACACATCCCCCGTAGTACACAACATCGTCGAAATACAAATGCTCTCGGTGAAGCCCGTCGACTCATCAAAACATACTGGAGATCTAGACGAGCACACGCTTGAGCTACTTACACGCGAGATGGAACACCTTGTTATCGAGAATGGCCTCGCAATGGCCCCAGCCATATCCGATTTAGGACGCGCGCGGAACATGGCCGTCAAGCGCGTGAGGTACGAGGCGCCGCAGGAGCGACTGGGTCCGCGCAGACGAACGTTGTCTCAGCGAAGCACAGGCGTGAGCCAGCTGCCATCTCCAGTATCTCCACAGTTGAAAGCAAATGGAAGCAGCTTAGATGTTGAAGTGATCGACGTGGACGCGCTGCCGGATGAGGATGTGCAGGCGAAGCGGCACAGAATGACTAGGAAGGGGTGGGGGAACAGTAACTCACGTTTAGAGGGTAGCTGGACGTTCCCGACGTATATACGCGCTCGGTCCAATAGCTGTTGAATGACTTCTCTAGTGTCACGTGACAGACTGGGGCAATTGATGCTTGTCCGTCTCAGTTGGCCTCAGCAACGTTAACCCTTTGAAGGCTTCCACCTCCAACACCCCTACCTACCACGAACTGGTATAGACAAAATGTTTCCGAGTGGACTACTACTGCTAGTCTTGAGTTTATACTCCGCATCTGTGTTGGCACAAAACTACGACGGGACACGTATAGCGAACCGGACGATCGAGAGGGTGCGTCCAGACACACCGATAGACAGGTGCAAACTGAAAGTGTTCTCGTGTTTGTTTGCTCCTTGCAGACCGTTCAATTACGGACCCATTCTCTATTTGCGCCATACATTGACCAGGACCTCCAAAATCGGTACGCTCCGGGCACCTACCCGTTCCTATCAAACTGCTCCATTCCTGACGATCCTTCCTTTCCTCCAGATGGTGGGACTTTGGTGCAGATGCATATGTGGTGTGTCCAATATGTTTCATTGTCACACCTCTTTTTGGAAAATACCTCTGAAACTTTCGTAGAATACGAACAAATATATTCGGCTGACCAATAATAAGCCATCACTGATGGTACCCAACCCATTTTTTTTTTTCTTCACGACTTTGTGCTCACTTTCTAATTACCGTTCTGCAGGGGTGGTTGTGGAGCCGCTTACCACTCACCGCCTCTAATTATATCATCGAGCTTGAATTTAAAGTAGGTATCCGCTCTTGACCCATATTTTACTGATTTTCATCTCGGGGCAGATATCAGGTACTGTGGGACACCTCTACGGAGATGGTATAGCTTTGTGGATTACGACTGAGCGTGCGGAGCCTGGCCCAGTATTCGGCAGCAAAGGTGAGCAACACGCTATACCTTCAGCCTGTGACTTCAATCCTCTTTAGACTACTTCACGGGACTCGGAATTTTTCTCGATACGTGCGCAATTTGTTCCCCCATGTACAGGAAAGGAAGAGCTTACCGTAGTGACTTCTTAGATATAAAAACGACCAGTCATCGGACTACCCCTTCCCCCGCGTCATTGCTATGAAGGGCGATGGGAAAACGTCTTATGACATTGCTAAGGATGGCGTGCCGAGTATGATCGGCGAGTGCACGGTACGAGGTCGACGCTTGTGCAAAGTCTTTGGAACGTCAATAACCAGTAAATCGTACAGGCACACTATCGTCGTAGCAAAGTCGCGACGAAGCTCAAAGTCATCTATGTCAAGGACACACAATTGGACGTACGTCATGCCATATTCTCTTGGTGCAAACCTAACTTTTCGATCGGTCTCTTCATGTAGGTGAAGGTTCAATGGAAAGCCTGTGCGTATTTTCTGGTAAATCTTTGATTGTCCTGATTTTTGGTTAGGGGAAGAATGGAGTGACTGTTTTACGCTGAAGGATATCTCCCTCCCAATGAACCCATATATTGGCCTCTCGGCTATGACTGGTGATGTTAGTGACGCACACGAGTACGTTATCTTTCTCTTGTTCCCCCTCAATCCTCTAAATCGATCATTTCCCGTAGTATCATCTCCGTTGCAACATCATCTGCGATACTATCCGCCCCCGACGCACCGCTCGACAAGCTTCGGAAGTCAGAGCCCGGCGGCGGCTGGTTCAGATCCTTCGTGCGCTACCTGCTATTTGGCGCTTTACTCGTCGGGATTTGGTACGGCTGGAAAACGTACGGTCACCGATATTTCCCACGTTCCAATTATTCTGGCGCGTTTGGGAGAGGGGGCGGGGGGATGATGTGGTCCGATAGCAAGCGGTTTTGAGCGTGTGTATCTCCCTGAGTTGTTCGCTATCTCCTACACTATTTTGGAGGTCTGGTGTCGATAAAGATTGGATCACATCTCACCGACGTACGCCTCTTTGTCCTTATGATCGAGTTCTGCAGCTGGGTCTGGCCTACATGTGCACTCGGCTACATGCTTTCAACTTATTTATTTTTGATTGCTGCCCATCCCGCGGCAGAGTACATACACTAGTACCGATCAGGTGAAACCTACCAGTCAAAGGATGTCATCTCGAGCTGCTTAATCGTGGCCCCGATCGATTCAAACTGCTTCTTTAGCGGCGTGTGTGGTACCAGTAGCAATATGCTCGGAATTGGCGGTGTCACTCATGTTGGAGAGCGCAACAGAGCCTTGCTTTTTAAACGTGAAGATGTGGGGAAGCTTCCACAGAAAGAAAAAGGAGGAAAAGATGCGCACGGGATTAGATCCGGCCTTTGGTTATCTCATTAGCATGTCAAGAGTCTAATTTTTGTCTAATACCGGTTCATGCCAACGAGGAGGAGAAAGCAGAAAGGTGTTGACCTTCTTCAAGATAGCTCGTGATGGATTTGCACCTGGTCGATCCGCTATGATCCACTCGAGTCGCGTGCGCACCGAGCTTTTGCTGATCGCTCCTTCGGATCCGCTGCCACCACGCATCCTACCATCATCATCGAAAAACACTTGTAGTAACACCAGCGCCACTCCAATACCCCCATCGCCACCTGCCACACAGATTGTTCGTCCGAGGCTAAGATGCGAGCTTGAGAATGAAATTACGCGGGGTAGAACGTCGTGCATAAAGACATGTTGTCCTCGACGTTTTCCTGGCGGAAGGTGCACGCGGAGCACTTTGGATGCGTTTTCACCTTCCTCTTGGACCCCATCATCGGATCGAGCTACTCCACCGTCCGACAGACCCTCTGGCGGCAGGGGTACTTTATCGGTCTGGTTTGGCGGGGCGGCGTCCGACTCGTCCACAATCACTACGAATGCGACTTCTTCCTGGTTGTCGCCGCAATTGCCAGGTATGTCGACAGGAAGTTCTCGAGGTAGGTCTTCCACCGCACACAACATCACGCGACCGCCAACCTTGGTGATAGGCGTCGGAGGTGCACGCCACGCTCCACGGGGTCCGCCATCGTCTGCGTCTCGCCGCGTAGCAGTAGCCACCAAGCGAGCGACGAGCTCCTCGATCGTGTCACGGGGGCACGCGAGCAATTCTACGCGGTTCAGCCAAAACAGCTGTGGTGTCAAACCCTGGCGAATAATCACGATCACCATACATCCCCGGGACTGGCACCGCGTCGGCCGGCCGAGAAAGAGCCGCGCGCCACCAAGAAGGAGGAGGAGGATGTTTAGCCCACCTGACCCCATAGTTCATGGTCATCACCCGAGCCCTGCACATAAGAAAATCCACCCGCGCGGCGACCAAGTCCCACCTCCATACGATCTATATCGCCCTCTGCTTCGGCGGCGGCGCGGGAGGCGCTCACGCATATGACGGGTAAGAAGGGTGCGTCGGGTGAGATGTGCGGGAAGCTAGCCGACGTGGGCGTGATCCATAGCGGACGCAACGGTCTGATCAGTGCCGGAAGCGCATATGACGAGTCCTGCAATGTGGTGCCCGTAAAATGACTCAAGAAAGTGAGCAGCCGCGTGCGTCACGGTAAACGGGTAAACATTACACGTACCGCGAGGCTGGCGGCCCAGCCATCGAGTCGCGCGGCAATTTGGACGTGCTCATGAGGGCTGACTGCGCCGGGAGGCGTGTATAACTCCACTGCGTCGTCATCACCACACACGTTTGGGGGTCCCTCCACTCGTTTGTGTGGTTGGCACCGTCAGGAATGACGACTGGGGGCGAAGCGACGGACCCGCGCTGGCGCAGTCGCAGAGCGCGGTTAACGACGGCACACCAGATAGGTACTGTTTTGGAGAGTGCATCTGGAAGACGTTTTCCTGCACGTGTCGAGTCTACGAGAATAAACCTAGAGACAGAGAAAGAAACTGTTTTTTAGGGTTGGAGCCCCCGTTTCGCCGGAGCACGAGAAGTTTGATTTGATCGGACATGGGAGAACACGTACCCGCCGTGGGTGGCGGCGATAGACAACAAGTGTAGATTCGGTCGACGAAGATTGAAAGACCAGTTGCCGTGATGGCCATCAGTACTCTTGAAGTATGCGCGCGCAGTGGGATGCGCCTGTTGTGATGAATCATCATGGCAAGTGATACCCCCTCAGAAGTGAAAGTGAACGTACGATAGTAGGATCGGTATACCAGGCTCCACAACGGAGATTTGCTATCCGGGAATCTGTTAGGCGGAGAAGATGATGCAAAAATGATAGCACCGAACGTAAGAGTGGGAACGCGGGGTAGGTCGCGCGCACTTCGTTGACAAAGGCGATATCGGCCTCGATGGAGTGCAGACGATTGTAAATGTCGAGCGACTCTCGGCGAATGTACGCACGCGCTGATGCCTCTGACGAGTTCGGCATGGCGGAGACTCGCAATGGTGTCGCGACCTACTCCGGTTCTGCCCGCCATTTCTACTCCACCAACACTTCACCTTGCAAATAAAGACTGTATTATTGTCAATGATTGTGTACGTACGATGTATACAGTACTAAATATGATGAGGTGGTGATGTCCGGGTATCACAGATTTAGTTGCTACAGTACACGAGAGATTATAGCCGTCCCTGAGAAGATAATACAACATAAGAGAGTGGGGCGGAAGATATAGAAATAGACAGCATAATGGTAAGGTATTCAGCCAACCAAGCATGCACCGCACGCATGGATGCCAGTGGTGCGGAGGTCACAGGTCCGCAACTGGCCACCACATAGTGCAGTTTTTTGCGCTGCACTCATGGTAAGTGACTCGCTGTTAACAACTCTGAAAAAAAAAAAGAACTGTCAGTCATGATAGGACATTGGTACAGTACGACAGCGTACAGCGAACGGAGGGTGCCATCCCCGATGCTTGGGGGTAGCGATGACCCAACGTGAGCATTACGGACGAGCGTCAGAGAGGTGACTTTGTTCAGGGTATCTGGGAGTGCGCCCAGCGCAGTATTTTCGAGATGCAGTGAGGTGAGCATGGTCAATGTGCCAAAGGATGCCGGGAACGGCCAGCTACGAATTGTCCGATTAGCGTTCCGCTCGCCAAGACGCGGAGAAAAAGAACCCCACCCGGAGATTTACCATCGCCAACAATTTCGAGGGCTTCGAGCGCTGTGAGATTCGTGAACTCAGCGGGGAGAGACACTGGAATGGCAGGAAAGATCAGCCGTCTACGAATAGATGGCTTGTGATTAGCAACGGTGTAAAGAAAGCCATGGAAGAGAAAATATCATGAATACTGACAACGACAAGACGCGGCTGGTGCCATCGCATCGTACACCACTCCAAGTACAGAATTCAATGTCCGGACCCAGCCTCCAGCCTCCAGCTCAGCCTGGCTCAGTTGTCCAGCATCCTCCCATATTGACCTCAGGCTGCAGAACTGCGTCGCGTCCAGCGCGGCGGGGTATTTGCAATTTCGTCATTGACAACGTGGCAAGGAGCGGGAGACATGTGTTGCACGGGTACCCGATGGGGTCGTTCGAAGCATTAAGCGTATACTGCGTTATACACTGCTGTGTATTGGCCGGAAGTTCATAAGAAGTCGTGGAAGTGTTCACAGGCGTGGCAATGACAGAACGTTCGACTGGCATACGTGTCAGAGAGAATAAGCGAACGTTAAGGATGATCACGTTGATGAATAAATAGAGCAGAAAGACAACAAGCGCAGCGATTGGCGCTCTCTCGCGAAGCCTTTGTATGCGCGTCAGGGGAGGTTCATCGCAAGGTGCGCTTGGGCCTTGGGTTGCTTGCCTCCCTATGTTGAATGGACGCCACTCTGGTATCTTGGGAACAGCTAGCGCAACACCTGGGACAAAAGATCACCACCCTCTTTTCTGCTCGCCCAAAGACTGGAGAAAAAGTGGAGAAAGCGACGTGTTGTGCTCCACTTGTCCAAGCTGCCTGCAGACCCGTCCTCGAGATCGGGGGGTTTCGAGTGTGGCGAATACTTGTGCGTGGCAAACTCGCCAAGAGAGAACGCGTCTCCAGTAGGAGTGTCCGCAGAGAAACGAGAATGTTCGCGAGAGGGGTCCGGTGGGGGTATGGTAAGCGATAGGTGCTCTTTGAATCTGGAAGAACAGACTAAAGAGCCTGAGACGAGGGTGTGGGTGTCCACTTATAAGTTGCCGTCGTAGAGCGTTTCGTGTATATCTTGGTATGTTGAAGCGGGCGATGGGTCATGGATGGTTGTAAACTGTGCAGTGGACCTCCTCGACCATCTTAAACGAGACAAACTGGCGAGAGAACAAAGGAACAGGCCAATGTCGCCGAACTCACGTGTCCGGCCCGGGAAAGATACAAAGACAAAATGAACTGCATCGCCTCACAACTCACACAATGCCTTACGGGACCCGCACATCCGCGCCGACCCTTTATTTTGGGTATGGTAGCAACATGTGGATAGACCAGATGAACAGACGTTGTCCGGAGAACAGATACATTGGTGTTGGAGTACTCCGAGACTGGTAAGGATTTCCATCGATTTCTCAACCCAGTGACTCTGATCAACAACCTTATAAGGTGCTGGATCATCAACGAAAAAGGATATGCGACTATTATCCCTTCCTTGGGAGATCGTGTATATGGTCTAATTTACGAGCTCAGTGTCAAGGATGAGGAATCACTGGACAAGTACGAAAAAGTTCCTGATAATTACTTGAAGAAGGTCATCCCGATAGAGTTGATCACATCTTCCAGTAATGGTGAGGTAACTATAGACACGCTGGTATACACAGATGTTGTCCGTACCAAGCGTGGTTCTCCAAAGACGGAGTATATCCATCGTATGAACATGGCCATCAAGGATGCACTCGAGAAAGACATATCTCTGTCCTACATAGATACATATCTGAGACCGTTTATACCGCTCGAGTAGAGAATAGCTTTTGCCGTGTACTAGTATACCAGCGACCATTATGTGACTTCGTTCCGCTCTGCCGCTTCCTCGACAGCGTTGGGCCACCTACAGAGTATCTTCGTTCGTTCAAGAAGGCTAGACTCGGAGCGTCGATCGGATATTGCACGTCAGCATGCATTCTCACTAATACTACCATGTCATTCAACATGCTAGCTGGGCCAACATCACACATGGAAGGTGTCAAGGCAGAGAAAACCCATGAAGTTCACTCTTTGAACAGAGACTTGGCGTATGGGAGAAATGATGACGAAGAAAAGGAAATGGCAATGGCTGTGGCCGGCAGGCAGTAGTCCCCTTGGTTGCGATGTATTAACTCGGAAGCACCCCTTGATGCAAGCTACAAAAATAGTCTGGGCTTCCATTGGGCTTCCACAGCTTCTCTTCATGCACGGCAACCTGTAGACCTTAGAATTGGCCCTTGATTGAGGGCCATATCGCCGGCCAAGTCACGGTAGCGTGAATGGATCCACTCGACTCTATCATGTTATGGCTATGAACCCGGGATGCAGTCTTCGTAATTCTCGGTGATTTAAAAGCAAAGGGAATGGAAGGGATCGAAATAGGGTATGTGTTTTGCGTTTCTCGATTGGTTTGTTCATGACAAGGAGCCTGATCTCATGTGGGCAGTCCAGCTTTTTCAATGTCATTGGTCGAGGTGTGCATATCTTGGTAAGAATTCAGCAGCTTCTTCGCCGGTCACTTTATCAATCATCATGCTCACAAATCTATGTGAAATGACCATTTTTTGCGTCGGCTTCGGGTTTGAGGTTGCCGGACAAGCTCGGAAGTTCAAGTTGACCAGCACTGCATCAGTAAACTGTGCAAGCGCTTTTTCACTTTATTTGTGCTATGGAATACCTGTAAAATCACTGCCTTTTCGGCTTTTTCAACTTTTCGCTACTTTGTGTCCTTTTTTTGGTGAGGTCGAGCTCGTGCAGGGTTCCTGATGGCTGACCCTGCATGACTTATGTTCCCTTTCTTCTCTTACCCGTATGTATAAAAGCTGACGGCTGAGGTTGCTTGTACCCCTCAGAATCGATTTGGTCTAGCTATCACTTGTAGCCCATCTCTTGGGAGCTCACCTCTTGTCTTGTGCATCATCGCTCCACTCTCAACTCAGAGCCTCGAAAGCTATTAGTTTCAACTGTCGTCCTATCGAACCGTAACACCCTCCATCTCAATGCCGCACACACAACACCTCTATTTTGCATACGGTGGTAACATGTGGAAAGACCAGATGAAGCGTTTCCCGTCCCACGAATACATTGGGGTCGGACGACTCGACGACTGGTAAGGGTTCCGAGGTCTTTTATTGATCAGCACTAACGAGCAACGGTCATAGGTGCTTCATCATTAACGAAAATGGATACGCGAACATTATCCATTCTCCGGGAGATCACGTATATGGCCTAGTATTTGCGCTCAGTGCCAAGGATGTGGAGCTGATGGACGAACATGAAGGGGATGACTATGCGAGGAAGACCATGTGGTTACAGGTGACAACATCTTCCGATGATGATGAGGAGATGACTGGTGACGACAAGGCGTTGGTATATAAGGACCTTGACAATACCGAGCATGGTGTCCCAGGGGAGGACCAAACCTATCGTATGAACATGGCCGTCATTGACGCACTCAACGCCGGTGTACCTCAGTCCTATATCGATAGATATATTAGAGTATTCATACCCGAGTAGAGAAATAGCTTTGCAATAATACATACGATCATTCTGCCACTTCCTCGATAACCTTGGCCGATTTTTTCTGTCGCCTCCGTTTCTTCTTCACGGGCTCAGCCACAGTAGTCGCGACCTCATCCTCCTCATCTCTTGGCCGCGTCGTAGCCTTGTCACTTGGTTGTAGAACATCTGCAGCATCTGCTTCCACATCAACGGACATGGCATGCGCAGCTTTTTCTCGCATGCGCTCCTTCTTCCCCTTCCTCTTCTTCGTCGCCCTTCCCTCGCCATCCACTTCTCGATCAACATCTGCCTCCACACGCGTAGAGACCTTCTTTTTGAACTCCCACAAGCGCTCCCCGCGCTTGAAATCCCACGTATCGCGTGCTTTGCGATACGGCGCGAGCTTCTTCAGCCCGACGTACTCATTCAGATCCCTTTCATCGGCGAGCAGAACTTCTGCGGCTGTCAGCCCGTATGATGTCTTCGCTACCGGAGTGTAGCGGAAGCGGGTGGGCATGCCCGCCACCTGAGCGGAATGCGGATAAGTGCGCGTGAATAACATGTGTGGGGTGGAGGGTGGCGCGTACCATATCGTTAAACTCGAGCTCGTATAGTTCGCTCATGTACTGATCGAGCACCTGCTTGCGCATCTCTTCCGTGCCATCCCATTCAACCTCGTCCCACTTGCTGCTATCCTCCATGGGTGCCTCCGCATCCATCTCATCTATATCAACACCGCCAGCGTCGTTATCGCCCTTCATTCTCTTCTTCTTCTCTTTCTTCTTCTCTTTCTTGCGCTCTCTTGAGGCCGTTGTATGTGGGACGTCATCCTCTTGCGGTGGGACGATATCACCAATGTCAATATTGTCGTCCCATGTCGGTTTCTCGTCATCCCTTCCGGCCGTAAGGCCATCAGTTTCCGCCTGTATTGCCGCCATCTGCCGGTCATGCGCCTCCGCGTCCCATTCTCCGTCTATGTCTAGCGCGTTCAACGCTGCGTAGAGAAGGACCCACTACACTCAGCATCCAAACAACGAGGGCAGAATGAGGACATACCCTGACTGCCCGTCCAACCGCCTTCTTTACCAACACGTTCGAGCTTCGCTTCCACCTCTCGCGATTTTAAACCCTTGAGGCGCTTTACCTCTTCGCGCCGCTGGGCCTTCTCGGCTTCTTTGCGTTGCTGCCGCGCTCGCGCGCGGCACGGCGGCGTTCCGCATGTTCTGTTGTCCGGCGCACGCTCTCGACCGCACGTGGGAAGGACGGAATTCGCGCTGCGTCGGGCTCTTCGAATCGGAAGTTGTAAGAACTCTCGAAGCGGTCGGCGACCTCATCGAATTCGTCATCTTCAAGGAGATCGGCGTTGGGGTCAGCATCGACGTCAGCAACATCTAGTATCGTAAGGGGTTCGGGGTCTTTGACGGACGAGGTTCCTGTAGTGATCTCGTTGTAGGTAGGTAGGCGTCTCGCAGAGCGGTCAATCCAGCCGCGATTTAATATATAACTGTAAAGACCCGAAAAGAACATCGCCCATTAGGTCCCGTGAAAGACAGAGGGAGAATGATGTACTTACTTTATCAAAAATTCTTGATCTGTCTCCTTCCTGTCCTCCGCACCCTTCTTCGCTTTTTTCTTTCTCTTCTTCTTTCCTGAATCCGTTTCATCAGGACGTGTATGCGCGTCTTCATCTTCTACGCGACGTATCGCATCAACCTTTTCCTCCTCGCCGAGGTCCAAGATCTTTTCGAGCGGGCCGACCTCGCGCTCGAGATATGCGCGATACTCTGCCTCCTCCTGCTCTATCTCATCCTTCGTCTTCTCGCGCAAAGCGAACAGACCCCCTTCCTCCTCCTCCTGCTCTGCATCCCCCGAATCGGCACTTCCTCTTCCCACAGTGGGGCCCGAGTGGAACGCGGCAATAGTCTCGGCGCGCAGTGCAGCCTGCTCCGCGACGTGCGTCGGTGTTGGTGGCGGTGATGGGTCGACTGGGGAAGACGAACGTGTGCTTGCAACATCGAGTGCAGCAGCGAGGCGCTGCTCCGGGAGCGTCAGAGGCTTGTCCTCTTTGAATTTTTTCTTGGTGCGAGCAGGCACGGGTGCTGTGCTGGATTTGTTGTGTTCCTCTGTTACAGATATGAGAGGCAGTGAAGAAAAGGGGTAGACAGAACGGCGCGCACCGTCAAACACGCTGCGTTGGGCATCGTAAATACCCGGATCTCGCGCCTTGATACGTGCGAGCGTGCGTAGGATGGCAGCATCGAGGGCAGGTGTGAGCTCTTCGCCATCCTCGTCCTCACTTTCGTCAGACTCTGAATCGGACTCGAGCTCGCTGGGATCATCGGTGTCGGCATCAGAACCATACTTCTCCTTGACTGCACATGAGCAAGGGAAATATAAGTCAGTAAGAATCAGGTCGATTGTGACAACTGAGAAGGGCTCTGCGTACGGTTCTCGAGCTCCTCGCGTTCTTTGCGATATTGAAAAGCTTTTGCGTAGTGCTCATTCACAGTGAGCTGGTGTAAGTATTTCTCATCTTCTGAACTAGAGGAGGAAGAGGATGACGAAATCAATTGTCTTTTCATTTTCGACGTTGCTTTGCTTTCGCGCGAAGAAGAAAGTGTCAACACGGCCCGATTCAAGTTACAGCATTCCATTGCGAACCTTTTCACCACGCTAACTTAAAAGCCTCTAAAGGGCAACCGGTATGCAGCATTCTTTATGTGGCAACAGCACTCCAATGTTAGAAACGTCCTAAAACTATAGACCCAGCGTATATGCGATTTTAATTGCACGTGACATTCTTCGACTCAAAAAAAAAAACAGAGAAATAATGTGCTCAGAAAACTAGATATTAATCCCGTAAATTTGGGTCTGATTTTGGGGGTGCAACCCGTCACCTTGGGTAAGAAAGTCTTGAAGCTGAGCAGTAAATGATAGAACGAGGTTCGGAGATAGGTTGTGAGGGCAATAAACATGCATCAACATACACGTATCAAGGTCTAACCGCGGTCACACGGCCCCTGGAAAAGCGGCCATCCTCAAGACTTATCCTCGACGATGAACATTTTCAGACTTCTCGGTGAGCTGCCCTTTTCTCATTCATACAACAGTCTTTGACCATCTCCCCAAGGTGACCTCTCTCACCTCTCCTCTATATTTATCCTCCTCCATAAAATACAGACGTCTCGCTCCTGCCGAGGTTCCTCTCCTTACTTTGTCTGCCCTCGCGTGCTCAACCTTCTTCTCTCATAGGCATTTCCTTCAAGACACAAGCGCTTTATGTCACCGTTTTCATCACGCGTTACCTTGATCTATTCCACACATGGGTCTCCTTCTACAACTTTGTCATGAAACTCATCTTCATAGGTAGCAGCGTCTACATCCTCTACCTTATGAAGATCCGCTACCGGTATGTTCCCTCTCTTGCATTATCTTTGATTCAACGATGACTCAAAATACGTTGTGCGACACGCACAGACCGACACATGACCCCTCCATCGATACCTTCCGCGTCGAGTTCCTCATCGCCCCCGCATTCTTCCTCGGTCTCCTCTTCAACTACTCTTACTCCATCACAGAGGTCTTTTGGTCCTTCTCCATCTTCCTCGAGTCCATCGCCATCCTCCCCCAACTCTTCATCCTCCAGCGCACGGGCGAAGCAGAGACCATCACTACGCACTACATTGCTGCGCTGGGCGCTTACCGTGGACTTTACATTCCCAACTGGATATACCGGTGCGTATTCTTTTGCCCTGGCCTATCGCCCTATCTGCTTTGAGTTGACTCGCCTCTGTACGAACGCTAGATACTTCGCCGAAGA
Organism: Lactifluus volemus; assembly: GCA_022376515.1. Classification (NCBI taxonomy): domain Eukaryota; kingdom Fungi; phylum Basidiomycota; class Agaricomycetes; order Russulales; family Russulaceae; genus Lactifluus; species Lactifluus volemus. The sequence goes on from WTXI01000011.1 coordinate 900,354, forward strand.
TCTCATCGACCCAATCTCGATCACAGCAGGTCTGGTGCAAACGGGGCTATATCTCGACTTCTTTTATGTATACTTCACCAAGTACGTGGTTCATCTCATACATATCTTGTGTCCTTCCCCGTGTTCTGCCACGAACCTGACTCCACGCTTACGTGCATTCCTTCGCAGGGTTCTCCAGGGCCAGAAGTTCGAGTTGCCAGCATGACATCATGTATCGAAAGTTATCGACGTATTTTATCCCGCGTAGCGCCGGTCTACCCCTGTGTGCTGCGAGAAAAGTCGCATTAGAATCCCCCTTGTTCGTGGTAATACACACATTCGTACACACGCGCCCAGATTCCTTGGGAACGTCAATCATACGGAGAAAAGGTGCGAAGCAGGTCTCTGCTGTGACTGCTATAACAAGGGCGCGAGACGTATCCCCGCACTCGAGCTATACACAACTATACTGAACATATCATCCGCGCCCGGCATACCATCTACCCCTAAGCCTATAATGTACTGTCCCGCGCGCAGTGCGACTTGCGGAGTTACTGCGCCGGAACGTGCGTCTGTGAATGCCCCGGACGATGTGAGTGGTGGCCTGCCTATTCCGGCAAAAAGCTCCATCCGCACGAATGCGGGCGCATGAGGCTGCAGACGTATTCTGTGAGCGATTCCCAGATGGGCCATGAGCCATACGATAAGCGACAGCTGAGGTCGAGAACATACTTGACATTCGCAGGCGTGGGTAACTCGAGGGTATACTTGGGACGTGCACTACTTCCCCTAAGCGTAAAAATTAGTAAACGATATCCAAAAGTTCCGTTGGTTACGGAAAGTATGTGGAAAGCCGTGCACACCATTTCCCATGCAGGGTTTTGTTGAACATCCCAGCGCCCTCTTGTGGGATAGAATCCACTTCAACTCGGCGCGAGCTGCACACCAACAGCGAAAATGCACCTTGGTGGGTGGGCGAGAAGGCAGATACGGTAAGTGTGAAGTCGCCCTCTGGAGGGTATCGTGTGAGTTAATGGAAGGGAAGATCCGGCAAGACGGCGCCGACATACCGGGAAGCTCTGTGGAAAAGTGTGCGAAACCATACTTGTAGGCACCTGAAGTCGCCACGATGTCACTCTGCACGACGCTGCCCGTTTCAAGATACATCAGAAACTCGGATTTGGGCCATATGAATGAAGAACAATCCGCACTCAAAGACGCGCTCGCCGCGGCCCCAAGTAATCATTGCATTGACGGGCAAGTCTCGCGGCGCATGCAGCAAGACCTCGACGCGTGTTCTCGCCGGAGGCCCGGATTGCGTTGTTGTGGGCACACGTAGGCGGTATTGCGGATTTACCATGTATGTGGCCAAGGTGTAATTTCCGCCAGACGTCTTGGCTGTCAAGGCGCCAGTTATCTTGAGATCAAATGGAAGTGTGCGAATCGTCTCGTCCCAACGCATCGTACGCCCCGAGTACGCAGTCACAGTGAAGCCAATGTCGTCAAAGGGGCCATCGTAAGAAAGGCTCATGGTGATTGTGCCAGAAGTATCGCGGGAGGGAACGTTCACCCGCACCTACGATGTGTTAATAAGGGTCGGCGATGGTGGCAAGGTCCTTACCAAGACATGTGGGTGGTCGGTGTAGACACCCTCGGTCTTGGCGGTATTTGCAAAGTTCCTTGGGGCGTCGAGGTGACCATAGTCGTAATCTGCATGGAGTGAGATGAACTCGGAGGATCGGCGAGTATCTGTTCGATGCCGCGTCAGGTGTATCCAAACATCTTCCGCTGGGCTTTGTTTGTCGTTTGGGTGCTCGAGCAGGAGCCGAAGTGTCTGGTGAACAGCTGCGAAAAATGTGAGAATAGCTTACATAGGTTCACTGGCATGGACAACACACATTCGTCTCTTCCCGCCTGCGATAGATGAGTGACTCTCCAAATACTGAATGACACAGAGTTGGGAACGCAGACGATTGAAATGTAGGCAGGGCTCACCCGTGGTGGAGCAGCTGGTTTCCGAACATCGCCGGATTCCAATTGATGCATATACTCCCAAATAGAGCGCAGACATCGTCCCACGCTATATCGATGAACCCTAAGTGAAGATGAGCCTTATCATGTACAAAGAATCAGAATGTTCCTACGCTTCTGATTGTCGCCTTCGTTGTCTAGTGATAAATCTTCGAGGAGGGAATCGACTTGGTCATCAGCCTCATCCCTCGGGAGCCACGAGTCCAGGATTGTCAGCCACCTCGATCCATTTTCAGTCTCTTTGATATCTTTTGATTCGGGAGTCAGAAGGTGTCAGCGCCTGACACAAATCAATTGACCTATCACAGCGTAGCAGTGTGCAGGAAGGAGCTTCACATGCCCCAGTCGGCGATAGTCGGTTATCCGTCCCCACAGTTAAGACGCACTGTCCTATGAACAACTGGCTATAAATAACAAAGTAGATATGTACGCAATATGCGCACCATCACCGAAATTGCGGACGAGCCGTGACCAAGTCTGTTCCCGCTGGAATGAAGGGCTGTAGAGATGAAGTACTCATTTACGAGATGTGAAGTGGACGTTACCTCTTGACTTCAAGGTAGTCTGGTATCCACCCGGTCAGCGCACTGGGTCAATCAGATACTTGGATATAACATGAGGAAAGGGTAAAGCTCGCACTGTACATCCGTACTCGAGTCTCTAAGGCACTCCATCAGTCATGGCCACGAAGTTCGGACGAGTAAACTGACGCACGAGCCAGGGAAATCGTACCCTCCCATGAGTTTCAAATACTGTGGGAGAATGAATGGGCCACGCCGATGCCGAAACCACCCCATACGTACCGCTTTCTCGACCAGGGAAGGCCAGATGTCCATTCTCCCCTTGCTTGTCAAGCACATACGACATCCATCAGGACGAAATGGGAGGCGGTCGTCTATCACTGCATACACGTGGATCACGATAAGCCATGGAAGTTCACATCAGGGGGGGGAAATGAACCGTAAATGTACTAACCAACCTAGCGATCGACGAGGGACGAATGTGAGAATTGGGTATTACATTTTCAGAGTGATATGTGCGCTTAACTCGTCGGTGTGCTCCGTTGAAGAGGACCTTGAGTTCATATCCGCCTGTCGAAGATAGTCGAGGCCTTCCGTCTAGCCCTCGGGGATAGAGGGAGGGCAAAGCCGCCTGTATTGAGAACTCTGATGTGAAAACCCGACAGGTAATGTGGGTGTGGGTCAGCGGACCTGAGAGTCATGTGTCCGACTATGCAGCAGACAGATGATGATCGAAGCACATAGGGAACAATCGGCTACGACCCGTTGCACGATGTCTTGTAGACAAAGTTCCGATGAGAAAATCTTGGTCTTGGCATTCGCGAATACTTCGCTTGGCCGGCGCCAAACGACCCCTGCTTCCTTCTGTTCAGGTGACAACTCGGGAAATCCATCGGGATCGCTAAATCAACCAGATGAGCCCCTTCGAACCGGAGCGAGATAGATGGTAAAAGCGTACCTGAACAACGTCCCCGTTATCGTTCCCTCTGAAGACGTGCTGGTCCACAGAGGCACCGCGAGGCGATTGACGATCGACCCCTTTCGCAACACAAGTTGTTGTTCCTCTGTGTGGCGTGTCGCGGTATCGGTGACCGCCTAACTTGGAATAAAAACACGACGCAACGACGAACCGAGCGCAAATGGGTCACGCAAGACTGGTGCTAGATCTTGTTTGGCTGCTTTGATACGCTCCGCACGTTCCACGGCGCGGTCAGCATCTTTACAGGCTTGCTCCCGAATTTGAGGGTGTGTTGAGGCACGGCTGAGGTTCAAGAATGCGGTGCCTGCTTGGTGGTATAAGTTGAAAGCAGTATCGAGATCTTTTGCGAGTTCAGCCTTTGTTGCACGTTCGTAGAGTTTCTGAATGGTACGACTGTGCAAGCTGGAGATGATGGGCAGGAGGACAAGGGCGTACCTCGGGTTCGGATATTAGAGACTTTGATTTCATACTTTGCTGCACGCGATCTGCCGTGGGGTTTGTCTTGGCAAGGGCGATGAGGTGAGATGATGGGTAGGTTTTACTGTAAAATAAGATTCTTGGCAAAATACGCCTCGTGCGAAATTGGTAGAGTATTTGCGCTCCTGACTTTACCCGCATTGCGCGCTTACTAGGACTGATGGGGCCGATGTAAGTATGTATGTATGTATGTATCTACTTCGCAAACAAATGGATGCGTGGGAGGGGAAAGCGGAGAAAATTGTACCTAATGCTATAACTACTGAGTGCAGAAATTGTAACTACTTGTAACTATTGACCAAATGTGGCCCCCTAACGTGAGTGTACGTACATATGTAAAACAAAAATCGGAGTTGTATGTAACTACTAGTAAAACGAACAAGGAGCTTGTAGTACAACGAAGTGATAATCCAAGACGTGGCATAGAAACAGTCGAGACTTAAGGTACATAGCACGAGACGCATTCAATCTGTGAAGGGGTATAGATGTAAGGCCGAGTCGAAGTGGTCAGACACCGTAACGCTGGGCTAGGCGTTCCTGAATAACCGGAGGGAACGCTTGGACCTGGGCAGCCCAACCTTGCGGATCGTGGGTCTTGAAACCCGACAACAGCGCTTGGAACATCGAGTTAAGCTCCTCGGACGGTTGGTTCCACCGGACGATAGCATTGCAGAACCACATCAAACTCTAAACCATGGTCAATGACAAGTCATAAGGGTCCTTCGCATCCCACGTACTTTGGCAATTCCCATAGGATTCACCTGGACGAGAGTACACAGCCCACGGAAGGCCGAATCCTTTTCCTCGTTATCGCGAATTTCAAACAGCGCTTGGCACCAAGCCTGAGCAAAGTCTGGTAGGACAGGCGCGACCATTCGTGGGTGCATGAGTCCGATACGTCCTATAGACACCGCAGCGTTCTCGTGCAAGCTGCGAGGTGCCTTCGGGTGTAACAGGAGGGGCACAAGACGTGAGATCAGCGGCTCCACCCATTGTGTAAATTCGGGTTCATCTACGAAGAGAGTGAGTTAGGCGTAGTCGTCGCGCTTCGAGGAGGACATACCGCGACCGTAGCGTAGAGCCACCTCGCCAACGGACCATGCCGCATTATTACACGCAGAGATGAACTCGACCTTCGGTTCAGGATCGAGCTGAAGAATGAGCTCCTGCATGACCTGTGGCATGTGTTGCCGCAGAAGTGGGAAGCACGCCATGGCGAGATCACCAACGAGGGCGTAGGCAGATTGCCGCACTGGTGCTTGCGGGTGCTTCAGACAGAGAACAAGCAACTGGAAGAACGCTGGCTGGCTATTTTCAATAAAAGGTTTGAGTGCCATTCCAAGACCTTGGGTCAAACCAGACAACAAATCAAGGGCGACGACCAAAAATGTCTTGTCTGGCTCGTCAAGCTCAGGATTCTGCTGCCATGTCTGGTATTGCACGATGGACGTTCGCGCGATGTTGACGCAGCGTTCGAAAACTGGCCCCGAGTACGGAAGGAAGGCAGAACCCATGGCAATGGTCACGGATGCCAAACACTAAAGATGAATCGAATGAGCAATGTTGGCTGGATTTAAACGCGTCTGCAGCACCTCCAAAAGTGGATGAGATCCTCATCATCGTCTTTGAGCTTTGACCACTTCTTGGTTAGCGGTGGCATCAATATCTCCACGAACATGGGATTTTGCAAGGCGGGTCCCACCGCGTCCGCCAGGGTGCCGACAGCGTCATAGAGAATGAGCATATTTTTGTGCTGATACTTCTCAAATGCGAAAACGAGGTTACGCAAGACGGGCTCCAGGTATGGCGCGAGCTCAGCCCCGGCATCTTCCTCGAGAGTGGCGAAAGCGCTACATCCCGCTTCCTGAACACGTTTGTTGTTGTCCAGAACCATACGAAGAAGCTGGAGTGACAGATTAGTAAACATTTCACAGAAGCACAGAAGGACGTCGGATAAAGATATACGTACGCCCTCCATAGTGGGAATAAAGAACTGAGTCTTGTGGTCCTCAGTAGTCCCTGCGGTGCACCAGCTAGCATATCGTCCTAATGTCCAGCAAGTGATTGACCTGACGAGGGGCTATGCCGGAGAGTAGAGTAAGGATATCCGTTTTTATCGGAGCAATCGGGACAAACCTTGGGATCGTTCAATGACTGAATTAAGTATGGTATTAGCATTGGCAGGTGTGGCTCGACAGCTTCGATGCAACCTGAAAAGAAGCATTCATATATCAGAAAGTGTGCGAATGTAGGGGTTGGGTCACGTGTACCTTCAGCCATCGCGCCAAGTGCGAGGATAGCGCTCTCGCGTTGAAGCCAATCATTATTCCAGAGCTTGTTTTTGAGGGGTTCGAGCATGACATTCAGAAGATCCGTCGAAAATCGAACAGCAAGCACATCAAGCGCCGCCGCGGCGCATTTACGGAGGTTCCACTCAGTAGACATCTCGTCAGCAAAGTCATCATCGTCCATCTCATCTTCGAAATCGTCGTCATCGCCGTCAAGCTGCTCTTCGCCGTATGCGCCCACTTTCTTCGGAGCATCGGCAGCAGCCGAGTTGTCGCCTTCGCGGTCGAAGCCATGAGATTTGCCCCCGTAGTGACGAGGCTTGATGTCACTCTCCTTGTCGGGCACCGCCGCATCATCCTCCTCGTCACCCTCTAGCCAAAGCAAGTCATCATCGCTGTAAATCATGCAGTCGAGGAGGACTGGGGCCACGCGAGGGAGTAATGGGTGTAGATACTGGGCCAGTTCGGGATCCTCTGCGAAGGTCAACCAGAACTCACATGCCTCCAGCGCAACGACTTCGTTTTTATCCTTGGTCGAGAAAAGCATGTACTCCGCAACGTTGCTGAGTTCTGGCAAGAGTTTATCGGGGCGGGACGCGAGTAGGAGAACAAGGGCTTGGCAAACATGACGGCGAACTTGGGGCTCTTCATCCGAGGCTCGCTTAAAAAGACACGCGATGAACGTATCGATGTGGGCATAGAGGGCGTTTGCGTTGATGGGGACAAAGTAGGATAGGCATGCCACGGCATGCGAACGAATTTTGGCATTGGGATGCTCAGTGAGCACGATAAATTTCGGAACCATAAAGTTGAGGGGAAAAGTCCCATTGATTTCGACATCGAGCTTTCGGGGATAATCTTCACATGCTTTTTCCAGTACATTGAAAGCAGCCTATGAGATTCAGAAGGAAAAGTTCAGCAATCTTGAGCTCAAAGACGCGAATGGCAAGTAACAATAAAAAACAAAACAAAAAGGGCAACAAGTTGTGTACGGCGGGTTGACAAAAAGCGAGCGGCTGTGGTGGAGCACATGCAAATACGCTCATGTCACGCATGAAGGGAAAGAGGGAGCCAGTAAGCGGCGTCGATCGAACAGACTGCTTGTCTTTTTCACCATTTGATGGTGAAATTTGACTTATCGTCTCCGAGGTTCTATAACGGCATCCCTTCAAGAGGAGCCTCGGTCTCCAAGCTGCGGGGGGGAATATCCGGGGCCTTGAGATATTCGGGAGAATGGATTTCCTGCCCAAGTTATGGGAGACAATAATGCGGCCATCGGCAAGATGCATACAGCGAGTGCAGCCAGCGCTCAGCAGCACGGCGAGGGAAAAAGGCAAAAGAGAAAGAATTGAGGGCGGACAAGGACGTACCTCTTGGTGGACTGTATCTTGGTCATCCAATTGATTGACCAGCAACATGAGACATTCGGGCCAATTTTTCGGCTCCAAGATGCCAAGGAACGCAACAATGTCTTGGGCAGCGGCGTTACGAATCATGTCGCTAGGGTCTCTAAATGCGTGCAAAATAGCAGCTTTAACAAACGAGATGACCTCCTGGGAAGCACGAAGGACAAGACGAGCATTATTCTTGAGGAGGTAGCCGGCGATGGTCCTGATACGATCTTCTTGTTGGGTGAGGGCGGAAAGGATGTATGCGAGATAGGCGATATAGTCGGGCGCGCGGGTAAAGCTGTTGAGTTTCTGTTATAACCGAACAAGGGGAACGAAATAAATCATTTGCGGATGATGAATGAAGGAAATGAACGATGAACTCACGTGGGTTATGCTGCGCTGGACGGCTTGATTCGTAGAGCTGGTAGATTCAAAGATGGTTGTCAAAATTTCATCGAGGTCGCGCTGTTGTGGTGACCAAACGTTCATGATGTGGTAGAGAGTGCGTTCGAAATGGGACGCGCTAGGTTGCGGCTGCCGGCTGAGAGGGACTCTCCTCCCCTTTGAATTCTCTCTTCTTCAATAAAGTACACCAACACGCGTTACTCATCACACTGTCACATTATCGTCACATTATCGTCACATCACCTAATTAGAAGCCTTATTTTTTTTTTTTTTAATTACATACAGTACATCGGAGATGAGCGCTTCTCATTCTCCATTCAATCGCATAATATAGTTACCCTCGTCCCCTCCTCTCCCAAGGGTATGCCCAGACAAACACCCGAACGTTATGATTATGATCCCTTATCACACTAGATATTCTAGAAACTCTGTTCGACCCCTTGCCCGGTGATTCTTTCCCGGTTTGTTGGCCCCAGATCTATATCCAATCTCAGAAATGAGACCGTGCCTGCCTCTAACTCCTCATCCCGGCTGAGCCCGTCCCTCTAATTATCTCTTTCACATCGGCGGTCCACAGCCTCATCTTTTGCGGTCAGCCTACATCTGATTATTGTAACCCACGCTTAATATGCACCGCTATCATCAACGTTGCCATATGAAACCCCGATCGTGGTTGATCACAGAGAAATCCCAACCCCTGGGCAAGTACAGGGTGATTGAATGTTCTCTCTAGCCCGTCACAACTAACCCTTGATTCCGTATGACACAGCCCAGTCAGCTACCAGTCTCCTGTCGCAATGTCATTCATTTCGGTGTTAGCCAGCTTTGGCCGTAGAACCACAAACGTTCCGTTTCTACCGGCACAGCGTGGCCATGATCTCGAGGTATACTCGTGATCCCCGCCTCTCCTTACTGTTGCCACGTAGTTGGCCGTCCAATGTGGCCGTCCAGTTGAGCCCACGGCGTGGCTATCTACCATCGCCCTGAGAACGATAGAATGCCTTGCTTGCCGGACCTATTGAAATTGCAAGTCCGTTTGTGACATCAGCGAGGGTAATGTGTACCTATATCAAATGACAGATGAGCTACGGCATAAACATCTCCCGGGACCACCTGCCATTCATTCTTCGGAGGGAGGGCAAACAAATCTTAATTAATAACTATTTCCATATCAAGGGGGTGTGTCATTATCCTTCAGCCCTAATCACATTGCGAAGGTATGGATTCTAGGTGGATAATAAGATATCATAACATCGAGACACAACGCAACGTCTTGACAAAAAAACGGTCGTGTGCCTACGGCTAGCCTTTTGTATCAACCTGCGAGTGGTGTGACTGCACCCGACCCGGGTTGAGACACTGAGGATGAACCTGGGCTTGGAATTTCGCTTGTCGGATTGAGCATGTACGCTCTAAGGAATGTCCGCCAGGATGCCTTGGACGGAACGAAATGTCCTTCAGAAGAGGCAGGGATGAGAAGCGAGTTTCCAGCCCAGTTTCAACGTACCTCCGTCATGCTCCTCGACCCGTTTACCGAGAGAATCATTGATTAGGACCCGCGAGCGCTCCTCCACTACAAGAATGTCATTCCTCCCCAAAATGTGTAACGTAGGGGTCGTGTATCCTTCCGAGAAAATTGCAGCCGAGAGTGGCCCAGCCACCTTGAATCCAGACGCAGCGACGCAGAATTTCCTGTAGTTCGACGCCATATCAGTGATAAGACGAAAAATAGTGAATCTCGACATACAGCGGTGGGTGTGGAGGTTCCCCATCGACAAGGAATGGTGGGTGAAGATGCGGCCGCTCAAGCTATGGACAACGCCATCCAGCTATCAACCACCGGGACACTTCTAGCAGGGTAGGAATCCGTACAAGAGCCGCTAAGAGAGCCGCCATGGCTGCACCTTGGCTACCGATTGATCCCCCAAAAGTGCATGAAAGAACCGGAATCAGACTGTGCGACCACCACGCTAGAGAATGGGTCTTCTCACCTGAAACCGAAGACGCCCTACAAAGCACAGGTTAATCATAAGTCGCCGCGAAGGATCGTCCACAAATTGATAAACTTCGGTGACACACCTCGAAGCGTTGAGCTCTCAGAATATCCCGGAGATGCGCGAGGCTATCTTCGAGTCCGTCGGTGCGCGTGCGCGTCGGGTCGGTAAGCCACCAGCCGCGCGGCTGGAGCGCAGGGTCTTCAGACGTTGCGGAGGCTTCATGGGCACCGAATGCATCCGAGGTGGTGCTGAGCCCGGTCAGGTCCACGGGTTGTAACACGTGAGGTGCGTCGACAAACACTACGTCGATTCCAAGAGAAGACGTCAGAATCTTGTCGATTGCCACAACAGAGGTGAGGCACACCGAGTTCGATGTCATTGCCCAAACTCTTTCGAAGTGCAGCAACCTAAGAAAACTCAGATCAGCTGATGGGTGGCTATGTAAAACGCACGCGTTTGTTGAAGATGGTTGCGTTTTGACTATACCTGTGAAGAAACGTCCGTCATCACCGGGTTTGACAAGCAGGAGCTGTGCGAGTCACTCGATGTGTGACGTACCCATGTAGCATGAGAACCTTTGGTGGGGGAAAGCTCGAGTCGGACATCGTGATGATCTCAAGCAGAAAGGTGGGGTCAGTTTAAACCTACCCCAACCCCAACGTGTGTGAATGCCGCTGACTCTTATTCGGCAACCCGACTGGTATACTAGTAAGGTACAGTACAGTATTCAAAAAGGAGTACAATATATTATTCGCTGTACCGATTGTCCTCGTCTGAAACTTCTTTGACACGTTCGATGAGTCGCCGGACGCGCTCATAAACCGCAAAAACAACAGCCTGTCCAGGAGCGACGCGCAGAACACGCGGCGTGATCCCCTTGTAGAAAGAATGTATACCTTCACGTCGCCACATGTCTGACGCAATTGAAGCTATCCGCGCGATCGCTGACGTATCGGCAGGGAACGTTGCCTTCTGTAAACCTGCGCGTCATTGCGGAGGTAAGTGGGTAAGCAGCGGAAACCAATCAGCGCGAAAGATAACGAACGGGTCTTGATAGTGTCTATTGGTGCATTAGAAAATGGTCCCATAGCACCGGATATGAGGCCAATAATCATGTGCTGATAGGTCGGAAGGTCTGACAGCTCTGGCTGTTGTCGATGTGCAAATTTCTTCAGCTCTTGATAAGCGGTGAAATTTGCGCCTGCACCGGTGGTCAATTTGCGTCATATATACGTATACAGCCGACACACCTTGATTAGTCGCTTGCCGAAGCGCGGTGAGCGTCACGCCTCGATAGAGCACCGAGAACCCCTCCTCGCGAACAAGTTTATACACGGCGTGACCTGCATTACGATATTGTGGCGTCTCCAGAGGGTCGGCTAGCGAGTGCATCTGTGCCTGCAGGCGGATCTTGACAACCTCCATGGGATTCACTACCAGGACCGCTTCCGTAGTGCCAGCACCAAGGCCAGCTGAGAAAAAAAAAAGGCAGGTAAACCTTCTGGCAGTCGCACAGGATAGAACGCACCCAGGAAAATGCTACCAACGGGAGTTTTGCCTGTCTCGGGATCTGCAAGCCACCCCTTGTACGTCTCAAAACTCGCAAATCGGATCGCCATCTTCGGAACAATGCCGGAGAGCACAGCGCCAAGGCCCTTGTATAGTGCGAGTGGTGTCTCGCGCCGCACGATCATGGCGCCGGTGGCAATGAAGCCACGAGGTTTCGTCTATTCACAGAGGGAATACCGATGGTATACGCTAACTAATACGTACCACGAAAAACCGAGCACTAACACGTACCCCTGGAGTGCGCCCGGATTTGGACAGCTGCATCCGCACTTTGATAGTGTCGAGCGGCTGGCAGCATAGCTATGGCAAGGTGAATGATTGGAAGGCAGTTTCTAAATGTGCAGAGATGACGCACCGCTTCCATTGCTCCAGCTATACCCCCAGCCGTGATATGGGTACCAAAACCAACAGGTTTCCTGTCGCTGGATGCCCTCGACATGATCGGAAAAGATAGAGAAGGTAAACCAAGATGACCAGAGAAAACTCGATCCTGGCCCGGCCTCAGGCTCAGGCCGTGAGCCGGCCACATTCGCGTGATTACAGGGGCCTTCAGCTCCACGGGAAACGCTAGGAGCTGTAATCACGCGTCGTCGGCGACCTTGCTTGCAGATAGAGGACAAATCGAATAAATTTTACAAGAGGAAGTGTAGAAACATAAATACATGTTATCGTACAGATCACACTATCCCTGGCCCGTATGAGTTATCCCATTGGTTTTTTTTCTTGGGGAATGTAGTCGTGGTGAAATCGACAGTCGCGGTTACGACCGTGCTCGATTGAAATTATGTCGGAAACTCCTAAAAGAACGGTTCGGAAGACCAGAACAAGGAGGATAAATCACGTGTGTTGGAATAGGGTTTGGGACGGTCGAATATCGAGACTTGCAAGCAAGGTAACAAGGTAATTGTAGTGAAAATGCTAATAAAAACTCCCACCCGCGCGAGATCCGACTCCTCATATGCCTAGGAGCCCCGCGAGGAGAACCTACCGCTCAAATCCACGACATCCCTGCATTGCACCAGGAACCCTGTCTCCCCCTCACGCCTACCGATTTGGAAATGAAATTCCGAGATTTGGGGGTGAACTCACACCTCGGGCACGCCAGGGGGATGACCACCGGATGGGTCTCACAGCTCCGAGTCGACTTTTCAGAATCAATACAAGTATTCTCTTTCTTGCCGCCGTGGCTACATCACTAATCACAGCAGGACGATGATACCTCTCCGTACTTTGCCTCCTCCAATGGGAAGGAGCTGTGCGCCACGGAATGGCTAAAAACTAGGGCAACAGTCACCATGCTTGACTCAGCTGGACCGCTGCGGCGCTGCCTGACAAACTCTCCTGTCAATCTCCTAACGTGCCTTGTGTCTTGGTTTCCCCTATCTTTGTCTGCATATGCTTCCCTCCCTTTATGGCAATCTCATGTGTGCCAATCAGTGCTGAAACCCCTAATTTTCTACCCCTATTTTCCTCTTTGAGGAAAATATAATCTGCATAATAGAGATATGTGACATGGGATAGTCACATGATGGATGCAGCTGTGATCATGTGCCAGGAATGTTTATTACTAATAATGACTTTCTTTTTAGTTGTTCTGCTCCCTGTCTGTACTAGCTGATGAGGCTGTGTGAGGAGAGCTACTGCTTAATACTGTGACCATAATGTATGGTACATAGAGAAGAGATTGTATGATTTTATGATATTAGGGTAAGAAGAGAGAGCTTCTTAAAGAGCACCTCCTAAGCTACATTTGGGAAAGTACCCCAAAAAATTTCAGGTCTTGTGACCCTGACATGTCATTTGATAAGCTTTAAATGCCGCTCGGGACTTCGATTGGAGGATACCTAGGTGGCCTCCTCATGGCCAAGGCATTTAAGAAACCACATCCATTGGCGGATGTCCCCTCATACCCATTACCACTCACCTGGGGTGGCAATGAGTCCTCCATTGAGTTCATCCCAAGTTGCTGCCAGTGAAGCACTCACTGGCAAATTATGTGGCTATAACAAGTCATCTTCCCACACCACTACAAAGCCAACAAGGTTGTCTCTCCATGGTCGTTTGGTTCTATCACGTAAGTCCACACATAAATTCCGTCGTCTAAATGTGTGTTCTTAACGTTGACATCGACTTTAAACATCAGATTGTTTTGATAGTGGTTGCCACTTTCCGAGTCGGGACGAAAAAGACGCAATCTTGCGTGAAGTTCAGAAGACGGACCCGGGGTATTCCTTAGCGAGGCTCAACGTGTGGTTCACCAATCGACGGAGGGAGCAACGAAAAGGACACAAAGAAACAATTGAAGATGCCCTACATACATTGCTGGATCCAACAACTAGCTTGGCTCAAGAAAGTATGCCATTTATGTGTTTCGATGGCATACACTAATCATTATTATACTCTTAGTGTGGCCATCACTTTCAGCAGATACCCTCGCTCGTCTTCATAACATGCTACTTGAACAACCACACTTGACAATACAGCATGTAGAACTGTTAGCCAACCACTTCGGTGTTGATAACAAACACACGGAGAACTTCATCGAATGGCGCAGTGCTTGTTTGCAAGGCTGTGATGTTGGACAAGAACGACGCAGACCTTTGCCACCGAGTGCTAGCGGCAATGACGTATCCGCCGTGGATGAAGCAGATGTCCACCGGCGATCTCATTTACCCACTCCCGCGTGCTCAACATCGCCGGAACCAGTGCATTCCAAGTCGCCGCCCCTCGTTGCACACAAATATTATCGACATCATCCCCTCTCGGTTGATACGAATCATGTTGCTTCCGGCGGGCAGGGAGTCAATTTCCCTCCAAGCCCAGCGTCTACAATTTCCCTCACTTCCCGTCTTGCGCGTTGCAAGGCTCGTCAAACATGTCACCGACCCACGCAAATCTACGTGGACGACATTCACCCGAATCACTCCGGGTCAAACACCTGCCAGCGTCATCTCTACACGAACGGCTGTTCTCTGTGAAGCTCAGCCAGCTCTCGTCCACCCCGCCATCCGACCCTTCGGAGGTGCTCACCGAACCTAGCCTATCCAGGCTTGGTAAACGAAAACAAATTGGGAGTGGCGCATCCATAGCACCTCTCAGCGGACATTTGCCATCATCATCGCCATCTATCCGGCCCCTCGTACGCTGCGTGAGTTCGAAGAGGCATACGCACCCACGCACGCGAGAATCGAACGATTTCTGCATAATGTCGAGCGTGGAAAATTTGTACATATTGGGCTCACTCCCGATATGTTAAAGAAGACAGAGATCTAGGGAGACTGCCGGAAAAAATCCTAGCGGTCTGCGTAGATCTCTCTTCGCATGCTTCGGTTACAAGCCTCGTGCTGGGGGGGGGGGTCCCTATCTTCCATAATTGCATGGTTGCAATACAGCCCAAAAAGTGCCTGGTGTTTTCTCTAAACATAGCTTGCTGGCTTCCAAAAGGGATCAGCAGGGCAAGGATTGTTTGATCCCTGTAACCAGCACTGGCAAGGGACCCACGAACCCTAGCTGAACCTAAAACCTCCCATAATCTCCACTAATAAGCCTATCAATGTGCTCCGTTTGGTGTAATAATCGATATCACTGATACCTGTTCTGTAGATAATGCAGCACACCATAATTACCTATACTGGTCATATCCATTACTCCATTCAGTTCCAGAGATATATTGATGTTATCAATTGAGTAAAATCTAGTGAATGATGAGATTCAAAAGGGAAGCCAGAGGAATAGATCGGCCAACTTACTCAATGCATCCTCGGTTGACCATCGATGTCAACCTCGAGAGGAAACTCGGGAACTTCTAGTTCACCTTGTTTTAAGGGACAACGAGTGCATCATGAAGTGAATGAGCAGGGATTGTATAAGATTATTGCGCAAATGGTAGATGAAGGCAAAGCAGAAGCGTCATTATACAAGAAAGTACGGAAAAAATAAAAAGGGAAAATGCGTGCTACAAGCGCCAATCTCGGAAGAAATCAAGATCAAAGCGCACAAATGCAAGCATATAGTCGACAACGGTTCCACCTTCTTCGTCCGCTTCGTCGCCCACACCTTCCTCCCCAAAATCTTCCTCTCCTGGTTCTGGTTCTTCGGGCTCGGCGTCGTCGGGAGGGGCCGAGGGCGAGCCGATTTGGGTGTTCACCGTCGCTCTTTCACGGAGACCGGCTCCGGCATCTTCCCCAAAGTCCGCTGCATCGGCACCCTCAAGCTCGCCTGCTTCTTGGGCGGCGATACGCGCTGCTCGGGCGTCTTCATGATCTGCAAAATCCTCAAGTACACGCGTGATTGTGTCACCGCCCGTGCCACGAAACAGCGAGCGCCAATCAAATTCACCCTTCTGGATGACTAGATCGTCCAGGGAGCGCTTCTGGTTTGCTTTGCGTAGCATCGCTTCTTCTACCGTGTGCTGTGAGATAAAGCGATAGATATGCACATCACGAATCTGTCCGATACGGTGTGCCCTGTTGTATTGTCAACACTGAGTTGCAGGGCAAGAAAGTAAAGAAGCCTCACCTATCTTCGCACTGCCGGTCCATTTGAGGGTTGAAATCGCTATCATAAAAAATGACCGTGTCGGCGCCCGTCAAGCTACGAATACGTCAGCGTTACTGGGTCTAGTCTAATCTTCGGAACATGCTCACTTGATGCCAACGCCACCGGAACGAGACGAGGAAATGAAGCAGAAGACACGCGCATCTGCATTGAAGCGCTCCGTGATGTACTGGCGATCTTCAATCCGTGTCGCCCCATCAAGGCGGAGATATAGATAGCCATGAAAGTTCAAAAACTGTTCAAGAATGTCCAATATCCGCGTCATCTGCGTGAAAATCAGAACACGATGACCGCCGGCTTTGCGCTCCCGAAGGAGTCGGGCGAGTTCCTGGAGTTTGCCGCAGTCATATTGCAGCAAAGAAAGGTCTGGGAAGGCAATCTGCAGCTTCACACTTGGCATGTGAAGAGCCATGTCGAATGTCACGTCGGAAGAGAGCGCCATGATGGGCTCTTCTACCCCAGCCAGAACGCGCCGAGGCAGATCGTGTGCAACAACAGGACGTGTGATACAGGCGAAGGTGTTGACTAGAGGTGTTATATCCTCTGCGCGTGCTTCCCATGACTTGATGGTCGTGCGAATAGCAAAGACAGTGTCCAGATGGGACGTAGAGGGATCATGGACAGAAGACGGCAACAACGGGCGGCTGCATTGCTTGACCTTAGCAATCAGCTCGCTGCTGTAGACTGGGGAACCGCTACAACGGAGGCGGTTAAGATAGCCGATATGGGTCCAACGTGCGATGGAGGCTGCTTCTTCCTTGTGCGCACGATATTTCTTGTAGCCTTCGATGGTGCGAACATCGTACGGAGGAGGCTCTCCGGGCAGCTCCGAGACGAAGGGAAGCGAAGATGTCCCGTCCAGACGGCGTGTCTCCAGGCTCGCGATCAAGGACGTGTTCTGACAATTCACGAATCGCAGTCCGAGAACATCGAGGTTTAGCTGGTCCTCATCTCGTTCTTGCAAGAGGCGCCGGCGGACGAGCAATTCCTTGATTTCGAAATCAGCGACGGCGGAGCGGTCCATTGCGAAGGATGTCACAATGGGTCGCACTTCGAACAGATCCGGATGATTGCACACTTTGCGAAGTTGCATGAGGATATTAGCGATTTTTTGATACACACCAGACGCCAAATCGGTGCGTGTCTGGGCGCGTGACATGAATTCATCGTAAAGAAATCGTTGACGTTTGGACAGCGGACAAAGAATGAGGTGTTCAAACTTTCTGGGAAGCTCCTTCTCAACGTCGCGCTTGAGACGCCTGAGCAAGTAAGGGCGCAAGACTGTATGAAGTTTAGCAACACGCTTTTGCGTTTCATCGTCCAGGGTAGTCCCCATCTCAATGGCTTGTTCCAGCGGATCTGTCAAATTTCGATTAGAATAGATCTCTGAAGCTCTTGTTCCCACTTACTAGCAAACCACTCTGCGAACTCTCTGCGATCCGCAAAGTCCGTTCCGGACATCAGAAACTTGAGCAATGCCCACAACTCCGTCAAGTTGTTCTGGAGCGGGGTGCCAGTAAGAAGCAATCGGCGGAACGAGCGAAACATCAACAAGATATTCCATCGTTGAGACTTGAAATTCTTGATCATATGCGCCTCATCCAATATCATGTAGTACCACGGTTTTCGCTTGAAGACATGCGCATCCCGGCTGGCAAGAGCGTACGACGTGACGCAGACGTTGAAGTGGAACTTGTCGTACCAACCTTGACGTAACTCCTTCCGTCGCTTGGATGTGCCGTGATAAGCGAGGACCTTGAATCCCGGGAGAAACTTCTTGAATTCCATCTCCCAGTTCATGAGGACACTGGTTGGCACGACGATCAAATGTGGACCCCAGATGCCCCTGTCGCACGCCAGATGGGCCAATAGGGCGATAGTCTGGATGGTTTTCCTGGTAAACAAGTTAATGGGTTTGTCTCACAGGAGAGAAGAAAGGCACACACCCGAGCCCCATCTCATCTGCAAGAATGCAGTTAAGATTCCTGGCGTGGATGCTGGCAAGCCATTCTAGGCCTGCCTGCTGGTACGGCCGTAATATCCCGCGAAGTAGCGCAGGGGGCTTGATCATGGCGTTGGGGTCCCACTCTACAGGCGCCACAGCATAGTGCTTGAGGTATCGTGGGATACGCGTATCTTCCTCAAACTCGTCCCCAGCAGCCGATCCGGCATCGTCTTCTTCCGGAAGGGATCCCATATTGTCGACACCGGGAACGGATTGGCTCGTACCATTGGCAGGTAATTCGGGTTGCTCAGCATCACTATCATACGTGACGGACAGCTGCGGCGTTGAAACAAGCTCCTGCGAATCACCCATAGTGAGATCACCATTTGATGGCAGCTTCTCCAGCGTGAGAGACTTCTCATGAATATGAGGGTCATTCTGAGACGCCAAGGAGTCTGTGGGCATATCAGCCACTCGGGACACTGCCGTTGGCGCCTTGCACACCGGATGGAGACCCTCCTCGACTGAGATGAGGACTTCATTAAATGGAGGCGTCGCAGGAGGCGGAGTTTGAGGTGACGAGTCGTGTGGTGGACTCAAGACTATCGAATGAGGTGCAGGCGCGAGAGAGGGAGGGGACCCTGGTAAAGGGTCGCTCGACGGGGTCGCAATCAACTCCGAGTGAGGAGACGAACCATCGTCGAACACAGCCATGGAAACGTCTTCGATGGCCGGAGTGTCACCCGCTTCTTCGATCATCTCGATATCACCGTTTGCACCAGTCAGAAAAGGATCACCGGGTAGTACGGCCGCCACATCAAGCCCAAGCAATGCAGCGGCAGAAACGTCCTCTTCGTCGTCGTCCTCATCGTCGCTATCCACCTCGGCAGCTGGTAGAGGCATATCTTCGGCCCCATCCGATTGTTCCTCGTCCTTGTCGGCGTTGGAATCATCGCCAGCGGTACTCGCATCGTCGTCCGACGCCACATCATCCTCTGTGTCGGTCACTACCTCCTCCTCTTCGTCGTCCAAGTCACGAAGAGAGGCGGATACGCTGCTGGACCGGCTTCGTGACCGAGTGCCGCGCGACAGGTCGAGGTGCTGCGTTTCCAAGATTTGCCCAGATTGATCCAGTAACGCATCAAGATGTTCGCGGCCCTTGCGCGTCTCTTCCTCTTCGCGCTTGAGCCTTTCCTGCTCCCGTATATGCTGTTGCCGAGAAATCCCGCATAGGGAACGTATTATACACCGTGATATCAAAGGAGAAGATATCACTCACAAATACGGCTTTCTTCCATTCAGCGATGACAAGCTTGATCGTCGTCTTGGCCAGGGCACGCAGCTGTTTCTCCTGCTGCACTCTAACCTTTCCCTCCTTCACGTTTTGCATGTCCCAGAACGCGCGCACCTTCGCTGCGATGGTGGCTGCGATTTCGGGCCCGCTCGTCTCCCGATGGCGGTAGCGTGCACGCACTGCGTCAAGTACGTGGTCCCATGGGTCTGAGCCGGGTATCCGCCGTTCCTTGGGCCGGGTTTGAACCGCGCGGCCTGCATCCTCTGCAGACAAGAGCATGTGGCCTTGTTGCCGCAAGGAATACACGCGTTCGAGGAACGCGGCATCTTTGCGCGCAGCATCCTCTAGGGCGTCTTCGTTTATATCGTCGTTTTCAAGCCGGGTGTACGAAGCGAGGACGGACGTTACGGACTTATTAAAAAGTGGCGGAGTAGGCTTCTGTTGAGGATTAGTGTACACGGGCTCCGGAGCGCGGACGATGAGTTTTATTCTCCTGATTGTCGGTGTTGGCGTAAGTGGAGCCGAAACCTTTGTCTGATCAGCAATGAGCTCAGGAGATACTTTGCTTGTATGTGCCTCGTAAACGCCATTCAGATTAGCCTCTGTGCCAACGATGGAGGGGTTGATTGTAGGGAACGAGAACGTGTAACTTTTGCAGGGGGGTCAGCGTTTCGTGAGTTAGTATGCGTGTCGATGCCTGTTTTCCGCCGTTTACGAGGAGCCGCGAGAGGGACGTCTGAGGTCGGATCGAGACTCTGTCTTCGACGCACTTTTCCCACTGCCAATGGCTCCTTTTCCGTTTCGACAGGTCCAGAAGGGGTTGCAAATGATGGCATTTTAGGAAGAGAGGCACGTGATTTACTCTTACGAGTCACCTTGGAACCTGTAATTGGGACGGATGCAGGTTCGTGCGTTGTAGCGAGACTGATCCCTTCACCGTGAGTTATAGAAGGCGCCTTTCCTTTCGTAGTTTTGGGGGAACGAGATTCGCGATCCTTGCCTTTTCCCTTAGCCGAGAAACCCAAGATGTCCCAGATTGTATCATCGTCATGGGGGGGAGGTGTTCTCACGCGTGAGAATGAGGTGGCAGCAGTAGGACTAGATAGGGTCCCTTTCAATTTTTCAACGCGATCTTGGCGTGCACGCCGTGTAGTTCTTCGTGACGGACCCTCGGACGTGGATGCGCCCCCAATTAGGTCATATTTTGACTTGAACTGCAGATAGAAGTCAATACGAACGTCGCTCGTCCCGGTAGTGTGTGGCAACGCACCTCTTGAAAAACGGCAGAGTTGTCCTTTTTCGCAATCTATCACATGCAACACCCAGAATGGCATTCTTATCAAAAAGGAGAAAGGAAGTGGAGAAAGGAGGTAGGGGAAGACACGTACAGTAGGGTCATACGTCACCAGAGTCGTCCACCGTTCTAAATGAAATGCCTCGCGTATCTACACGGTGCGCAAATGATGAGTCCAGAACGCGCAGAGTGGTGTGAAAGACACAAAGAAGGACGCTAACAACGCACCAGATCATCATGTCTATCTTCGATCGCATCCAGTTCGGCTTGCTTAGAGTGCAACAATACGGCGCGCTCCGCCTCGAGTTGTTGAGAGGCATCTGCGCAGACGCCACTGCCACTTCCTCCGCCTCCGGCGCCGCCATTGGTGCTGCTACGTGCACTTTGTCCATGTGTTGTACTCTCCTCCGATCAACCACATGGTCTGCGTCCCAAAGCTTCTCTCGAGGAACATCCTGGCCGCCAGCCGTGAGAGAAGACGACTTTCTATGGCCCATACCTGGCTCTCTGGGTGGAGCGGGGTGTTGTATTGACTAATTCGTTATAGAGCGGATGGGTGACCAGAGAGAGGCAGGTAAGACAACCGGGCTTGATCTCGGTGGATATCGCACGGTATGAAGTAGTTTTTGGCTCTCCAAGTGCGTGCTGCTTGTCTCTATGGATTGGAGTAGAGAGGAACAAGAAGGGTTAAGGCGTTGGCGGATGTGAGGATAGATTGAGCAAGGAAGCGCCATTTTCCGAGGTGCTCAGCAGTTCTATTTGTTCGGTGCAAACACGCGGCCACTCATTCGTCGCCGCGTTACACACGTTGTTACCGAAGATCATGCCTTCAAAATTGACCAGCAGAACAAAAGAGGTATCCGTATGGAACAACCACATGTAAGGAAAGATTATAATAGTCATACAAGTCGTTTCATGTCATTATAAATGTCCAGGAAAATGTCACAGCCCCAAGGGCGCATGCCATATCAAACGGCAGTGTATTCGAAATCAGGAAAGTGGCCACCATGCACGTCTTCAGCGGGTAGGCCGTAATGTGCAGCGGCATCACCCTCCTCGTATTGCTCGAAACTGTGATGCCAGTCAGCGGTTGCAAGTAAGACATGTGTTGTTGAATACTCACGCGCTCGCATCACCCTCACCAGTTACCTTTGGTAAATAAGGGGCGACGATGTCACGGTTTCGTAATTTCTCCCAATCCACCTCACGAAACCATTGATGGGAGAATACATCACCCGCGCCATTCCGAAGGTTACCATACCGCTTTGATGGGTTGCTCTCAAGAAACTTCAGAATGAGATCCTTTGCAAGGATGTTGATAGCAGGGAAACGAATGCATGATGGCCCGCTCTGAATACGAGCGTAAAGAGCCATAGGTGAGTCGTCCGGCCGGTGGAATGGCGGTAGGCCAGTGAGCATTTCGAAGATAAGCACGCCCAGCGCGTACCAGTCGACAGATTTGTTATAACGACTCTGGTTGATGACCTGTGGAGATGATCATGATTATGATAAATAGGGGATGGCATGAAACAGTTGATTTACCTCCGGCGCGAGATAGTCCGGAGTACCGCAAAGAGTCCATGTGGTATTCGGGCAGTACTTTGCAAATCCAAAGTCAGCAATTTTGATATGGCCATCAAGGCCAAGCAGGATATTCTCCGGTTTGAGATCACGATAAACCATGTCCAGGTTATGTAAGTGGTGTAGCGCCAGGGCCACCTCGGCCGCATAAAATTTTGCAACAGGGTCTGGGAAACGCTACCAGGCTGCTCAGCATGAATGGTTTAAGGCACCCGAAGAAAAGAAGGCCCACGTTGGATCTCCGCAGCAGAGTGAATAGTTCACCACCAGGAACGAAGTCCATGACCATGTACAGGTTTGTTGCGTCTTGGAAGCTGCCCCACAGATTGATTATGAAAGGATGCTGCACGGCAAGGAGCATTTGCTGCTCATTGTTTGTGTGATCGATCTGCTTTGACTTGACGATCTTTTCCTTTTGTAGGACCTTGATGGCATAGAAGCGGAGGTTGTGTTTACTCCGGACTGTAGGAGTGATAAGCTTTTGACAATAGCACTCTAGAAGGGAGCATACCGAGATGAACGCGTCCAAAACTGCCTGTGCCGAGGGTACGTTGAAAGTAGAAGTCGGAGAGACGGTAAGTGCCCTTTGGGCGACGTTGGTAAGGAAATAAGGACTCGTCTTGGGGACGCGTCTCATCTACGCTTTCGCCACGTTTGCTACTTTCACTGGTGCGTTGAGTTGAGATTGAACCACGATGCTCAATGTGTGTATGCGTGGGAAGGCCTTGAATGGGTTGGTGGTGAGGTTTTTGATGACCATGAGTGAGGTGGCCGAGTTTATCCGTCATACGCCTTATCATAATGAGAGGGAGGGAAAAGATGGGGAAGAGAGTGGTGGTGGTAAAGAAAAAGAAAGGCGGCGGAGATAATTTATTATTACTTTAGTTACAACGCAAAACTCGTCTCAATTCTGTCACCATCTGACCGGCATTTCCCGTTCAGGAATAATGACACCCGTTTTGGGTCGTCATTCACATCATACATCACGTCCCAAAATCATACTCTGACCGATTAGCACTATAACCGATGCCACGCTCCCCACTATAAACGTGCCCACATTCAACCTTGCAAACTCAATTTGACGTACGTGAATTCCCTTCTGTTTTAGAACCTCTCTCCACAACAGCCCTGCCAATGATGCCGAAAACGTAAGTGTGAACGCTCCGAAATTAGTCCCAATCGCAAGTCCGTACACAGACCCATATCGGACATTCGTCCAGGTTCCGGTATGCTGTGACCCAGATTCCCACTCTTGTAGCATCCGCGCTAGGAGAATGGTCGTGCCGATATTCGTTCCACATATCTGTCGTGACGTGATTATTTAATGTCCGGAAAAGAGTACTCCAAAGGGGAGTGAGTGGCGTACGTTACACAACAGCCCTGACCCAATTACCATGCCAGCCACGGCCCCGACAATACCAGTTTGGTTTACCCAGGCTCCCCACCAATTAGCCAAGACATGCACCCAACCTTGACTTGCCAGCCCCTGAACTAGGATAAACATCGAGAATGCAAACGGTACCAGCGATAGTGGCAGTTTCTGGCAGGCCCCGTGTACTGTTGGGAACGTTTGGACAAAATGGTGAAGCAACGTTGACGAGATCAGTGACAGGGCCATTTGGGGCCTGTTCTGATGCACTGCTGTATGGACATCCGGTTGGGACCCTGTAAAGGGAAGATGTTGGGATTCAAACCGTTCCATTGGTACAGAGCCGGGAGAAAGTGTATCCAAATGCTCGGCTCCTCCTTCCTTGGCCACTACCCGGTGAACTTGATGCCAGCGCCAGTCCCGCCACGCATCACGGCTCAGCATTAAGACAGCCGGGGGTATTGTGACCTGCCAGACAGGGACACCAATCACGTTAGTTCCCACTAGAACACCCAACGTCACTAGCAGAAGAATGCTGCCAAAGATGGCGCCGGCCTTGTCGATAAGCGCGGCACTTGGTTGGTCGACCACGTCATCTTCACCATTACTACCTGACAACTCAAAGGTACGTGGGATAAGTTCTGTTGAGCGGAACAGCGCTATAGTGAAGAATGGATACACGACCAGGGCAGCCGCAAGAAACGGGAAAATCACGGATGAAGTGTAAGTGACGAATGAGAGTGAAAATGCTCCCGATAAGACCAGATTAGTGGGATTTGAGGAGATCAAGACCACAGATGCTAAGAAATCAATCAGCCACAGAAGTCGATTCTTCAACTCCCTTACCCATGTTGGCCGCTGTGAACTGAGAAAATATCCAAGCGGTTGGAGGGGTGATCCTGCGAGTGCTCAGAAAGGATGTCGTAGGAGGACACGGAGTGCTTACCCCGAAACCCTGGTCAGGTAGGCCAAGAACGTGGTCCCAGACAGCACGACGGGGTCCTTATCGCACACATCCTTGAGGTCGATAATACCTTGATTGGACTTTACGACTCACGTTTCCGACGACCGCGGCACATGTCAAGAAGAACAGATAAAGGTAAAAGTGTAGCTTCGGTCCTGAATCGCCGCCTTTCTTCACAACCCAGAATGCGAGGAAACGAAGCAGACCTGTCGCATCGAGCGAAATGGAGAGATAAGCCTACCCTTTTTGTCAGAAGCCAAAGCGCGGCGGAGGTCACACGGCCTTTAGCAGCTCACGCACCAGTGAGACGAACAGTGCCATGATATTGATCGGCCGCACTCCATCAGAACCGAGGATGCCGCGCCTTAGTACACCACTGTCAATGGCTTGTGTAGCCAGCAGAAGCAGGATGGCCATGATTGGTGCGCTCAGGAAATTCACGGTTAGATATCGCCGTCGAAGGGGTTGAGATGTACGAGGGAGGGTGATACGGCATTTGACAAGCACATTGCGAAATGCGGAGACAGCAAACCTTGGGAGAGGAACACGAAAAGGAAATATGACAATGATATCTATCATGCAGATCGCTCTTAAGTGATGCTCTTACAGTAAAGCCGCCTTGCGGACGAACGCTAAACTTACTGGTGAGGAAGAAGACGACTAATGTCAAGATGGACCTCCAGTGGGCAATATTTGCGGATTGGTCCGAATTGAAGGTCTGAAGCATCTAGGTTATGGTGTAGATGACGATTGCGGTGTAATGAAGAGGCCACCAGCTGACTACAGCATCTGGAATGTATTCTTGGACACCTCCCACTTTCGACATTTCCAAACAACCGACACTCGTACACAAGGGCCATTTACTCCCGGATCAACAGTTCCCAGAGAACTTTGCACGTTCTGTGAAATGGTCCGTAAAAGGATCTCCTCTTCATGTTTCAGTTTCACGGCTCACCGACTCGGGTCGCAAGGTGTCCAGACGGTTCCCTCGCTCTCGCGCACTGTGAGAATCGTAGTTTGCAATACCTCGACATGTAGGTTATCATCTCTTGATCCGGTGGCGGCTTCGCCCAAATAACTAGTTGAAAACGGGGGCAAAAGTCCACAGGAACTATCGAATTCGACATCACCAGAGTCAGGTAGGCTGCACTCCATTTGCTTTGAATGCTGCTTTGGAGTGGCTTATTTACTTTTACCCTCAGCCCTCGCCCCATTTGACCCTCCTAAGAAAAGTCTTTTCCAGCAAGCTACGCCTGTCCTTGATTTCGTCTGGTTTCCGCGTGCTACGCCCCGCGACGTGTCGTCCTTCTGCTTTGTCGCGTCTGTCAGAGAGTCGCCTGTCCGACTACTGGACGGCTCCGATGGTCGGGTGCGCCACTCTTCTTCCGCCGGGTAATTGGTGATTCGTGACGATAATGCACAGCTACGAGCGTCTTATAAGATTGTTGACCATCGCGAACGGCAAATTGGGCCTCATAGCTTATCCTTCAACTTCTCGGCAGATAAGTACGCTCTGTGGTTATGCTTAACGACAAGGACTCGGTTTTTCATGTTCGCGTGATGAAGGTTGTATTGCGGATTTGATGATGCTATCGAGGTATTCGATCTCAACTACCCTGGCGAAGGAACACGACTAGCGACAACGCCATCCAAGAAAAGTAGAGACGGGCTCAAAGGTAAGTGGTACCATCCGTGGAACCTACGAACAGTAGACTATGCAGACTGATCCTTTGAATCGTCATACAGGAATTATTTCGGCTCTTGCGTTCTGCCCTTCGTATGATCCCTCATATCGACTATACGCAGCGGGCTCCCTTTCGCCTTCCTCGAGAAATTCCGCAAACATAGCGCTCTTCGATGAGGACACGGGGGAGAAACCCGTTGGATGGGTCGGCAACATCAAGGCGGGAGTCACGCAGGTCCGCTTCCATTCCGACGTCGGTGCAACTGGGTGACCTTTTTCTGTGTAGCTCGCATTCAATCCTGCAAAGCCACACCTTTTGTATGCCTCGTTTCGGCGGCGCGATGGAATATGCAGCTGGGACCTCCGCGGTAATACCGTAACCCCATTGCAAACGTTCCGCTGTGGTGATGGCTCGAGGCCCGACACCAACCAGAAGATGCATTTTGACATTGATCTTGGCGGGAAATTGATGAGTGTCGGTGACCAAGTGAGTGTGCGTGAGCCATTGGTGCACCCACGATCTGAGAGTCCCTAGAGCGGCAACATCAATTTGTTTAAACTCGACGGGTTCATTGAACCTGGCGCAGAGCCGATCGACGATACAGGTGACGAACAATCGGAGGCTGTCCCTGCACTGCAATATCATGCACACGATGGTACGACATCACCTTCGTAGACAATTATCGATAAATGCCGTTTGCAGATGCTGTGGGGTCGGTCACGTTCCATCCTACTCAACCGCGATTGCTTTCTGTCTCTGGATCACGTCATTTTGATGACGTTGACATTGACAGCGATGGCTCCAGGTCAGGTGAGGAGGCTCCACGTGACGGACGGGGATTTGTTCGGAGACCATCCCACCAATGGCAACCTTCTTGCCGAGATAACTCGTTTAAACTATGGCACGCTAGCGAACAAGCGCTGCCTTTAACAAATACATTGCAGCGTAGCGTAACTTGAGCTTGGATGAGATACAATATAAACAACTCGGAAGCGGGGCGGGTCCCTTGCCACGGCACCCGTACTGTATGTGGCTATCTCGGTGCTTATAGTGCGGTGCTTGCACAAACAAAGCCAAACTAAGAAGTGTTGTTATCACTGCCGCGCGGGGTCCTTGACTTGGCCCGTTTGTTTTGAACCACAACCATGTCGCCCATTCTCTCTATTTCACTCCTCACTCTCTCCTTGGCCGCTTCAACATTGGCCACACCACTTTCTACCTGCCATCAATATGATGTCCGTAAAGGCTCCCCTTTTGTCATTGCTCCCATCCTCACGGCCGAGCATGAAGCACCTCATGGACTGGTCAACAATTCATACATTGTTATGTTGAAGAAAGACCTGCCGCAGGCGGCGATGGATAATCATTACAACTTCCTCCATGCGGCACATGCAGAGGACCCTCTCTTGGAAGATGAGAGCGGGATTCGTCACATCTTCGACAGTCATATCAAGGGCTATGCTGGAAAGTTTTCAGACAGTGTTCTCCAGAGGATTCGAGAAATGCCTGAAGTCGATTACGTTGAACGCGACCAGATTGTCAGGACCCAGGATGTTCAGAAATCTGCACCTTGGGTGAGTTTACACTGCGCTAATATCGCCATTTGGAACTCATTGGGACAATATCTCAACAAGGGTCTCGCACGTATTAGCCACCGCCCGAAACTTACTTTCGGCACTTTTACCAAATACGAATATGACCCTCGCGGTGGCGATGGTGTCGATGTCTATGTCATCGACACTGGTGTCCATATTCACCACGAAGAGTTCGAAGGGCGTGCGTCGTGGGGCAAGACTGTTCCTACGAATGACGTCGATGAAGATAAGAATGGTCATGGTACCCACTGTGCTGGCACAATCGCTTCCCGCAAATACGGTGTTGCCAAGTCTGCCAATATCATTGCAGTTAAAGTTCTTGGATCCAACGGCAGCGGCTCTATGTCCGACGTCGTCGCCGGCGTCATCTTTGCGGCTGAATCTGCGGCTGAGAAGGCCCAACTTGCCGACGCTGAACTCAAAGCCACTGGAAAGACAAAGCACAAGGGTTCCGTCGCTAACATGTCCCTAGGTGGTGGTAAATCCCGCGCCCTTGATGAAGCAGTCAATGGTGCTGTCGACTCAGGCCTCCATTTTGCTGTCGCCGCAGGCAATGACAATCGTGATGCATGCTCATATTCTCCAGCCGCTGCTGAGAAGGCCGTCACCGTTGGCGCCTCTACACTCAGTGACGAGCGTGCTTACTTTTCCAATCACGGACCCTGTGTTGACGTCTTCGCTCCCGGCCTGAATATCCTCTCCACTTGGATTGGCTCTCATTCCGCTAGGAACACCATCTCCGGCACTTCCATGGCGTCGCCTCACACCGCTGGTGTCCTAGCGTACCTCCTTTCCATCCACCCCTCAGCCAAATTTGACCCGACCCTTTCATCTCTCGTTCCTCCGGAATTCAACGCACAACGCCCCTTCACTGGTTCCTTTACTCGCCTGTATGAGTTCGCATATAGCGTGATGCCTCGCTGGGTTTCTGGCTTCTTTCCTCCCCCGCGCCTTGTTCAAGCCGTTGCCGCGCCGATCCCGGAGAACCCGCGTATTAGCCCTGCCCAACTCAAAGCAGCGCTGATCAGCCTCTCGAGCAAGGATTTGCTGTCGGAACTGCCAGAGAAGACTGCGAATTTGTTAATTTTCAACAACTTCACTACCTACTGATAGCTTTGATTGATGAGCTCTCGTTACAATCGATCCTTTTGTTTTATGATATTTCTACTCGCATGTACTGTGACAAGGTCATGTCGCTCTTCCTATTCAAACCTGCACGCATGCGTGAATTATACAAACTTTTTGTCTAGCTGTGTCAATAGACCGTAGAGCGTAGACTTCATTACGGCCATGTACCCTCATGGCTTCATGAGTATGCAACTACACGTATTCCTGTCCTCGCCCTTATTCAGGCGCTTAGAACATTGATTTCGACGCGGTAGATGGTGTGAATCCTTCCGGGCTGAAAGCGCAGTCAAGAAGGATTTGGTGACCTTCGCCAACGGCACGAACAAGTCGGGAATTTAGTATAGCTGATCTTTGGCCGCAGCACTCAAAAGCTCATTCATGACGGATGTCTCTCACATTTCATATCTCACCCCGATCTACACGTCCTTGCGCACGCTTGGGACTGCGGACTGCGGACTACGCCTCCCATATCGCGACAATCTAATCCTTCTGGCATCCCCATGTGATCCACATCCGCATACACCCACTTCTATACACAAGGAAGCGTAGGCACTGTGCCGCGAGGATGCAATGAGGCATCGCGTGATGGGTTTGCATAAAGCGGATTTTCAGGTAGCAAAAAGCCTCCTCGCCTTCCCCAACTCTCACCACTACGTGTAGTTCAATCATCCCTCGCAACTGAGAAAAAAAGACCCAGGGGCAAGCTTATGGACCTGACAGATTTCCCTCCAGAGGGCTCGGTGCTGACCGCCTCGAACGGTTCTCAGGAAGACGTTGCCAGTTATGAGACGATGAACGCCGTCGAGGCCTTGAAGTACATTGACGAACATTGGTACAAGAAATTTGTGGGGAAGAACACGCGTTGGATGGACCTCATCGGTGATTATGCCGGAAACGAGAGGTTTATTCTTGATGGTAAAGTCGTCGTTCGTCCCTGGAGAGTATTTTTCTTGGGCTTACAACCTTCGAGGGGAGTCGTTGTTGCAGCATGTTCTCGATGATCCTCTGCTGGCACTAGGACGTCCGAATGGTGAGTCCGTTCGTTATATGAGGTTTGTATATCCGCCTGAGCTTTTTTAACATACAGATCCAAGCTTTCAAATCCTGCACGCCGTTCACTCGATGGAACGATTCTTGAACGAGATGCTTAAGAGATCTGCCGTCTTCGATATAGTGTTTTGGGAAGGCAAGCCCAACGAAGTGTTTTGTTTCTCCTATCTGATCTTAATCTGATTTGTCTAGACACTCGTCACCTCACACTGAAAGGAAGCACCGACTTCTTAGTGTCATCACGTTCACTTGCGCGAGCACTTTTGTTCAGTCACCTCGTCGAACACTGCCTAAAAATGGGCCTAGAAGTATACGCTTTCTTGAACCTGGCTGACCCAGCTTGGCAAGCCTACCAAAAACGGACCAAGGTATGTTATCGAACCAGATTTCTCACTCTTCTAACGGCACTGCCAGCCAATGTTTGTGATGCTAAACGATGGTGGAATGCTTGAAAACGCCAATCTCGATATGGCTTCACGCATCCTCATACAGCGCAACTTCATCTTTAGCCTTCTTAGTTCGGGTGTTGCTATCGCTTTGCTACATGGAGCAGAGTCTCGTGACTCTAAGGTGTGTCGTTAATTTCTCATAGCTGTCCGCACTATATGCATCTGCTATAGATATTTTCTTTCGTGATTGAGGAACGATTCGGGCTAGAGACTCGCAACTCATTCTCACCTACTCTGTGGAATGCAGTAAAAACATGCGGCATCGAGCTCGAGCAAACCTCGAAGAATCAAATCCTGCAGGTGCCTCTTGCGCCTCTCCGTGTTACGCAGCCTAGCGTGAATGACCTAGACCTTGTCCTGAAAGAGGTCCTCGACTTCCTCGTGTTGAATCGTAAAAAGCTCCCACACTTGTTTTGGGAATTCACATTGCTCTTTTTCTTGCACATCATGACCCTTCCTACCCTTCCGATTCCCGAGAGAGTTCACCGCCAGCACGAAGTCCTCCATCAAGATCTCGTGACCACGCTTGTTGGGACTTTCTTTCCCAACATTAACCTTGTCATGACGGCTTTCGTGTCAAAGACTAATCGTTTTGTGGATATGGACGGCAGGGTATTCATTAGCATTCTCCACTCTGCCCTATCCCATGGCTGCCTCCCAAAAAATGCACTCAAGGAGCTTGTGGGACCGGGGATTGCCTCTCGGTTGGAGAACGTGTGGAAATCTGCGAACGCACCGCTAGCAGACCTAGCGAAGCTTTCGGCCCGCTTCCCGTGTCGCGAAGATTCCGGGCTATCGTCCAGTTCGGGTGAAGAGGCCACACCTTTCACACTCCTGCCATTTCACAATCAGATCTTTGATGACGAATTTGCAGCCCTGCATGTCACTGTCGCGGACATTGGCCAGGTCTCATCAACCACAAACTTGAAATTTAGTCAGGGCACTCCATTCTCGGATACTAAGCAGTGGCATGCACACCATCATGATCGTACCATCCCACCTAAGCATCATCTGGGTGGGGAGGGGGTGAAAGATGTAGGGGAACGCGCACGCCTAAAGCAGTTACGGCGTGATCAACGCTTCATGTCAGATATGCAACGTCTGGCCGCAACTTTGACTGGCGCATCGGGAAGGATGTTGGAGCAGATTTTGATCCCTTCCACAGGACGTAAAGTCTCAGAAATTCCTGATGAGTCCTCGGTCGCTGTCGGGAAATTCAAACGAGACAAGAAAGTACGTTGATCGATAATCGACTAGCCACCTCCTGTTTTAATGGACATACTTCAGAGGGCAGAGACAAAAGTTCATGCGAAGCAGCAAAAGACGACGAAGCCTGTCGCACTCTCCGGTCGGGAACGTATCCGGCAGGAGCACGCTCGCGAGAAGAAGGCTAAGGAAGATATCTCATCTCAGGACTGGTGGCTGGAGCAACTTCGTCAGGTGGAAAAGATGTCAACATACGAAAATAAGATGTCTGGTCTCCGAGGCCTGCGTCGGAACCCCAGGACAGACACAGGATGGCTCTCTGTTGAGGTTCAGCTCTACAGCCTTCATCTCACGATCCAAGAATGGATAGCTGAAAGTGATCCGGAAGCACCTCCCACCCACGATCGTTATACCGTTTCCGTAATAACCTTGGTCAAGGATCTATACACCAGCGACTTCTTGACAGAAACTACGATGGGCGTGCTGGCCAGTATTATGACGGCTCTGGGATTCAAAGACTACATCGCTCCATTGGAGGATGAAGCTTCGCGAAGATTGCAGCCCGATCGTGCTATGGCGTTTACCTTTGTCAAGTTGTTGAGGTCCAAGAGTCATAAACCAGTTCATAAGTTCATGGCTATCAAAGAGGATCCGGTGATCTGGCAACTGAGAGTCTTTAGTGAGTATATGGATCGCAGCATGGACAGCGCGCCGGATCCTCGCGTCAGCTTCCAGCCTGACGCGTGGCAGCGTGAGGTGCTTGATTGCGTGGACGAACCAAAGATGTCCCTCTTAATCGTAGGTAAGCATTTCCTCGGGATCGGCTTCGCCCTCGTTCTTTGGTTGACATGTAGAACTACAGCACCAACAAGCGCGGGAAAGACTTTCATATCTTTCTATGCGATGGAGAAAGTCCTTCGTGAATCAGATGACGGGGTCATCATATATGTGGCGCCGACGAAGGCTCTCGTGAATCAGGTCGCGGCAGAAGTTTACGCACGGTTCCGCAAGGAAGTTGATGGAGGTGAGTTCACTAAACCCCGACATGTTCTATAAGAGTTTCAAAAGTCATTCGCAGGTACATGTTGGGCCATACACACGGGGGACTATCAGGTGCACGATCCCAAGAAATGTCAAATTCTTGTTACCGTACCAGATATATTGGCAATTATGCTTCTTTCCCCACCTTTGGCAAGAACGTGGACTCCCCGGATCAGGCGGTAAGGCTTCTACCGCACTAGTTCCTGTCCGCTGCGTTGACCCCAAGACACCGAAGGATTATATTGGACGAGATCCATACCATTGGCCACCATGAAAGCGGAACGGTGTGGGAGCAAATTATACTGTTGTCGCCTTGCCCTGTCATGTCCGTTGTTCACGTAATCCTTTCCAGAGTACAAACTCTCTGACACTTCTCGACGACAGCGGACTCTCAGCGACTATTGGCGAGCCGGAGAAGTTCAATGCGTGGCTCGAGAGCGTTCAGAAGGCGAAGGGTTTCGACCACAAGTTTATCCACTATCCTCATCGCTATTCACACTTACGGAAGTTCGCGTACTTCCCGCAGCTGCTTCGGAAAGATGAACCCTTCTTGGGACTAGATAGCGACCGTCCGACCAAAATGATCCGCTTTATCCACCCAGTTTGTAGTTTATCCTTCGCGGGGACGATGCCTCCAGATTTGGCACTGGAGACCCCGGATTTACTGCAATTGTACCGAGCCTTAAAGAGCCAAAGCGTCGTCGAAGCGAAGGGACTCGATCCTACTGTCTTCTTTTCGCGCGATACGTTCATCCGGAAGAAGGACGTGTTGCGTTACGAGGCCGACATCAAGGGTATTTTGGCGCGTCTGGTAGCTGCACCTGATGCTCTGGACTCTTCGTCTATCCTTCAGCGGGTGATTCAAGAAATTCAAGACCCTGTTATCATGCAGGCATCCAAGTTGCAGCTCAACGCCCCCATAAACCCTTCTACATTCATGTCTGGTCTCATTCACCTGTTATCTGATATGAAGGCAACCGAAGGCCTGGTATGTTCCCCGACTTTTGTTCGTCTCGTGGCCAGTAGTGACACGCAGAGTAGCCCGCAATTCTATTCAATTTTGATCGCCATGAATGCCAGATAGTGGCTTCTCACATCCTGAACTCGCTTGAAAAGTCCGAGGAAGCCTGGAGGGCTCAGAGTCCTGAATGGAAGCGCAAAGTCAGCCAATGGGAAGCCTGGCAGGCACGCCAAAAGGACAGGGAACGGCTTGCACAAAAGACGGCTGCTCGAAAGAAAGACTCGGATGATGAGATCCCTCAACAGAATGAAGATCGCTCATGGGAAGGCTATTTCGATCCAAAGGACCCCTCTCCGCAGTTCTCCTTTGCTGGTACGGCCGCGTACCCGAAGGACGAACTTGTCAAAGATATCGCCAAGTTGTATCGGTCATGGATACCCCCTCCCGAAATTCTTTGTAGGGCCTTGTGGAGAGGAATCGCCGTGCACCACACTGGCATGACTAGGTCGTATCGTGTTCTCGTGGAACGGTGCGCCTCGTTACTTTGGCTGACAACTAGAGATTGAGTGGCCTATTCAGGCTATTCCGCGTTGGCTTCCTTCGAGTCGTTATCGCAACAGGTCAGTGACTGCGATGCTAGGGGCGAACTGACTGAAACCAGTGGAATGATAATCTATTTATCCAACCTTAGATACCCTAGCACTAGGTATCAATGCGCCGACGAAATCGACCGTTTTCTGTGGGGACTCTCCTTTCCTAAACGCGCTTACTGTCAGTCTTCCTATTTGCTAAGAGCGACTTGCTAGTACTTACCTGATGATCAGTTTCGTCAATGTGCCGGACGAGCTGGACGTCGTGGATTCGACTTGCTGGGTCGCGTGATCTTTTACGGAATACCGCTAGACCGTATCAATCGGATCCTTCTATCAAGGCTTCCGCGTCTTACAGGGACGTTCCAACTATCGTCGACCATGATATTACGTTTGTTCAACCTCCTCGAGGGTTCAAATGATGCACCGTACGCTGTGGAGGCGATTCGTAGCATCCTTCGGCTCCAACACATCAGTTTTGGCTCGGACGTCGGGAAAACCCAGTTCTTGCACCACCTTCGGTTCTGCATTGACTACTTGCGTCGTGCCCACCTTCTGAACCAAGAGGGAAAGCCTATCAACTTGCTTGAGATTGCCTCTCACCTCTACTACACAGAACCGAGCAACCTGGCCATGACCGTGCTTTTGCAGAGTGGGGTTGTCCATGACATTTGTTCCCAAACCAGCTTAATCAATGCGAAACGAGATCTCATGATTCTTCTGTGCCATCTCTTTGGTCGCAGGTATCTGCCCTGGATTTACGTGACGAACAACATCTACGATTTCGTACAAAGAGGACCTTCTCGCGTGGTGCTGCCGCCATTACATCCCGCGGCCCGTAGAGTATTAGCTGCACATCAAAAGGAAATTCTAGGTACCTTCGGGGCATATGCTCTGGCGTTCTCATCTCGGTGCGCGGACGAGCTTGGGCCTGACAATCAGCTACCGCTAAGTGGGCGAGTCATCGGACCCTCCGACGCATCCACGCGTCCGGAGACAGCCTTCTTTTCCCAACTCGCCAAGACAGCCACGCAGCCAAAGGCTCGATCGATCTTCGTCGCTAACTCGGGCCATAACGATAC
Source organism: Lactifluus volemus (assembly GCA_022376515.1). Lineage (NCBI taxonomy): Eukaryota > Fungi > Basidiomycota > Agaricomycetes > Russulales > Russulaceae > Lactifluus > Lactifluus volemus. The sequence continues at coordinate 935,782 of WTXI01000011.1, forward strand.
ATTCGGCGGTGTAGAGGAGCTTGTCCGTACGGTGCGGCATGGTGTCCACCTCAATGAACACGCCATTCCGACGATCGAACGCATCCTGAATCCCAAGCTGCCTCTCAACGCTTATTTGTACGACTTTTTCATCCATGGCCAGGACGACGCTCTCGTGGACATGAACGGTATCCGCCGCGGCGAGCTGTGGTACGCCCTGGATACATTCCACCACGTTCTGACAACAATCCGAGGGGATCTTGAGAATCTGCTACTGCGCATGTCGAAAGACGCAGCGTTGCACCAGGGGGAAACGGACGACGCCGCGGGTATGTCCGAGGATAGCGGGTATCACACGTTCGACTCAACAGAGCGGGAGGAGGACGAGGCCGATCCGGCTGCTTTCAACAGGCCAGGTGGGGTATCTGACAGGGACTGGAGGGTATACGAGGTAGTCAACAGCATTACCAACGAGTTTGGCGCCAAGTTTAAGGCGATGTGGGCATGAGGGGATCGGTATACAATATCATGGACGACCGCATCGGTGGGACCTTGTTGGCGTAGATACATGAAAAAAAAGGCATGCAGTATTGTCCATCCCCGCATCTCTGTGATCATGATAAGGCCAAAGACATACGGTTTCATTTAGTATTCTCAGGGTGCACTTTCAGCCAGCGGCGTACGACGCTCGGCATCGGACATGCAGTTGACTCGCCATGGTCTCCAGTCGCGTCGTAGAGAAGTTGGCAGCACCTGTACAGGTTGCGCATGTTCTCCGTACATTTCTCCGGGGAGTATGTGTTCCTAGTTAAACATCCCTGAAGAGCGCACGCTGTAAAAAAATTGAAGGAGAGTAGTCATTCGTCTGTGGACAACGTTGCCAATCGGACAAGAATTCTAGCCTTCGGCTTGGCAGGGCGGGTCTGTGTCCTGGAGGTGAAGATGAACAATTGCACATTGCCACACGACTAGTATAGCATAAATGGTTTGACTAACCTTCACCGGCATATGGGGTGCAGTGGTTGTGGTGAGTGAAGGCAAAACCAGAACGAGCTATGACTAACAGATATCTTACCGGTCTCCGCACAAACGCTCAACTGATACCTAGTCTGAGGCGCATTGGCCTAATCGATCGAAGGCCATCACCACCGTACCTGTACCGCCCACAACGGTCGAATCTTTCCCTTGCCTCCCTAGGTGATGGAGGCTGTCGACCGCGCGAATTACGTTCTCTACACGCATCGTACGTGCGTTCGTTGTCTGCTGCACCCCTTGTCACCACCGTCCCCCCCGCGCTGCATCTGTTTACTCCACACTACTTCTTCCCACAAGACTTATAGCTGCTTACATGCCCCCCACCGTCACAAGACTGATCGGCATGACGCGACCATCTCCTCTCCAATCATGGTAAGGAATTCTAGATTAATACCACCTTTTAGCACGCAGATGCTGCCAAACACCTCCTTCCATACTTGCGTCCCGGCGCACGCTGGACGTCGGTGCCGGCTCTGGATACCTCACGAGCGTGTTTTATGACCTCGTCAACGGTACACCACCACTACTACAAGGCGGGACGACCTACTCTGACGGCTTTCGCTGAGCGCAATGGTCGCGCGGACGGTCTAGACGGCGCGATCTATCAAGGAGAGATCGTTCTCGTCACCGGCGACGGAAGCCTCGGTACGCACTAAAACCCACACCCACACCCTCTCTCACTCACTCTTTCTCTTCATAATTTGTAAAACTAGGGTACGATCCTACGATGCCATTCACTTTGGCGCGGCCGTGCAGGGCATCTCCCCTGCGCTCATGCAACAACTCGTGAAGCAGTGTCGGATGGTTGTTCCCATTTGGAGTACGCATTGGCAGATATTGGCGCAAGTCGACAAGGATCAGTAAGGGGCGGTTAGTCGGAGGAACTTTTCCAGGCCGTGGTGCGTACTCTTTTTTTTCTTTTTTTTTGGGGGGGGGATAAGTAGTAAATTAGTAGAGCATGCACACCACATACAGTGAACCCCTCTACCCCCCAACACTGATACACAGCACCCCACACCACCTCACAGAGACCAATGCCCACCATGCAACTACCAAACACATGTGTGCACAATGCCGGCTGCCATCCCCCATAGGAATGTGTGTAAAGTGCATTTCTTCCTTACCTGATCCACTCCCAGTGGCCCTCCATTGCGCTAAGATAAGCTGATGATTCAAGCAATTACTCTTGGTAGTTACTGAACAAAGTTAGTTCCTGAGAATAAAGTGCTTTCCAAAAAAAAATTCAATCCAACACCTATCAGTGATCTCCATCTCAGGCCTTCTGCCTGCATTCAGGGCTATCCAACATCACACTATGCAATAATTCCATGGGCTGCTATCGCATACCTTCCTATCACGGGACCGTTGGGAGGCTCATCACCAATCACTGATGCATGACCAATCTGTGGTGAGTAACTTTGCAACTTGACATAGGTTCTGGACTACCTTATGCTTCGTGATGAACCAACCTGATACCATAGTACGTAGTATAGCTAACTACTGGACTTGTTTTTATCAGCCCCCTGCTTGGGATGGAAGCAGTGGCAGGGACAGCCAGACTGTTAGTAAGTCTCATTCACCCCTCAAATTGATGTGAAGAATGGTGGCAGAGACTAGGATCTGCTGCTGCCTGACCTAGATCCACATTTGAGGTTCCTGGAGAGGTTTGAATAGAAGAGGACTTCAGCAAACCATCATGATGAGGTGACGCTGGCCTGTCTGAGTAGTAGTAGTTATGTCCTCTTGTCGAAAGTTGGACATGGTACATTGATAAATGTAGCTGTCTTGAGCTTCCAAGAAAAGAAGACACTTCTCTTCCTTTCCCTTTCTCTTACCTCTTACGTATACTACTGGTTTTCACCATCATTTTATGATAATTTTGGGGTTCCTCTAAATATGTTTCTGGCCTCTAGCATATAGTCTAGGTGTTAATGTAAAGCTTAAACTATTCAGACATGAGGCTGGTGTGGCTCTACACCAAGCCTGAGGCATAATGATAGGAATGTGGCAAACAATGTGATTATTAGTGGGTATGAGGCCAGCTGCATAGCTGGCCTTACTAGTACACTGCCATGCCACCCACACCACTATCATGATTGATGAGAGCACACTCAGAAACACAAACAGATGCATTGCCAGTTGCTTCATTCTCCGAATCCATCACTCTCTCATCATGTAACACATGTCTTGACCTAACTTCTTGCCTAACTTCAATTGGACCATACACACAAATTTTTCATTCACTTCCACCATGCTTCTTACATGTGATACCAAAGCGAGACATAACACCAGTCAAGGCACATATAGATTCACTGTTTTTGAAGCGTGGTGTCAGTAACACTCATCAGGAAAATGTTGCGGTGCTAGAGTTGCTAGATCTAGGTCTGCTAGTGTCACCTAGTCACGTTTAGTAATAAAGTTCCTATGCTGGCCAAAGCAGACTTGCAGCGACTTAGGAGGCAAATCTTGCTCTAGGCAAGCTCTAGGTACGCCCAGTTTGCTACTTTCACTAGTTTTTCAACTTTCGCTACTTTCACACATAGGGCTAGTTTCTCAGCTAGTTCTATTTTTCATATCTGGAGCAATTCTGACTTCTTGGGCTAGATTTCACGCCTGCGCTAGTAATTCTTGCTGTTTTTGTGCCTGAGAAATGACAGTCCAAATCCAGATAACATTTTCTCTATACGTAATTTGATAACATGGTATCTAGCCGTAGCTCTTTATCACCCAATCGATCTGAGTTTCCAGCCCCGCAGATATGGGTTCATCGCCGTGTCACGGTTATGTGTGAAGTATCTTGCATACACTTGAGCTTGCAATGATAAGAGAATAATAAAAAGACGCACCAATCCAAATCAATGCAAGCGCGGAGATCAACTAATTCACCTTCATCACTGTCCGTGTTCAGTGCGTTCACCATTCTGGCTGGGAGGTATTTCCATGCTTCCTCAATGACTTGAGCCCAGTGGCGATCGTTAAGCCGTCTGGTGGTCCCAACCCAGCTGCGAGTCTTTCTCCCCCAGGGATCATCGGTGAAGCTCCACACACGAGCTTTGGCCTTGGACTTGGATGCTTGCCCGGATGCCGTTGTACTATCGTCCCTGGTCTTGATCCGGGTCTGGTGATGCTGATCACGCTCAGCCTGTAGCACTAGATAAGTAACAACACCAACAAAATAAAATGGGACATGATACCTTTATACTATCCTCCCCAGTCTTAAACGCGGACAGACCACGCTCGACCTGTAACACTAGATAAGTAATTAATAATCATAAATGGAATGGGACGTTACTGCAGCTGTTGCAAGTGCCAATCCCCCTATTTGCTGAGGGCATTTGTTTACCTCTGAGTCATCGAGCGGTAGGACCTTCCGCAGGTGCACAGAATACACCTTGGCAATCAAACTCGAGCAAAATGTAGCACGCTTTTCCTGGTGGCTATGTCAGGCACTGTAATATGATGTAGATAGGCTTACCTTCGCTGCATCTGGGTTCTTATGAATGAATTTAAAGCCGCCCAATGCCTTTTCAATGTATTCGGCGCGAGCTTCTGCATTGCCAAACGTGGCTGGATCCTCGAGCCACAAGTCTACGATTGCTCGGTACCCACTCTTCCCTATCTCGCTGCGCCAGTTCATCAGCAAAATGTCCAAGCAGCTTATTTCTACTTAAAGTTACTTAAAAAGTTTTTTTAAGTACTCCTAAGTACTTTAAGCACTTTAAGTCATTTTAAGACAAGTCGGCCTCCAGGAATTTGCTTATTTTCACTTATTTTCGCTTAATTTCGCTTAATTTCGCTTATTTTCTGTTTTTTTATTTACTTAAAATCAGGTCAATTTTGACATTTGAGTGAATTTCAAGCATGTTTAGTTTTCAGCACTTTTAAGAACATTTTAAGCAAAATTTATTTGAGATTACACTACAACATTAGTAACTAGGACTAAATACAATCCAGTGGTGGAGGCATGGGAGGCACTCTAAACACAGGAGGTGCTCCAAACGCGGGAGGCGCGGGAGGTACGGGAGGCGCGGGAGGCGCGATAGACGCGGGAGGCACGGGAGGCGTGGGGGGCGCTCCAAATGCGGGAGGCGCTCCAAACGCGGGGCTGCGCCTTGATGGGTTGCTGTTGCTGTTGGCGCTTTGGCTGTGATTGCGGCTGAGCATGTACCTGCTGCTGGCGGCGTTCCGGCTGAGTCCGTTGGTCCGGTTGAGCATCAGATGGGGGAGCAGCGGAAGATGGATAGGCGGGGTGGTCGTCTTGACGGACATGAACGTGGTTTTTGCCATGCCGGATAAGGTCTGAAAAAAGGGGTCAAAGTTAGGGACGTACAAAGAGAAGATAGAAAAAAAGGGAGTTTTAAACGCATCGACGACGGCGACACCGGGTGGCATAGCGAAGGTGAGTATATGCGGTGCCTGCACGGGAGGCACGGGAGGCGCGGGAGGCGCGATAAACGCGGGAAACGCGGGAGGCGCGGGAAGCACAGGTGCGGAGGCAGCGGCGGAGGAGACGGAAGTGGCCCAGGAGGCACAGGAGGTGAGGCAGGCGGCGGGGCAGGAGGAGGCGGCGGAGGCGGAGGCGAAAAAAAAAAGTCAGAACGGTTGGGTTGGGGCAGACAGCGTGACAACATACCGGGGAGGTGCAGAAGGCGTCGGCGCAGGCAGCATGACACCGTGGACCGCCCGGCAGTGCCAGTGGGTCCAGGAGGCGCGCGATATGGAGGCAAATGCGGTGCAGGCGGCGGAGACGGAAGTGGCCCAGTAGGCCCAGGAGGAGGTGGTGCAGGCGACGACGCAGGAGGAGGCAGCGGAGGCGGAAGAAGAAAAAAAAGAGAAAGTCAGAACACTTTGGGTTGGGGCAGACAGCGTGACAACATACCGGGGAGGTGCAGAAGGTGTCGGCGCAGGCAGCATGACGCCGTGGACCGCCTGGCAGTGCCAGTGGGTCCAGGAGGCGCGCGATGTGGTCGTGGCGAAAGCGGTAGAGGTGGCGCAGGCGCAGGAGGCCGTTGGGAAGGTATTTGGCGTAGCACGGT